>SRSE01000673.1:0-466390 GCA_005024645.1 Planiliza haematocheilus | reverse complement strand
ACATCAGCAAAGTTAGGAGTCATTTGTTATTCCTTCTTTTTTGTTGTGCCTCTGAGGGGGAGTGGGAGAGGGGGGGCTGTTACCAGGTGTTCAGGCTGAAAATAGACCTGGAGTCTGCAGACGTGGGGGGAGCTGAAAATGACTCTATCTCGCCGCATCTCCTCGACCAAAAAACAAAAACCAAAAACCAGCGCAGTGGTTTATAGAAACATTTATAAAAACATGCAGCGTCGCCCGATATACTGTGTGTGAGTGACTGTTGTTGGTCTTGACCTTAGCTGTTCCCTGTATTTGACTCATGCAGCGAGTTTATGTACATGCACATAATAAAAACATTTGTGTGTGCACGCGTCTTAAAAAAACCCACCTAAGCTGGTGGGAAGGATGTTTGTGGTGGGGCGTCTGGGATGGAATAAAACCCACTTCCTCTTCCTCCACTAATGTGGCTCAGACGAAGTGTGTGTGTTTGAGAGAGAGTGTGTTCACCAGGATTCAATGTGCGCTATCGTCCTATATCGTAAATCTCAACGTTCAGTTTAATATTTAATATTCCTGGGAAAACGGTAAACACCTCTTCATTCATTAATTCATTCATTCACACTCACACCTACGACCAATTAAGAATCACCAATGAACTAACCAGCATGTCTCTGGATGGTTGGAGGAACATGGAGAACAAATAACCTAGAAGACGTTAATTGTAGTTTTCCAATAAAAGTAGCTGCTGATTATAACATTTTTTGCATTTCCAAGTATATGCAAAAAAATCTGTCCAGGTTGTACCCTGCCTCTCGCCCGATAATAGCTGCGATAGGCTCCACGGCCTTTCACAGAACAAGCGGTTAGTGAAGATAAATGAATGAATGAATGTGCAAAAAAAACATTTAAAACTGAAGAAGCTACTTGAATGAGTGGTGAAAGGTCTTCTCAAAAAAACTCTACAACTCCAGTTGCCTTTTTTTAAAAAAAATTTTTGGATTTAGCCAGAGTAGCGGACAGAGACGCCAATGTGCTTACACTTTTTTTGGGTTAGCTTATTTATAAATGTGTCCATTCTAATTACCCCATTTGCTTAAAATAAAACCTAGTCCCCTATCAACCAGCTCTGTCAGACACAACAACTGTATTTTTTTGTACCAAGAACCTCAAAAGAAATTGGTAAACGTGCCTTCAAACACAAAGCTCCTTTTGACTGGAATAACTTACCGCCATCCATTAGATCTGTTGCTTCTTTCCATCTGTTCAAGACCTCACTAATGTCCTCGTTTCAGACCCGATGTTGCTGTTATTTATTTAACTTTTCTTTGTAAATAACTTCTATTGTGCTCTTACGATGGGGTTGAGGTATGGTGGGTTGGGCGGAACGGAATCTGGAGCCAATGTGAGCACCTTAAGTGTATGTCTTGTGCTGTGCTTATGTGTTTAGGATCCCCTGGAAGACGAGATTATATGTCTCTCAAGGGGTTATCCTTTAATAAATTTGAAATTTGAAATTTGGTTGTTCCTAAAATGTTCTGTAATGTCTCGTGGTGTTGAGGTAGGGTCCAAACGAAGGACACGGTGACGAGGAAATGAAACTGGGAGAAATAATAAAAATAGACAGGAAGTTAAACTAAAATTCAAAAGTCCAATTCATGACGCATAGTTCAGTCAATGTGAACATTTTCTTATTACGTTGCTGGTCCGTCCTGTTTGAAAATAAATTTGGTTTTACGTGGCCCCTGTTCCACCTTTGCTTCATGATGGTAGCCACCTGGAGCAGTTGTCCAACAGTTCTGAAGGAGGAGGTGTTCAGCTCTGCTTTGCCTTCACTCTGAGGTCCAACTCATCCCAAACCATCTCACTGGTGATTGCTGAGGTCAAACATGTTGGTCGTGTGGTAATTCCATAGCCTGGAGGTGGGTTTGGGGTCATTGGGTGACGCTGTTGGGGAAATCAGTGCAGGGTTAAACCAGAATGACTAGCACGGCATTCTGCGCCAACGCACCGCCCCATCTGGTGCCACCTTTAAAGCGCCCCCACGCTATCACACCTCCTCCACGCTTCATGATGGGAACCAAACATGTAGAAGGTTCCCTCATGACAAGGCTCACCTGTTAAATGGAAACCATTCCAGGTGACTGCCTCATGAATTACCTCCAGGGTATGTAGGCAGTAGTCAGAGCTAAACCCAGTTGGGGATGAGTTGGATTTTAGTGTTAATTCTTTACTGGTCCTTCATGAGTCTTGTCTCATTGTTGATGCGTTAAATCCATTACAGAGGTGAATGTACAGAGCACAAAAGAGTCTGTGTGAACAAGTGAAAAGCAAACTTCCTCCTGACCTTTTTAAACGAGTAGCTGAAGACGTTGGGTAAGAGCCTCATCTAAGAAACGTCCTCCCACACATTCATCCACTGGCGACGACGACGGTTAGCCTTCGCCCACACTGGAGTAAATATATCCCGTCTCGGACGCGGGCGTCTCTGTGGTTTGATAGAAATGGACTTTGCTGTCCTCTTGAATCAGAGGATTTCACGTCCGGCTGTCAGAAGTCGTGCTCTCGACCCTGACGCAGATTCGCTCGGACACTCTCTCGCAGGCGCGACGAACGCGGCGTGCACCTGCGTTTGGCGTCTCCTCCCGCGAGGCCGAGCAGATGTTTTATCCGTGTGTGATCGTCTGTGTGTGTGTTTTCAGATCGATCTTCCCCATACATCCGTCGTTCAGAGTGCTGGCCCTGGCCGAGCCCCCCGTGGTCGGCGCCGGTTCAAGCGGCAGCAGCAGAGGTCAGCAGTGGTTGGGCCCAGAGCTGCTCACTATGTTTCTCTACCACACTGTTACACCGCTGGCCAGAGCAGAGGAGATGGACCTCATACAGGGGCTGGTGAGTCCCAATAAACAGCTGCTTTTTCCATATTCACCAATCAGCCATAACATTATGACGTCTCGTTCTCTCGTCAGACTCCTAATGTTCCATCAGAAGCAGCAGAGCAGCTTCTGCATCTCACCCACAGTCTCCGTCAGACCAACGACCCCACGGTAAGCCTGCGTTGATTTCTTCGTCTCCACCGCCTTAGCTCAATGGTAGTCATTCATTTGTGAACGGCGTCCGTCTCTCCAGGCCCAGTCTCTGGCCTCGTCTCTGTCCACCAGACAGATGTTGAGGATCTGTCGCCGTCTCTCTCAGTACCCAGAGGAGAGCATCGCCCGGGCCGTCAATAAGGCCTGTCTCTCCAGGTAAGCTCCCCCACCCCTCCCTCCCTTTAAGTCTGTTGTTGTTCAGTGTTTGTGTTGAGCTCTAGGATCGTGTGTCTTGTTGTAGGTTCCTGCCCAGCCTGGCCCGGGCCTCTCTTGACAAAAGCCTCGCCAACTGCTCCATACGGGACGCGTCGGATCCCTCTGAAAACGCTCTGGATTATCGCTGTGAGGCTAAATACGAATCATTAACCTGAGAAGATTTCTCAGATGAAAGTCAGGAGATGTTTTAAAGTTTTAAATATTATTATTTTTTATTTCCTTGGTTATATCTGCAGGTACGGTAAAGGACGGGGTGCTGACTATCGGCAGCGTGTCCGCTCCCGTCTACAAACCCAGTGAGAAGATGAAGATTCCAGATGTTCTGTTCTATGATAATCCTCAGGTGAGTGTGTCTGCGTCTGAAGCACATCTGTGTCATTGAAACACAAAACATCTTATCTGGTGAAGAACGTTGAGCTACTGGACATGACTGAGATTATATCAGATTAGAAACAGATACGAAGAGTAGAGCAGTTCTCATTCTTTCTCCTCTCTTCTGTTTTCATTCCACGTTCTTTCATTTCTTTTCTTTATTGTTTAAGCAGTATTATTACATTAGGAAGGGTTGGTTTATCCATCCATCCATCCATCCATCCATCCATCCATCCATCCATCCATCCATCCATCCATCCATCCATCTATCCATCTATCCATCTATCCATCTATCCATCTATCTACAAATCCATTCATCCATCCATCCATCCATCCATCCATCCATCCATCCAACCATCCATGCAACCATCCATGCAACCATCCATCCATCCATCCATCCATCCATCCATCCATCCATCCATCCATCCATCCATCCATCCATCCATCCATCCATCCATCCATCCATCCATCCATCCATCCATCCATCCATCCATCCATGCAACCATCCATCCATCCATCCATGCAACCATCCATGCAACCATCCATACACCCATCCACCCATCCATCCATGTCAGACACAGAGAGGTTCTTGTGAATTTTACAGGATCATTAAACATCATGTCTTTAATTCTCTGTTGTGTTTGTGGGTCAGTATGACCAGCAGCAGCAGCAGCAGCAGCAGCGGCAGCAGCAGCAGCAGCAGCCGCCATGATTCCACTCAGCAGTGGAGCTTAACACTTAGTTGTGGCACAAACCGAGTCCATTAAACACACCTTCCATTAGAGCGCTGTGATTAGACAGACGCCTCCTTCAGGAAGTCTCTTTGAGTATCTGCATGCCTTGTTCTGGCTTTAGTGCACACGACTGTGGGTGTAAAAACTCAGAGCGCTCAGCAAATCTTCTCCTCTCTGTCCTCGGCCCTAGTTTCGTCTGCTTTCACTTGAGGCGGAGTGATTTTAGAAGAACACTCGACGCATTGTTTGTTGATCTCTCGTATTGCGTCTCTCCTGTAGAGGGTTACGGTCGGCATATTAAGAACATGTTTCTCTTCTGTCCCGCCGCTGATTTAGTTTCCAGAAAGCATTTATACGTCAGCCTTTGTGTATTTAGACTCCGGTGTCTCGTGCCTGGTTCCCGTCTTATTCGGCCCCAGTGTGACTAAACCACAGCGTGCCCAGAGAGGAACCAGCTAAGGAAATGACACTCTGACATCCTCTGGCATCGCCGGTGACGCCACACGACCCAGATTTCTCTCTTTTCTCCCTGTCCTCGTTCTGCCCTTCTTTCCTCCTCCTCCTCCTACTTGTGAAATAAAAACAGTGGAAGAGATGGGATGAGAGGTAAAGAGGATGCCCTACTTTTTTCGAATGACCTGTTTTCTGAAAGCCAACTTACAAATTTGTGCTCAAACCCGATCCGCGCAAGGACAGTGAATAATGACTCCACCATCTCCATCTGGGGTCCGTGTCATTTCCTCATCTTTTTGGATGTTGAATGTGTTTTTCTTTTGTTGTCTGTGCAGCACATGATGGTGATGGAGGACATGCTGAAAGACTTCCTGTTAGGAGAGCACCTCCTCTTGGTGGGCAACCAGGTGAGCGACACATCACGTCGAGCCTTTGTCCGTTAAGGCCTAACTCTGCTCTGCTGCTGTCTAGTCATGTGCATCAAACAGAGGTCAGGCTCGTGTCTGCAGAGGTGAGTTTGTTCAGCCAAGTTATGAAACAGACCCCCCCCCCCCCCCCTTCCCCCGTCGCACGCCAATGTCACCCTGAAGCTCCACACGCTCACTGTGGGCGCGAGGACACATGCGGCGCTTCCTTCGGGACACTCTGCCGCCCACGGTCTAGTCTTAACGGGCGGGGTTAAAGGGAGGAGGGAGACGAGGCGCGCGCCTTCTCGTTTACGAGGGGGGGAGGCCCCGTTTGCATATCTGAGAGCGCGAGCGCGCGTGTGGCCGGAGCCGAGGCGTTTGGAGCTGTCAGAGCGGCTTACCGATCATCGGGCAGACCGTGCCCGGGGACTGGGCAGAGAGGCCGGCCCCGTGGGAAGCCAGCGGGAGTCCCAGAGAACAGCCCCTGTCAGAACGTAGCACCGTCAAAGCTAAGGGACACACTCCACCACCCCCTCGCCCCGCCAGCGCCGCCTGTCCATACACGCAACGGACACCTCTTAGTCTCCCTGTTTGTCACTGAAATACACATACACCAAACAGCCACAACATTATGACTAACAGGAGAAGAACATTTAAAGCATCTTGTGACAGTTCAGTGTTCTGCTGGGAAACTTCTGGACCTGGCTTCATTCATTGGTGTGGATGTTACTTAGACATGTAGCACCCACCTAGACCAGACCAGGCACCCCCACCTAGACCAGACCAGGCACCCCCACCTAGACCAGACCAGGCACCCCCACCTAGACCAGACCAGGCACCCCCACCCCATAGCAATGACACTCCTTGATGGCAGCAGACATCCCCAGCAGGATGCTGGGGATTCCTTCCTTCCTTCCTTCCTTCCTTCCTTCCTTCCTTCCTTCCTTCCTTCCTTCCTTCCTTCCGTCTTTCCTTCCTTCCTTCCTTCTTTCATCCTTCCTTCCGTTCGTCTTTCCTTCCTTCCTTCCTTCTTTCATCCTTCCTTCCTTTCGTCTTTTCCTTCCTTCCTTCCTTCCTTCCTTCCTTCCTCCTTCCTTCCTTATTTCCTTCCTTCCTTCCTTTCGCTTTCTTTTCCTTCCTTCCTTCCTTCTTCCTTCCTTCCGTCTTTTCCTTCCTTCCTTCCTTCCTTCCTTCCTTCTTTTTTCCTTCCTTCCTTCCTTCCTTCCTTCCTTCCTTCCTTCCTTCCTTCCGTCTTTCCTTCCTTCCTTCCTTCTTTCATCCTTCCTTCCTTTCGTCTTTTCCTTCCTTCCTCCTCCTTCCTTCTTTCCCTTCTTTCTTTCTTCCTTCCTTTGCCTCTTCTTTTCCTTCCTTCCTTCCTTCCTTCCTTCCTTCCTTTCTTCTTTTCTCCTTCCTTCCTTCCACCTTCCTTCCTTCCTTCCTCCTCTCCCTTCCTTCCTTCCTTCCTTCTTTCTCTTCTTCCTTCCTTCCTTCCTTCCTTCCTTTCATCTTTTTCCTTTCTTTCTGTCCTTCCTTTATCTTCTTCCATCCATCTTTCTTTCCTTCCTTCTTTCCTCCTTCCTCCTTCTTTCTTTCTTCCTTCCTTCCTTCTCTTCTTTTCCTTCCTTCCTCCTTCCTTCCTTCCTTCCTTCTTTCCTCCTTCCTTCCTTCCTTCTTCTTTTCGTCTTTTCCTTCCTTCCTTCTTCCTTCCTTCCTTCCTTTCGTCTTTTCCTTCCTTCCTTCCTTCCTTCCTTCCTTCCTTCCTTCCTTCCTTCCTTCCTTCCTTCCTTCCTTCCTTCTTCTCTTCCTTCCTTCCTTCCTTCCTTTCATCTTTTCCTGCCTTACTTCCTTCTTCTCTAACTTTCTTACTTACTTCTTTCCTACTTCCTTTACTTCCTTCCTTCCTTCTTTTCCTTTGTCTTTTCCTTCCTTACTTCCTTCTTTCCTTCCTTCCTTCCTTCCTTCCTTCCTTCCTTCCTTCCTTCCTTCCTTCCTTCCTTCCTTCCTTCCTCCTTGCCTTCTCCCCTTCCTCTTCTTCTTCACATTTGTCCTCCCACAGAAGCCCCTCCCCTCAAAGGCCCCCCCACTGGACACCACAGGACACCCTCAGAAGGCCCATGTCTGTTCTCTGATGAGTCGCCACAAGGGAGACCTGCACAATATTAATAGGAATAGGTCATAATGTTACAGCTCATCTGTGCTTATTCATTGTAACGGTGCATTTTGTTCATCAGTCCGTTTACATGTCCCCTCCACAGGGCGTGGGTAAGAATAAGGTAGTGGACCGGTTCCTGCATCTGCTCAACAGGCCCAGAGAATACCTGCAGCTCCACAGGTGAGCACAAGCGACTGTTCTATCATGCAACTCATTGATTTATTGTTTTTTGAGCTGCAAAGAGGAGGCGTGTTGTCTGTCAGTCACGGCCTCTGGTCTCTGTAACCCGGGAGATCCTGGGTTCTGTGTCTCAGACCTTCATATTTACCATCACTGGTCTCTTTTCCACTTCTTTTCAACTTGTCGTCTTACATGAATGGAGGGTCATAGGTGGGCTGGAGCCTATCCCAGCTGTCATTGGTCGAGAGGTGGGGTCCACCCTGGACAGGTCTCCAGTCTATCACAGGGCTAACACAGAGAGACACTCACACCTACGGCCAGTTTAGAATCACCAGTGAACCTAACCAGCATGTCTTTAGACAGGGGGAGGAAGGCTGAGGGATTTGAACCCAGAATACACAGGAAGGCGGCATTACGTAACTTCCAGAGGGGCGTCCCAAGAAGAAACAATCTGCTTTGATTTGTGTTGCTCTCATAACACAGGACGCTAGTTTATTAAATTGCGTGGCTGTATTTAATGTGGTTGGCGCTTTCAGGAGTAATAATCACATGTTGCTTCTAAGCGTTTGCAGATCTCCAACGGAACGAACAAAGTAGCTCTGTTCGGCTCAGATAAAAGCCGTCTGCATGTTCTCTCTCCCTCTGCCCTGCCGGCCTTGGCCCTCTCTTCTAAAGGGTATCGAGAAACTATTTTGGTCCTGAGTAAATTAGGCCACAGAACCAGGACTCCGCATGTCCGTATTAAAAAAAGAGAAACCCATTTGATGAAGTCCTCGTTAGCTTGGGGTCTCTCCTTCTATAAATACTCAGTCGATCACACCTTCGAGAAAAAGAATCAGGCCGGAGCTGCTCAACCGTGAGATCAATGTGTGCTGAAATGGATCGATCGGAGGCGGCGGCGGGAGAAAGGGGGCGGGCCTTGTTTAGAGCTTACCGCTAATGAGAAGGCAGCGTTTTTCGTGTCGCGACCAAGAAACAAGAGTGACGGAAAAGAAATGCTTCACCGGCGACGACGCGTGGTGCGACGCGTTCGCTTAAAAAGACCTTTCCGATCTCGGCCTGCGCACGTGTAGTTTGTCAAAGTCTTGTGAAAGTCGAAGTGGAGCTGAGCTACGGACGTGGCCTGGTTAGCTGCTGCAGCAGCCGCTAATATTAGACCGGGGCTGGAGCAGAAAGATCTGTGCATGCGGCTTCTGGGAGCCGGCGACTGAAAGCCTACAGAGATGTGGCTCAGAAAAGCAAAAGACACGCAACCCAGCCAGCCAGGAAGGAAAGTGGGACAGCTCCTGGGTCACACTGCTGCCAGATATGGAGGAGAGAAGGGTGTCGGAGGGAGGGAGACTGCACCGGGAGGTGATCCGAGAAAGACGGAGGGATAATTTTGGACGCCTCTAGGGAGTCCGGTTCATTAGGGAGATGCTTGAATGTGGTGTTTTTGTGTTGCTGCTGTGTTGGACTGAGATGCTGTTTTTAGCTTTCCAGCAGAAACCAGATCTGACCCCCCCATCCAAACCACATCTGGCCAGTTTAGGTATTAGTTTATAGAAATGTTAATTAATCTCACAAGGCAGAGCTAAACGGAAACCAAAGAGGTCAAGTGCTGTTTATTTTGATGCTTTATGACGCTGACGCTGTATGATGTGGACTGTTGGTGGCGCTCGGTTGTGGCACGCCGGCGATGAGTAATGCTGCTTGAATACGGCGAGGTACGGACTCAGACAAGCGGAGCGTGACTACGAGGAGTAAAATCTAACGGTGCAGGTCGACACAGCAACCTGGAGAGGATGAAGGATTAGCTACCGCAGGGCTTGATAGGCCACAGATCCAGGCTGTTTATCTTTCTTGTCTCTGCTTGTTAAACATCGTCGCTTGATGCCAAAGTATATCCAAAGAGCGTTTAAAAAAGGCAACAGGAAGGAAGCCGTCTCAGCACCACTCATCCGAGTAGCTTCTTCAGGTCTAGGCGGCTTGTGGGAAACTCTGTGGTTGACCCATGTGATGCCCAAGTAGTGCTCCAGCTCAGATTACAAGGCTGACCGAGTACAGTCTAAATGCCAGGATGCATCTGGAGGTAACTTGTGTGGACTTGTAAGAGCGAGACATCCATGAATGCGTTTGGCAAGCAACAAGTACGCAGTTACAGACTGACCGTCCTCCTGAACCGTTTCCTCAGAATCAAACTTGGCGAGTCCGAACAACCGAGTACGCAAGTCTGGAAGTTCATGTACTCTGTAGTTTGGACTCGGGAGATGATTGCATTGTTACACCCAGACACACAAACACAGAAAGATGGGGGTGGTAAAGCATCAGAAACCCAAGGAATCTTATTCAGCACCTCAGATCATCCCTTCCTTGTGCATAACCTTGTTCTTTTGCTCCCTCAGGGATACGACGGTCCAGACTCTGACCTTACAACCCTCAGTGAGAGATGGCATCATTACATATGAGGACTCACCTCTGGTTAGTTAATAAAACAATAAACAAATAAAACTGTCAGTTTATTTTGCAAAAGGTTTATTTCTCCAGCAAAAGAAAATTGAATGAAACGTTGTCTTGTTTTCAGTCGCCAACGTGTTGTAGTCACCTTTTTGTGATAATTTGTGCATTTTAATTTGTCAAGTAGGGTTAGGGCATAATAATGGAGATATACATGGATCAGCCACAACATTAAAACCACTGACAGGAGAAGTGAATAACATTTAAACCATATTGTGATAGTTCAGTTTTCTGCTTGGAAACTTCTAGACCTGGCATTCAGTCATTGGTGTGGATGTAGAGATGTCACAATACCAAAATGAGTAACCACGATGTTATACCAGACAAAGTATCATGGTTCTGGGTATTATTGTGATACTGTGGCCCTTTTTTATTATTATTATTTTTATAAACTGCAATGTATTTGTACAAGTTATAAATACTTATTTATTACTTATAATGTTGAACAACATTAGTTGTGCCACTGACGACGATGCCGCGGCAGACTCACCTATCATATGGTCAGCAGTAACAGGCAAACAGCCAATCATCAGCAGCTGTGTAGTTTGGTTGCAGGAGCTGACATGTGGGTTTGTTTACAAAGGTGAAGCATGCGTTGAGAAGCCGGGAGGAGAGTAGAGGCTGACCCTATGTAGCAGAAACGGGCACTGGTAGTATAGTAATCCATGGTAGTACCGTCGTGTAGAATTTCTAGTATAGTGAGTATCGTGCAACTCTATGTGGATGTTATTTAGACATGTAGCACCCACCTAGACCAGATCAGGCACCCACACCCCATAGCAATGACACTCCTTGATGGCAGCAGACATCCCCAATCACAAAAACGCTTCAGGAACAACTAAAGAAAACATGAAGAACAGCAGAAGGTGTTGACCTGGCCTCCAGATTCACTAGTTTTTTGTTTTTGTCTCCGCGTCCGCTCTCAGGTGAAGGCGGTGAAGCACGGCCACATCTTGGTGATTGACGAGGCCGACAAAGCTCCCACTAACGTCACCTGCATCCTCAAAACCCTGGTGGAGAGCGGGGAGATGATCCTGGCCGACGGACGCCGAATCATCTCAGGTACGCGCACACACGAGGAATGTACCACCTCGACAGTAGACGTGTCCCAGATACACCCGAAGGAGACACGAGTGAAAGATCAGAGGCAGGCCACTGAAGGGGGCTTAAGATAAAAGCCTTTATGGACAGGTACCAGTAGGTTTTGGAACATGCTGGACTGTAAGCATGTAGGTTTTTATTCCTCTCCGTGTAATCTCACTCGATCCGACTGCTCCTCCATCCCTGAGAATGAGCACGTCCTCCCGGGGGAATTTAAACACGACCTCGGGACTCTGTAAACACAAACTTTAAGACTGAACAATGCTGTCAGGATCACGGAAGGTGTTTGTGAAACCCCCCTGACAAATGTGCGGCCTCTGTCTAATAAATGGGAAATTTAAGCGCTTGTTTTGTTCATGTGTTTGTTCCACTCTGTCTGTGTCTCCTCCAAAGATCCACGGGAAGCCAAGGGACGGCCCAACGCCATAATCATGCACCCAGACTTCAGGATGCTGGTCCTGGCTAACCGACCCGGGTTTCCGTTCCTGGGCAATGACTTCTTTGGAGCTCTAGGTACGCAGACATAATCAAACTATTCATATAGAAGAAATTAAACTTTAGAAGACATTGTATTTCCAGCACAACTGTCCAAGGACACTGCTTTAGGACAAAAAGAATGCACATGAAAGTCAGAGGAGATGGTTTGATGCCAATATTGGAAAAACCCATATCATATTTTATTTCCGACTCTCTCAGAGCTGTTGGCATGGCAACCGGTAGTCATGTCACATCCTGTTTTTATAACGTCAAATAGCGAACTTAAACGAAACTTATCCGAAAATTTGACACTTGAACATGCATCAGAATTATATTAACAAAGTAAAATGACAGAAACCGTCCGTTGTTAGTGTTTTAGTTTGGCCCAAGTCCCATCCACTAATATGGAGTGGGCGGAGCTTATATGACTTATACTGCAGCCAGCCACCAGGGGGAGCTCTACTTGCTTTGGCTTCACTCCAGGACTTCTAGTTTTTCTTTAGGTGTTCAGGTGTCATAGATATGTTGCTGCACCTAGCTTGTATAAATTTAGGTGTTTTTCACCAATGATAAAACCTTTTCCTTGATCCTGAGCTAATGAGAACAAATAGCACTCAACAGGTACCATAGTATTCTGTTATGTGGTTCAGGTAGAAAGTTTCTCCAAAAATGCAAATACAAAAATCTAAGTGGATATTTTTTTTTTTTTTAACTCAAGCTACAACGACATCCCTCAAATAAATTCCCTTCGTGCTGAATATAGTATACGACCAGAATGACAATAAGTTCCACCTGATATCTTTGTGACAGGTGATATTTTTAGCTGCCATGCTGTGGACAATCCGAAGCCTCAGGCAGAGCTGGCGATGTTAAAACAGTACGGACCCGACGTTCCCGACGCCACTCTGCAGAAACTGGTGGCTGCGTTCGGGGAGCTGAGGTCCATGGCCGACCAGGGCACCATCACGTACCCTTACTCCACAAGAGAGGTGGTCAACATTGTCAAACACCTCCAGGTAAGAAGAAGACACGTCGTCTGCTAACGTGGGGCTGAAATGATCTGTACTGCAGCCTCCAGTCACCAGGGGGCGCTCCACATGCTTTTGCTTCACTTTAGAGGCGCTGTCATGGTGTCTACTTTTTAAATACAAGCTATGATTTACAACTTCTTGTTCCTCCTCATCTTCTTTACCTCTGTTAACTATAAGCTGCTGCTCATCGTTGCTGTTTTTCCTCTACCATCACTTGGAAAAAGCAAAAGAACGAGTGTTACTTCCAGCCTGGGTGCTTATTTAGTTAGTTTGACACTGTGTTTAGCAAAAAGAAGAAATGACGTCAAAAGACCAGAAGAACTGCACTAAGACGGGGTAATTAGGACTAAAGCTAGCGCTGCTCCACTGACAGTATTTATGTCCCCACTGGCCTCCAGGTCCTATCATCCATCTACACAGCTATTGATATCTGCAGAAGTCAGACAGATAGAGAATAATGCAGTTGAAGTGTAAATTGCTTCTTTCTGAGACGGTGCCGCGTGAAGGCCCCTAATTACCATTTCACCTTTGTTCATGAATTGACCTTTGAGGTATTAAGAAACCCCGGTCGATACAAACCCAGCGCTCTGTACATTTACTCCTGGGCTCATATTGATTGGACGGCAATTTATAGGCCTGTGTAAATACGCCTTAACGTGTAGGTGTGAAAGTGCAACTGTGGAGCTAATAATGCTGCAGGATCCATGGCTGTTAAGTCATTACCAGCAACGGGTGTACGGACGTCCAAACACAGCTTCCAAGCACCAAGATTACTCATCAGGACTGGAGATACGCTGGTTTGACCCGAGGGCTCGCATTTTTCAGTTTATCGCTTCATCTAGTATTCGTCAGGGAATATAAAACCTCTGAATGTTTTTTAGAGGATCAATGAAAGTATTTAAAGCTGGTATCAAACCAGGTTCATCATCACATTTACCTCTGGTCCTTTAATATATGAACCAGAAGGAGAAACCAGCGGTTATTTGATGGTCTTTGTAGGTGAAGAAGAAGAAGCTGTTGTTTGCGTTCAGTCATTCTGTGGCTCTCTACTAAAGACTTTTACTGTTTCTGTTTTAACTCTTGACTCTGGAACAATATTCAGATGTAATTTTAGACTTTCTGACTCTATCTGGTCGCCTGAATTTGTCTTTGAGTGTTTGTCTTGTGAATCTGGATAGATAGAGAGATCGACAACTTTATTGATCCCTTTAGGAGGTTCCCACAGGGAAAATGAGCCAGGTTTATTTAGTGCTAAACACAATGATCCATGGACCTGATAGACCTGGACCAGTGGTTGCCATGGAGACTGCTTCCTGGATCAGAGAGACCTGGACCACTGATCACCATGGAGACTACTTCCTGAGACTACTTCCTGGATCACAGAAACCTGGAACAGTGGTCATTATGGAGACTACTTCCTGGACCAGACAGAGACTATTTCCTGGACCCTAGAAACCTGGAACAGTGGTTACCATAGATACTACCTCCTGGACCAGAGAGACCTGGACCAAGGGTCGCTAGAGAGACTACTTCCCAGACCAGAAAGACCTAGAAAAGCTCCATGTGATGTCTACTTCCTGGACCAGTGGTCACCATGGAGACTACTTCCTGGACCAGTGGTCGCCATGGAGACTACTTCCTGGACCAGAGAGACTTGGACCAGTGGTCACCATGGAGACTACTTCCTGGACCAGAGAGACCTGGACCAGTGGTCACCATGGAGACTACTTCCTGGACCAGTGGTCACCATGGAGACTACTTCCTGGACCAGAGACACCTAGAAAAGCTCCAGACGTTGTCTACTTCCTGTTTTATTGAAAGAAAAGATCAATAACTTAAATTAATAAATCATGTTAGTAAAGAAAATTAACATTAACCCTTCTGTTTTTCCTTTTCCCTCATCTCTCTCTCCCTGTTTCTCTGCCTCACCCCTTCCTTCCATCTTTTTTTTTTCTTCCTGTAAGAAATTTCCCAACGAGGGTTTGGCCAACGTGGTGCGAAACGTCTTCGACTTTGACTCGTACAACAAGGACATGAGGGACGTCCTGATCGAGGCGCTGCACAAGCACGGGATTCCCATCGGAGCCAAGCCCAGCTCTGTGAAGCTGGCCAAGGAGTAAGGCATCGGGAGCACCAGACGTTAGGACGAAACACGCACACACTCTACAAGGCATGCACGCCCATCAGCCACAACATTATGACCACCGACAGGAGAACTGACCGTCTGGTGATAAATCAGTGTTCTGCTGGGCAACTTCTAGACCTGGCATTCATTCATTCATTGGTGTGGATGTTACTTAGACATGTAGCACCCACCTAGACCAGACCAGGCAAAATATTAGGAAGGTGGTCATAATGTTATGTCTGATCAGCGCCATCACACAGCCAGACAGGGAGGCTACTTGCCTCATGTACCTTCTTGTTCATTCGTTCATCATCGATCACCTCAGCCATCATTAAACCCCCTGGGCAAGTCGCCAGTCTTATCTTAGGGCTAACACCTTATCATCTTGTTGTGTTATTAATAAAAATACTACAGGGCCACCACAGACAGGAATCCATCCAGTCTGTTTCTACTGATCAGAATATCTGGATGGATCAAAATACATAGGTCTAGTTTTGATCTGCCTTCAGAGGAGACAAGCTCTGTCCTCAGTAACTGAACCTACAGAGAAGAACCCTTTGGAGGTTCCTCAGTTATATTTTAGAATATTTTTCTAGCCATTGATCAAGATTACAGCTGTAAACCTACGAGAAGCATCATCTTAACCAACAATGGCATGACATAATAACATGCTACGGCTTTAGTCTGCCAGTCAGCGGCCAGTTTATTAGGTACACTAGTCAGTGCATTCTAATATAACAGTCCTGCTCTGAATCTTCTGGTGTTCAGTTTAAAATCAGGTGTTTTCATTTTGGAGGCTGTGGTTTGTTGATCTGACGCGTGTTCCTGTTATTATTTCGCATCCAGTTTAACAGCAACCGATCGCCCAGTCGATTCACCGCCTTCCTGACAAACTCAATCAGAGCCGTCACAGAGGAGGATTTAGTGCAGGACGCTTAGATTAGAATGCATCTCTCCTTACCGGTGTACCTAATGTTTTGGCATTGGGATTTATTGGGTTAATATGACGCATGCAGAATTAAATTTACTAACTATTTGCTAAAATCACTTGAAATTATCATGTTTTTCAGAGTGATAATTCCTCTAAAGCTCATCCTCCTCATCCTGAATGTTTTTAATTATCAGTTTGCCGTTTTACTTTTGGTTGAAATCAAATTAATTTTAATAAATACATCCGTAGACAGAGAAGTCCTGAAATGCTTGAACTAGGTAACTAAGCTAATCTTTGGAGGCTTCCATGAAGTCCAGCGAATTGCGCCATTCACGTACCTCACTCGTTTATAAGTTCCTAACGTCCTCTACGTTGTCTCATTATGTACAGCTCTGTCTCTTAAATAAAGGAAAATATTTGTTTCTTCTGTGTCCTGTGCTTTTATTTTGAATTATCACTCTAAAGAAACCTTGAGAAGCAAGCCGGGGCAGAAACAAGTATTTTCCTTCCTCCGTTCCATGACTAATTTTACAGATGAGTGTGTCTGTTAAGATCCATGTTTCGCTGATTTAAATCTCCATATTGAACCGATTATCTCAGACTTTTCTTTACTCACGTCTCGTGTACGGGAGGGCAAATATTTTGTCTCTCACACAAAAACAAAAAAGAAAAAGTAGCCCGATGCTTTTTTCCCATATGTAGAAATATTTGCAGGAGGAATGCGCTTGGTGGTTGTGCTGCATCTCTGCAGCCAATAAGACGTGGCCTCGGTCCAGCTCTGATTCAAACGTGTGGTCGCACACAACAAGACGAGCAGATATTGGCTTTACCGTCTCGAGGGGACAAATTAAAGCCTGTGTTTCGCAGAGACAAAGCGTCCATATGAAATCGCTTTATGGCGTCCATGTTGAGGGCCCAGAACAGTAACATATTAAGTAGTAACGTCTAAATAACGCCAACTTTTCTCTTTAAGTGCAAAAAAAAATACAAGTACATCATGAATATGTTAACATTCGATGAACTGTCCTTTTAAAAAATATTTTAGGAACCTGAAATGTCTTTTTCGGCTCCTTGCTGCCACCTAGAGTTTAGTTCTGGGTCGCGTTACATCCACAACTCTAACTTAAACGGTCGAACAGTGGACAAATTAGGAATAGCAGTTGTGTTGATTTTAAAAATTGCAGCTAATGTCCTAAGTCATTTTTGCATTTCGACCTTCTAGTGGGCTAGTTTTGGTCCACGAGCCTTACCTTTGACACCCCTGCCTTAAATAGAACTAGTCTATATTCATTTACCTTGGGCGTCCCAAAGAGACAACGTGTGCACAGACAAAAAACAAATAAATAATAATCAGACGCCGTCTCAGGACATGTCTCAGGACATGTCTCAGGACTTGTCTTAGGACTTGTCTCGGTGTTTCAGAAGACAGCTGTCACCATGTGACCTTCAATGTTCAGGTTGCCGCTGCCGGAGGTGAAGATGACCGGGCACTGGACCATAAACCAGGGGGGCAACGCTCGCCGCAAACTGCTCTGTCCCACCGAGACCCACCCCATAGACATCAAGGTACACACACACATATGGAGACACACAATAATGCACAACATGCTAGTTAATATAGCAGAATCTCCACAAGACGGTGTCTACACCCAGCCGTAACATTATGACCAATGATGGGAGAAGTCAGTGGTTACCTGGTTATCATGGCACCAGTCACAGGATCTATTAGGGAGCTAGACCTCAAAGCTGATTGGATGGATGGATGGATGGATGTTTAGACAGATATATAGATAGATAGGTTGGTGGATATACGGATGGATGGATGGATGGACGGATTGACGGATTGATGGACGGACTGATGGATGGATGTTTAGATAGATAGGTAGGTGGATATACGGATGGATGGATGGATGGACGGATGGATGGACTGATGGATGGATGGATGGATGGACGGACGGATGAACTGATGGATGGACGGACGGACGGACGGATGGATGGACTGATGGACGGATGGATGGACGGATGGATGGATGGACAGGAGGCGGATGAGTCAGCAGAGACAGTGTGATGCTTTGGTCCATGTTCTGCTGGAGTACCTGAGCTCCAGTCATTAATGTGGATGTTACAGGCCATGTACACCCTCTCAGTTATAGGTGGTCATAATGTTATGGCTGATTGGATGGATGGATGTTTAGACAGATATATAGATAGATAGGTTGGTGGATATACGGATGGATGGATGGATGGATGGACTGATGGACGGATGGATGGACTGATGGACTGATGGATGGACGGACGGATGGACAGGAGGCGGATGAGTCAGCAGAGACAGTGTGATGCTTTGGTCCGTGTTCTGCTGGAGTACCTGAGCTCCAGTCATTCATGTGGATGTTACAGGCCACGTACACCCTCTCAGTTATAGGTGGTCATAATGTTATGGCTGATTGGAGTATTCGATGTGCTGCTGCAAAGCTGTGACAGCTATTGATCAAATGGATTCTCCGCTGCACCGTCTTCAGAAGTCGTCACGCTGTGATGGACTGTAAGTGACGGGACGTGAGCACAGCTCCTGTTCTGAATCAGCCTCTTTAACTGAGAGGGAGATGAGTGATGCTTTCTTTCCTTCGTCATGCAGCCTCAGCCTTGTCCTTCCTGATCATGATCTGATCCAGCTACTGTAACGCAGCCGCGCAGGCTCTCAGCCGTGAACGTTAAACTCCACATTACTACTCTCTGAGCGTTTGTTGTGTTGTGTCTCCAGGGCCCCGTGTTCCTGCGTGTCCAGACTTACCCCTGCAACAGGCAGGAAAGCAGGGCCTTGAGCTTCAGCGAGGAGAAAGCTCACTGGCAGATTCCCATGAATGAAGTCAACATCATCTGCGACGTCACCACCAAAGATGGTAAATGTGCAGAAAACACGCCGCAGACACGGCCGTATGACACACACTCGGGTTAAGCTCTGGGTTATTTCAGGGGAATATTAAAGGATCAAGTGGATGAAGTGCAGTTTATAAAAGAGCAATAAATTCTGCAGCTAATATACACAGCCAGGCCAAAAAATAGTCAGCACCAAAAAAAGAAAAGGTCCCGCACTGTAATATTTCAATGGACGGCATTTAGCTTTGATTACAGATAAGCTCCTGCAACGTCTCCAGATTTGTCTTCATCCAGTGTTGCATTCATTGTATTGATGATGGAGAGTCTGACCACTGCTCAAAGCTTCTCCAGCTCATCCCAAAGATTCTCAATGGGGTTAAGGTCTGGACTCTGTGGTGGAACAATCCATCTCATGCTCCCTGAACCACTCTTTGACAATCTGAGCCCCATGAATCCTGACATTGTCATCTTGGAATATGATCCATTGATGGAATAAGCTGCTCATTCAGTATATTCAGGTAGTCAGCTAATGAACCTAGACCCAGATCATAGCACTGCCCCATAGCACAGGCTTGTACAGTAGACACTAGGCATGATGGCTGCATCACTTCATCTGCCTCTCTTCTTACCCTGATGCCCCCATCACTCTGGAACAGGGGAAATCTGGACTCATCAAACCACATGACCTTCTTCCATTGCTCCAGAGTCCAATCTTTATGCTCCCTAGCAAACTGAAGCCTTTATTTCCAGTTATCCTCACTGATTAGTGGTTTTCTTAAGGCTACACAGCTGTTCAGTCCCAATCCCTTGAGTTCCCTTCACATTGTACGTGTGGAAATGTTCTTACCTTCACTATTAAACATAGCCCTGAGTTCTACTGGTGGTTTCTTCCTCAAAGACGATGGTTCTCCACTCTCCTTCCAGTTTCTAATAATGCCTTGGACAGTTCTTAACCCAGTTTTAGTAGTTTCTTCAATCTCCTTAGATGTTTTCTCTGCTTGATGCCAATGATTTGACCCTTCTCAAACAGACGACCACAGGATGTGTCTTTAGACATGGTTGTTGAAGAAATGAGAAGCTACTCATTGCATCAGTTGGGCTTAAAGATAATCACCCATGCAGTAATTATCCAATAGGAGGCTCCTACCTGTTTGATCAGTTAAATCCAGGTGGACACTTTGTTTTGTCCAGGCTGTGTAATTCAATGATAGTTGATATTTCTTCCCTCTGAAACAAATGCATCTTATAATGCAGGAAATGTTAAGCAGCAGTGAACTCTCTTGAGATTTATTTGACCAGAAGAAGGTTTCACGTCCGTCATGTTGCTCCTTTGCTCCCTACATGTGGCAAAAGTACTAAAGCAACAGATCATGTGGCCCAAAGGAAGAGGACAACTTTCTGTTTACGTCAAACAGAACGCGCATCAGTAAAAATGTAAAGAGCACCGAGGCACCGCTGGAAAACGAGGACCGTTTTAGACGGGGGCGAGCGTAACGAATGGCTTAACGATCTCATTGATTGGATTAGAGCTGCATTAGATGACTTTGGGAAAATGTTGCTGATACAGTCGGTGAACAGGACGTGGATCACGTTTAATTCGATTGTCAATAAATAGAGACATGGGAGTCGGCTCGTGTTGCACGGCACGGATTTCTCAGCGGCTGGTCGGCTCGCTAACGGCACGGGAAGGCAAACATGGTCTCAGACAGTTACTCTCTATATGTCTTAATGATATATATATACATATACCACTGAGACAAGTCTTATTTTCAGTGAATGGTGAACTCTCTTGTTGGTTTTCTGCACCCTTGTCCCCCAGAGAACCGGAATAAAGGCTGAAGGAAAAACACAAATGTACTTTTTTTATCAACACAACATAAACATGCATTGGTTGCATTAAAGAGTCTCCACTATAGGTAGGTACAACACTGTACTTGTGGTCTGGTCATCATTTGCAGAGAGTCTGCAATATCCTAGAAGAAAGGCCGACTTCCCCCGACCCACAAGTGGAGAGTTGTTCTGGATTCTTGCCCTTGGGAACTGATCATGCTCCTGCAAAGACCTGAAGGGCCAATCGGATTGTTTGGGGCGGGGCTTTATGTGACAGACTGCCCAGAGTAGAGAGATTTTTCATTTTTTACTCTTTATTGGTTGAAACACAAGCCAAATGGAGTTGAAATCTGCATTAGTAAAATCAAATAAAACCATTATTGTTAGCTCTCTCAGTAAATAGGAGACGGGCATTATATTAGCCTGGTTGCAGATTGACAGACGGTGGATGTAACGGTCCAAAATGCTCACTCATTCATCACTCACCTCACTCAAAGCCATGTCGTGGACACATTTGTGGTTTAATAGCCTAATATTTGTTCAGTTTTCTCGCATCAGTAATTACAACATGTGGTTTTGTCGCGGCAGACGCGCTGTACGTGGCCACGTGTAACCCGGTGTCCCTGTACGCCATGAAGGAGCGCGGGGACAGCATTCGGTGCATGGAGCTGTACGACGTCTTCCCCAGGACCATCAGCGGCGTCTGGCAGCCGTTTGTCACCGTCGCTCCGCTCGGGAGTCCTCTGGATGGACAGGTGGTGCTGCACGAGGAGCAGGTAGGCGACTAAAAGACAAACGTATTTGACTTCACTGACGATAAATAGAAAAGGTGGAGATGATTCATGAGGCAGCAGGGGAAGCCAAACCTGTCCTTGAGCATTTGGAGCACTTCTGAGAGAAATCTGCTGTAACGTTTAAGCTTGTTACATACGCTGCGAGAAGCAAGAAATTTGTTCTTGCTCCTAGGGCTGCAAGAACAAGAACAAAGTTCGTTCTGGACAGGTAATTTATACTTCACAAGAAACTCAAGTGACGAACTCCAGGGAAGTCTTCATAGGCCCCTCCCACTGCAGCATACGTCACACACGCTAAGCATTGTGGGAGATGTGGTAGATAGACGACGTTTCTTATTATTTGTCCTCCAGTCATTTTGACTAGCGATTTACCGGCCACACGCAAATATTAGGATCTTGGAGCTAACAGAGTGGCCGCTAGCATTTCTGCTTTTCCGCATTGACCACGCCCACTTCCAATTTCTGACCAATCACAGAGTATTAACCAGAGAGTGCACAAGAAAAAAGTTCTAGCCGGTTGACGTGTGAGGAACAAGTTGCAAGAACAAACTTCTTGTTTCTCGTGGAATGTGTAAACAATAACCCTAATTTCCAAATATTTACAATCTTCTTCTCTCCAAATATTACTGCCCTCTGCACATTTACTGCACTTAATTCCCCGTAGAATTCCTGCAGAGCGGTTTGAAAGCTCAACTCGTAGCCATGCGATTAGAAATTAGCTGTGAAGACAAAAACTTAACATGGAGCTCTGTGGAGATGTGCTAGCTATCGGAGCCGCCACCATCTAGTGGCCATTTGATGAACTGCAGCTGGTTCTCAGTGACAACAGCTCAGTTTTTCAGCTTCTTTGATCAATGCATGTAGGTACAGCATCTCTGGAGGCCAAAACCAACACAGGATACCTCTAATTTATCAACTGGCCGCCAATCGTCTGATATTCCATCTACTTATACACTTTTAAATTATACTATTGAATTTAAATACGCACTGTTATGTACTGTACATCGTACTACTTCCTATCAACTGTCCAGGTTCAGTATTCCTGATTAACCGATGGAGAAAAATAACCCACATTTCCTTACAACTTATTAGAACCACACTCTGTGCTTAGACATGAGTAAAAATAATTATTTTTTGAAGCGCTTTCAGGCGTACCGGTAGCGCTTCCCACGATCTGCCATCTGCGATCGGCTGCAAAAAGCTGTTAGAGGGAAATGAAGTCAGAAAAACAACTTAAAAGAAAGTATTCTTGACCTGAACACACCTATAGCAAGTCTTCTTTATACAATGCCCCTGTTTACGGATGAGTAACATGACTAATACGCAAGTCACAGCTCTTTTAACTTCCCTTCTGAGGACAACCGCAGATTCCTCACAGATTTAATTTAGCTGCGCACGAATCTGTTTCTTAAAATGGCCGGCGGTTAGCGGTTGTTTGCCGCCGAATCTCTCTCTTACCCTCGTAAGACCCCCGGCGCATGACAGCGCAGCGCCAAGACGTGAACAATGCGCGTTAGCTGCTAATCCAAGCGGAGCGCTCGTACAGCTGCTGCCTATTAGACAAGAGGAGGGCTTCTAAAAATACCTCGGAGATGGATCATGTTACGTCTGTCTAAAAATGAAGAGGCCCAGACAACAAACAGTTCAGGCGCAGGTCACCGGCCTTCCAAGGAAAACCGGGGGAAACCATCGCACACACACACACACACACACACATGCATGCGCACACATCCCAGACACGACTGATGCTGCGTTCATGCACATGATTCAAAAGCAAAACATGCACAAGGTCTGAGCACATGCAGGACGTACTGTACATGCGTGCTCTCTCGAGAAGTGGCGGTCCGTGTTTAGAATCAGGAAATCAGGAAACGGGGCTCGCCCTCCGTGAATAGCAGAGAGCGCTCCGTGTAGCGGCGTGCATGTCAGGAGCTGAAGGCCATAAGGAAGGCATTAGCGTGAAGCCGGGTAGCCTGGGCCGGGGCCAGCTCCCCCGTGGCTCCTTCCCATAAAACTCAATTGAAGATGAATCCCTGCTTGTGCGTCACCAACGAAATCCTTCTTGCGCGGATCATCCAACACACACACAGACAAACACAGACTCCCATACAGATGATATGTCTGTCTTTAAATTGAATTACGTTTGAGTGCAGCGTTCACATTAGTGGCATTTAGCAGCACTCGGATCCAAGGAGGAAGGAGGACGGGGGGGGGGGGGGGGGCTTTCATTGACAGAAGAGCGTCCTCTGTTGGCTGCAGAGGAGGATAAGTCATTCAGCAGTGATTTAATACAGCTTGAATGGTTTTGACAAGCGGCATGCCTAACGAGAGTTCAGATTACGGTTTTAAGTGTGACGGTAAAGTAGCTGCACACCAACATGCTTCTCTGCTGTATGGAAAGGAAGTGGATTAGCTGCACGCAGAGTTAATGTTCAGGCCCAGCTCTGCTAAGGGAAGAGGGAAGCAACATTAAAGCAGATGACATTGTTTTAGTGTTTCAGAGACTTACAGGAAGTAAACTAAACCAAACACACTAAGGCGGGGGTCTACCGGTAGATCACGTGCCTAGTCCATCGTTTAGAAAAGACAGCAAGGCAAACGTCCATCTTCTTTTTATTACTTTTTATTGCAGCATGCCCTCAGTTCAGCAGCACGCATCCACAGCCATGCACAACATCAACAACAACAACAACTCAAGACGACTGACTTTCTTAAAGGGACAGCACTGTTTTTCTAAAAGTTTAGCTCAGTTTTAATTCTTAAAAACAGTTTTTATTACGGTGGCCCTGATGGTCAAAACACAACGACATTTCAGATTACAGAAAATGTAGGAACACTTCTTGTTTCTGATTGGACAGAACCCAACAGTGTTACGTCATTTCCTGTTCCTACCCAGGTGTTATAAAACCCATTGGGATGAATGGAGGACGAAATGGCGTTAATAGAGGACATACATATGATGTCATTCCTGATATGCTTTCAACCCATCATGACGTCTCGTAGGTTGCTAACCATCCCTAATGCCAATGCTTTCTGTAGGACAGGCAGAAATTCAACGACTCATATTTCTTTCCACAATGTGGACAGTACATGTTGTCTGCTTTCAAAGGGCACAGTTGTCTACAGTTACGCGTAGCTGACCATTCACAAAGCATCACAACAGGAAGTGTCTGAAATGTCGTTGCCATACAAAATGACTTAGGGTAGAGTATATATATTATATCTTGGTAGACCACTTTCACTTGATCATTGTAAAAGTAGCTCGCAAGCCAGAGAAGCGTGGGCACCCCTGCAATACGGTAAATGGGTGTCGACAAATTATAGAAATGAGTAAAAACCTTTCACTCTTCTCTTAAAGGCCAAACTTGAAAAGAAAGCAACACCCCTGTTCCTAAATGTGTCAATACAAAAGTTTAGTGACGTTTAAATACGGCACCATAGCAGTTTAATCGGCCAAGATGATGCCACTGCTTGGATGACACCACACCAATTAGTCCAAAGTGCCGTCAGGATGTAGAACCAATCATGAACCGTCCAGGGGCGTGACGAAAGACTGCATGTAGACATCTGACATAAAGCTCTTCACAGCTCCATCATATCTGTCTGAACTTATCCAGTCATACCCAACTTCAGATCCTCCTCAGCCACCAAACTCATGGCGTTTTGTGTAAGGTTACCTTAGACGCCCACAGATATCATGAGAATGGCAGTAAAAGCAGTAAAGGCACTCACTGGGGTTTATACTGAAACATTTGCACAATCAGCAAACTTAGACGATGTTCGTGAAGAAACTGAGACGACATAATCCACTGTTTATATAATATGGTGTACCTCAGGGCTCAGTTCTAGAACCACTGGACTTGTAGGGTTTCTTGAAGGCGTTTCGGCGCAAGTAGCTTCTTCGGTTCTTTATTGGGATGCACTGGAACAAGCCTGATCTACAGAGGCCCCTCCCCTCAACCTATAGGACCCTTGGGACCCCCACTAACAACATTCAGTTGCCAGACACCACAGGACAAATCTATCTTATAATGTCTAGCCATTTTTCTAAAAGCTTCTTCAAGGACTATGGTGGGGTTTGTTGGGTTGACCATGGTTTCCCCTGAAGAAGTTAGTTTATTTCATTTTTGCATTGTGTTCCTTTGCGTTCTTAGAAGTTCGTTGTTCTTTGTGACATGATAATAAAAACTGTAGCTACGCACCTGCTTCCCAGAGCTGCTAGCGTATCTGAATGCTGTGAGATCTTCTTTGTCTCTCCGTCAGAGTAACACAGTGCTCCATCTGGACATGGTAACGGGCGCCGTGCGGAGGCTCATGTTGTCCCCGGACGGCGATCAGCCTCCGACCAAAGCCTCCAACTGGTGGAGCAGCAAGGAACAGCAGGTCAGAGGTCGTCAAGAGCCTCCAGAGAGAAATGTCTATTCGCTTGAGGCTCATGCTTCTGTATTTCACGTCCACTTTTTTTACATTTCCTCTCCAGGGAGGACATAAGATGTGTCGAGACTTTGCCCACAAGAACTGGCTCCTCTTCTACAAGGAGGACGGGTACTCGCATCTAAACTAAGAATATCAGTCATTCTTTGATTTAAGTTGCTTAGTTTAACATTCTTGTTATGTGCAGAAACCAGCTGGAGGTGCTGGATGTGCTGGAGGGCCGGGTTCACTCCATCTCTCTTCCCATCAACCTGAAGTCGGTCTTCCTGGTTGCAGAGGATCGCTGGCTGCTGCTGGAGAGCAACACCAACACGTAAGACTGTGAGGGTGGAGCATCTTAAGTCTTTCCTAAAGTCTCTTCATTTGATTTAATCATCTGACACGCTGTGACTCTGTAGGAAGTTCCTGCTCACCAAGCCCATGCATATGGCAGCTGAAGACTCTGGAGTGTGTCAGCTCCACAGCATCAGCGACGACCCGGTCAGCTCAGGCCACGGAGCCAGCTCAGGTACATATGCTGACGCTAACAATACATATGAGATCAGGGATGCCCGATCCGTATGATGGACCGATCTAAGCATTTCTAAAACTGTACTAGGCTTCAGCCGAGCCTATTTATTTATTTTAGGTCTGCCATAAAGCAAAACCTCATCCCTGTAGCATCCGAACGTCATTGGCTAACGTCAAAGCTTCCTAAAATAGAAGAAGAAGAAGAAGAAGAGGAAGTAGATAAAAGGGTAGATAAAAAAGGAAGAATAAAAAAATGAAGTAGACAAAGAAAGGGAAGAAGAAGAAGAATGAAAAGAAGTAGACAAAGGGAAGAAGAAAAGGGAGTTGACAAAGAAATGGAAGAAGAAGAAAAGGAAGTAGACAAATAAATCGAAGGAGAAGAAGAAGAAAAGGAAGTAGACAAAGAAAGGGAAGAAGAAAAGGAGGAAGAAGAACCAAAATCACGTGGCTAAACATGTCTACTGTACAATGAAGTTTCCTGAAGAAGTCAGATGTTAGTATCTAGTGTCATGTGGATGTTTGTTGAGGTGGTAGTGGTTCTGTCTGGTCATTTTATTGTCGTTCAATACCAACAATAAAAAGACCAGACAGGCTGCAGCCAAACAACAACAACAAACACTGAATGTTTAAAAAGTTTCCTGGAGACAGCGTCAAGGAGAAACATCTTCCAGAGAGGGTTAGGGAGTTTATGGCAGCGCTGGATGAGCAGAGAGAACACAAGGTACCAGCTACAGCTACCAACTTATTGGACTGAATCCAGTCCACTCTAGACCTGATCAGGACCTCCCTATTTAGGATTAAGCTCTCCTCTTTGTGTCCTGCTGCCTCGTAGTCCTCATTAGAGACATGATGTCAACCCGTTGCAGACAGACATTCAGAGGAACAGGCTGGTGCCTTGTCAGCCGTAAATCGAAGCTCTTAGTTAATCTGTCTGCAAAACATCGAGGGAAGCACTCAGGTTTCCATCAATATTAAACATTCATTCCACTCTCGATCAAATTTAATGAGACAAAAATGTGAAGTCATGATCGGTGATGTTAGACTGAAGCAGTCATGACTCACTGTAATAACTCCTCTGGCCTCCTAACATCTAAACATGAATTACGCCAGCTCCTAATGAGTTTCTGCAGCCGAGCACAGTCTGTTAACACGAGCTGAACCTCCCGTCCACAGCCGAGGCGTCCACTCCACAGATGCTGTCAAGCGAGCAGCTGCCCAACGAGAACCTGAGCGCCGCTCTGGACCAGAAGATCGTTTCCCCCAACCGAGTCCTGGCCGACACCGGCTCCTTTGCTCAGGTCGTGGTGGGCTTCCCAGACCTCATGGTGAGATTACATGCTCAGCTAGATGTCCTGTAATCCAGCTTTGAGAAGAAGAGAGGCAGAAGAAGAAGTTTCACCAAAGTAGCTTCTTCATTTCTAAACCACTGGGGTGGAGCTTAGGTTTTTATTCAGGGCATTTCATGGCTGCCAGATTAATCTAGGTGGTATCTGCTTTGCACAATTAACAGTTTCCCACTAATCATTTAGAAGTTAACCCTCCTGTCGTCATCCTGGTTGAATTTGACGCATCATGAATGTTTCGAAATCACTTAATTTGATATAAATGTGGTCGATTCTGAAAAGAAGTGTACAACACACCAATCAGGCATAACATTATGACCACCTTCCTAATATTGTGTCAGAGAATGGACATGGACCTTCTGAGGGAGTCCTGTGGTGTCTGGCAACACAATGTTGTTAGTGGGGGGGGGCTTTAAGGGGAGGAGATCATCCCACAGATACTTGATCAGTTTGGGATCTAGTGAATTTGGAGGCCAGGTCAACACATTGAGATGTTCTTCATGCATCAAGGAGTGTCATTGCTATGGGGTGTGGGTGTCTGGTCTGGTCTAGGTGGGTGCTACATGTCTAAGTAACATCCACACCAATGAATGAATGAATGAATGAATGAATGAATGAATGAATGACAGGTCCAGATGTTCCCCGGCAGAACACTGAACTGTCACAAGATGGTCAATGTTAGTTACTTCTCCTGTCGTGGTGGTCATAATGTTTTGGGTGATTGGTGTATTTGTATTTCAGTGACAAAGAGGCGGCGCTGTTTTCTAAATAGTCAAACAAAAGTTGCATGGTCGAAAGGAAAGACAGTAGGAGGGTTAAGGAGCCACTCAAAGATAAAACGTCTTCTTCGTTTTAGTTTTGATTCAGTGAAGCAGTGAGACATTTAGTTTGTCCTGATGTCTGCTCAGACCTAGAGAACCTGAATGAAAGCTCACAGCTTTGTCAATTAATGCTTTGCGTCTTTACCACTAATGGACAAGCTTCTCCTCTCAGTCCCCTAACGAGGTCTACAGCTTCAAGAGGCCCGTCGACCTCTCGGCGGTGAAGAGCGGCGACTCCGGGGCCCACTCCTTCTTCAGAGCCGGGATTCGGAGCGCCTCGGCCAAGCGGGAGAACTGCGTCGGGCTGCTGTCGGCCAATCAGGTGGTGCGAGCCCTCCCGCCGGGCAAGGTGCCCCTGAAAGAGATCTACCCCAAAGGTCAGAGTTCAGATCGAGCAGACGAATCAACGAAAGAAAGAAACATAACGCAGCGTTAACGATGAATGCCGTCTTTGTCCCTCAGATGTCACGCCTCCGATGACGGCGGCGTACCTGGAGGTGACTGATCTGAACTCCAAAAAGCTTAAATACATCCCTGTCCCAAGGTAATCAGAGTACTCACGCACCCTGCTGCACTCCAGACTTGTCATTTTGCATCATCTAGCTCCATCTAGTGGTCAAAGTGAGAAACTACTCCACAAAATACTGATAAATTGTGTATTTTTACCACTATGATCTCAAACTTGTACAGTTATTGTAAGTGACAAGCGTTGCTGTCCTTTTTGGCGCCATAATGACCGTCTCTCCTCCATATTTGTGGTTGCCAGGTCCATGAGCGTGTCCCCTTACACCAGCTGGTTGTCCAAGCTGTCAGAGTCTGACGTCCTGATCGCTGCTCTCGGCTCCGGGGGCATTGTCACGGTGGACATGGGCGGGTACGTCCGGCTCTGGGAGACGGGGATAGACTCCCTGCAGCGCTCACTGATGGAATGGAGGAACATGATCGGTGCAGAGGACGGCAGACCTGTACAGGTAAAAAAATAAAAACAGAAATGAGTGGAAAATAAGCATGCAGGCTGCAGTTCCTCTCATCTTCCACTGAGGGGCGGTGTTGCTTTAAAAACAATCCGCCTCACAGACTAGATTAGCTGCAGAAGAGTTTCATGCCAAGAGGAATGTGTTTCATGCACAGAATTTATGAGCCAGCTGTGGGTGGGTATGAATGAGTGCACATTGTGCTGATGATGCAATCGGTTTGACCCTCCGCTATGGGCCGGAACATTTCGGACCGGAGCACTGAGGAAGCTTTGTTAAGGTGCCCACACACACTCATGCTCCGGGGCAGACTGACGCAACTCCTCAGATAAATGTAGCCCTCCAGATGCAGAGTGTTTTTATCCGTGGATCTGGGTTCAGAGCACGAGGCGGCGAGAGAGGAGACGCAACATGGAGGTATCAGCCAATCAGATCAGGGACTCTTTTCAGTCTGTCATGACTGCCGCCGCACAGCTGGGCTTATTTATTTTAGCCTCCACTGAACCAGAGAAGAGAGACCAGGCTAAGAGTGACTGCAACACAGTTTTAACAAGAATTAAAACGATCAGGCATAACATTATGACCACCTTCCTAATAGACTCGTCAGAGAATGGACATGGGCCTTCTGAGGGTGTCAGGATCTAGTGAATCTGGAGGCCAGGTCAACACCTTTTGCTGTGTTTTGAGTCGTTGCTAAAGTGTTTATGGGGTGGGGGTGCCTGGTCTGGTCTAGGTGGGTGCTACATGTCAAAGTAACATCCACACCAATGAATGAATGAATGCCAGGTCCAAACTCTTCCTAAAACTTGTTCAGGGATGCTAAGACTGCAGGTTCTTCCGTGCAGCAAGAGTAGAAAACCCTAAAAGCCGTCATTCCCAGTTCAGTTTGTACCTTAGGAACCACAACTTGCAGTATATCCTCAGATCAGAGACTGTGCTTCCCACATTTCAAGCTTAAACGAGAAGATAAATACGTAGGACTCGTGCCAAGACTGGATTTGTAAATAAAAATATACCAGTGACTGAGGTGGGGTGAACATAAATCAGTCAGTTCACTTTTAAATATTATTAAAAACGGTGAGTAAGAGTGTGAAAACTGCTGATCTCACTGCACATTATCCTAAACGGGCCCACACAGGACCTCTCTCTGGCCCAGATTCCTCGGTGCTCGGGGTCATCTTTGATGGGGCACCTCGAGTCCTCTGCGGGTCAGCCTCACACAGACCCTCCCTGTGCTCCGTGTTAGCTCTCTGCAAACAACAGTAGCCCCGCTGTGTTCAGACACACCTGCCTTAAAGGCTCCCTGTATATCTGCTCGACTGTTTACACACGGCAGCTCCGTACGAGCCGTTACCTGTTTGCCCACGGCACGTATGCGCTACCTTTATGCTTAAAGAGCGCATCGGATCTTCTCGGATCACGTCTCTCGATGCTCCGGCTCTCAGTTGTAGCTCGTGTCTCGTTCGGCCTCAGTTCCACGTCGCTCCATTACAGCTGTGTTGACATCATGTGTACACGAGTTCAGGAGACATCAGTCATCGGTGCTTCGGGTGCCAAGCAGGTGTCCACAGTCACTCTGCCTGACATTTAATTATACAATAAGGTTGTTGTTATACCTGTATGTCAGTGTCAGTCTTCTCTACTGCTGTGGTTGGCAGTCTGCCACCATTCACCCCCCCTCCCCTCCTTGCTCCTCTTCTTGCCCTACTGAAGCTAGCTTATCAGCTGCACCCACACACACATGTACACACACGTTTCCCGCCTTCACAGTTCAGATCATCTGCAGGAACCTTCTTTCAAATGACATTTCTGCAACACAGACCGTATACGACACGGCTCTGTCCAGACCTCGCATTAGCATCTGATCTCTGGTGTCCAGGTGTGAACGCTGATCTGGTCTCTACTGTCCAGGTTAAACAGGTCCAGGTGTGAACACTGATCTGGTGTCTACTGTCCAGGTTAAACAGGTCCAGGTGTGAACGCTGATCTGGTCACTAGTGTCCAGGTTAAACAGGTCCAGGTGTGAACGCTGATCTGGTCTCTACTGTCCAGGTTAAACAGGTCCAGGTGTGAACGCTGATCTGGTCTCTAGTGTACAGGTGTGAACACTGATCTGGTCTCTAGAGTCCAGGTTAAACAGGTCCAGGTGTGAACACTGATCTGGTCTCTAGTGTCCAGGTGTGAACACTGATCTGGTCTCTAGTGTCCAGGTGTGAACACTGATCTGGTCTCTAGTGTCCAGGTGTGAACGCTGAGCTGGTCTCTAGAGTCTAGGTTAAACAGGTCCAGGTGTGAATGCTGATCTGGTCTCTAGTGTCCAGGTGTGAACACTGATCTGGTCTCTAGAGTCTAGGTTAAACAGGTCCAGGTGTGAATGCTGATCTGGTCTCTAGTGTCCAGGTGTGAACACTGATCTGGTCTCTAGAGTCCAGGTGAAACAGGTTCAGGTGTGAACACTGAGCTGGTCTCTGTAGTCCAGGTTAATCAGGTCCAGGTGTGAACACTGATCTGGTGTGAGTCCATATGTGGAGGTGGTCTGGGACACATGTGACCTCCTTCCTTTGGTCGTGTGAACACACAATGAGTCCTGGGTCACATTAAAGACCAGCTACTCACCAGGACTGATCTGAGGAAGAGGAGGAGAACTCATTCATTCATCCACTAGTAGAAATGATCACATGAATCAGTGACGTCTGTTGGTTTTATAAGATTCTAGCCTTGGAGCTCAAAGCTAAACTAAACAAAATAAATCTAAACAAGAATCAACAAGTTAAAGTATTTAATGAGTTCACTGTTAAAAGAAAACACATCGGCATGTGGTTGATAATTGATTTAGTTATGAAATTTTAAATGCTTCTGGTTATTTCTGGGTGTAACCAAGAAGTTTTAATTGCATGCTCCATGAGATGTATCTATTTGTTTTTCACCCTGAATAAAATTATTCACAAAACTCTTTCCCAGAACAGAACGGCGTCTGCTAACTGATCTGGGCCGAGATTGTTCCTTCTCTTCTGCAAACAGCTCCACGGTGAAATTAACGAGTGTTTGAGCTTCGTGCAAGTCTGTACGATAACTGAGATCAGGACGGAGATCAGTAAATAAATAAAATAAATCCACACCTGTTCTGTCAGTAAGAGACAGAGAGATTTTTACAGCTTGTTTCAAAATATGGATCATCTCAAGTTCAGTACAGCACTTTTGGGCGCCGGTGGTTAGCACTGATGCCTCGAAGCAAGAAGGTTCTAGGTTCTAATCCATCATTGGCCGACTGGTTCCTCTGTGTGTGTAGTCTGCATGTTCTCCCTGTGTCTGCATGGGTTCTCTCCAGGTTCTCCAGCTTCCTCCCACCGTCCAAAGACATGCTGGTTAGGTTCACTGGTGATTCTAAATTGGCCGTAGGTGCCCTGTGATAGACTGGAGACCTGTCCAGGGTGGACCCCGTCCTCAACCCTCCAGAGGCCAATTTGTAATTTTAAAAACAAGCACATAAAGCAAAGTTAAAGGGGAACTACTGTTTTTTACAATCTGGACGTTTTTTCCTTCGGGAGATATTTAGATTTATGTCTATATGGATATAGTGGGAGTGAATGGGGCACCGAAACGTAGCCTCTAAATAACACATTATCTGCTAGAAACTGGTTAATTCCACTAATATTTTGTTATGATACACTAGTGCTATTCACTGTTGAGTCCAGAGTTACCTGTTATCATCATTCAGGGTCTATAGATCGACCTACAGAGCCCAAAAGACGTCTTCTGACCTAGATGACGTCGCCACATGCACCCGCAATGGTCGACTTGTTTACGTCAGAATCGGAAAAATTTTCAGCTGGACTCAGCGGGGAAATAGCACAAGCGTACGATAATAAAATATTGAGTTTAGCGGCAGATAATGTGTTATTTAGAGGCTGTGTTTCGGTGCCCCATTCACTTCCACTATATGGATATACACTGATCTAAACGTACGGTAGGTAGAGATCCATTAGACACTGAGATCAGATCTAAAGTGCATTTGATACGAGGTCTTACAAAATGCAAAAGGGTGAATCAGAGAAGATTCATTTATTTATTTGCTTATTTTGTCTGACGTCATAAAAACCACACGTAATGGTTCCAGAGCTGAGGTTTGAGCACGTGTCTGGTCTGTTGTTGGTGCAGAGATGTTTCCTCGTCTATTAGAGAAGAATCTTTATCGTGCTTTAGCTTCCTCTCTGCATTTAACCCGTCAGTTCACACACAAACCCGCAGTGAACGCTGGGAACCCTCCCTCAGAGCAGTGAGCGCCCTGGGAGCAGTTTGTGGAGGGTTAAAGGCTCAGGGGGCTCCAGTCAGCTGTGGATGTTCTCCTATCATCTGAGGCCGTCTTCTCCAACCACCGGGGCTCAGCTGTGAACTTCTCTCTCCCCTCGTGACTGTTTCAGGCGGACGTCTTTCTGTCCTGAGCATTAAAATGACGACACCGAATACGAAGCTGCTTTCTACGCGCCTGCACTTGAACGCAGCGCTTCTTACGTTTGTGAATTTGTGACTTTTTCCAGCCTCACATGTTCAGACGTTCATGTGCAGGCATGCATTCATCCTGACACACATACATGCACCCAAGTTCACAGTGGGGCACAAAGTGGACACACACACACACACACACACACACACACACACACACACACACACACACATGGCATCGCTCCTAAATCACTCTTTAGGCGTCTAAAGGGAGAATCAGAAATTTATGAGGCTATTAATCCTACAAGACAAGGCGTGGACCGCAGATGAGAGACAGGCTGGGTGAAAAGGGAGAGAGAAGGGAGGAGGGGGGAGACGTTGATTCCCACAGTCGTAAAACTGAACTTTTCCTCCACTGCACCACCCGCCCACGCTCCCCTTGCGCCCCCCCCCATTCCTTCGTCCCGGTGCCATCTTTGTCTTTGCATCGTTTCTATTGTTGTGTCGCTTTAAAAGCCTCAAGTTCACTAAGATTCACAGAAGGAAAAACACACTCTAACACAGACGAGATGTGACTCTTTATTTCCTTCATCTAATCCACTTTAGTCTGAAACAAGAACAACTGGTCCGGTTCTCCTCGTTCCAGCTTTGTTTTCTGGATCAGCCGCGACCTGGATGACGCAGAACCTTCACAGACGGTTGACTTTAATTTCTTCACGTCCTTTTGGAATTTGCTGCTTCTCTTAGTCACGGCAGCAACACCCAGGGCTCGTGGGTATTGTAGTATGTTCTCAGATCTGCTCCAAGCGTGACGGGCCAAAAACCAAACCCACCGGAGGGACGGTCTGACCCCGCTGGAGAATCGGTTCCTAACGGAGAGACTCCAGATAAAAGATTCAACAAAAAGCACGCTCACAAGCTACTTGTGTCGTACATATGACGCAGAGTGCGCAAGTTTTTGACCAGACTTTAATTTGAGTAGGACACATATCAGCCATAACATTATGACCAGGAGAAGTAAATAACATTTTAACCATCTTGTGACAATTCACTGCTTTGTTTGGAAACTTCTGGACCTGGCATTCATTCATTCATTCATTCATTCATTCATTCATTCATTCATTCATTCATTGGTGTGGATGTTACTTAGATATGTAGCACCCACCTAGACCAGACCAGGCACCCCCACCCCATAGCAATGACACTCCTTGATGGCAGCAGCCATCCCCAGCAGGATGCAGCCACAAAAACACTTTAGGAAGAAGAACAGCACAAGGTGTTGACCTGGCCTCCACATTCACTAGATCCCAAACTGATCAAGTATCTGTGGGATGATCCACAGAGGCCCCTCCCCTCAAATACCCCCCCACTAACACCATAAGACACCCTCAGAAGATCCATGTCCATTTTCTGATGAGTCACCACAAGAGAGACCTGCACAATATTATCAAGGTGGTCATAATGTTATGCCTGATGAGTACATCAGCTAATTCAACCCTAAGCCACCACAGAATACTTGTGCTAGTTGTAAATACTTCATGTATTACTGTGATCCAGGTGCAATATGTAGTTTTTAGTCGTACTTGTGCAACTTTAACACATTACCAATATGATTTGTGTTTTATTTGATCCTCTACATTGGCGTTCCTCTTATATATTTGAGGTTATCTTACAAGAGTAACTGCAGCTCATACTAAAGTATCCCAAGTCTGAGTCTGAACCTCCAGTGTCCTTCTAAAACTATAAACCCCAGCAGACTCATCCTACATAACTGAGCCTTAATACGTTGATTGAGTGTGTGGTCAGCTTTGACAGGAAATGAGTTTCCTCCTGTCTAACAGTAATGATGCAGTGGGTGAGGCCAGCAGCTCTGCTGGGACGTTGTAATGTGACACGTATGAACATCACCGTCCCGTAGCTGCAACGTTCAACTGACTCACGAGGGAGGCAGCTCTCAAAGCCAGAAACGGACACGTGTTCCGAACTGTCACTCGTCAATTTGTCGTAAGCCCCCAAAGGAGAGCATTAGTCACCCCTTTTACTGGTCGAGAGTCCGTTACCAGCACGGAGACACATTCATGAGTTATGGTGTCACCAGTGGGGAGAGTTTTATCTAAATGCAGCGCGATGACAAGGCTGGATTAGCTCAAAGCGGCTTCCTCTGAGATGGACAGATTCCAGGGGCATGAATGAATGAGGACGCAGGAGGACCGGAGCGTGTGTGGTGTTTATCGTGAGATCGTAATCACAAACGCTCATCAGGATGATACGTCTAGACGGAGCAGCGGCGGCGGCGGCGGCGGCGTCAGATGCTCGTTGCCCTACGCGGGGCCGGCGTGCGGCGAGCTCGTGTTTTTATTGATGTTTTTTTTGGACTGAATGTGGCGCATGACTCATGCACAGAGTCGTCAGGGCGTTAGGGGGTAATCAGAGAGCGCTCACGTGGTTAGTGAGGTGAGCTCCTAAAGGTGAGCCGCGGGCTGACCTTTGACCCTTTACCTCAGCGTGGAGCTATGGCGCCGAGGTGTCTCTGGTTACGGAGGTTAGCTCTGAATCATCTGCACACACTCTTCCTGTGGATCGCCACCAGCTTTGTTTGGTGTGTTGCTTTGCAGCTGTGTGAAGCACTGAGGATGTTAGTCATTTATAAATTATGCTGATCACAAACAAACATTTTTTCTCATGTGCATCACAGCCAACGCAGCTGAACACTGAGATATCTGCATTTCTCTGAGGGATACCGACTTTTGAATGAACCAATAATGAATATCAATCAATGAGATTAAGAATATTTCTCTAAATGTTGCCGTTTGCATTGTCACTATTAAAGAAAGGGTATTTTTGTGTCAAGCATAGACTGTATATAAATATGGACTACACGTCTCCTCTTCCTCTCAATTGGCCAAGCTGACCAGCTACAAGGAAATGTTGGATGAACAAGCATCAAAAATTATTTAAACGTGTCCATAAACGTGTATTTTAGTGTTTTAGTTTGCCGCAAGTCCCGCCCACTAACATGGACGGGGGTGGGTCTTATGATCCATACTGCAGTCAGCCACCAGGGGGAGCTCTACTTGCTTTGGCTTCACGTCCATACTGGTGCAGTCTATGGTGTCGTTTTAAACTAAACTCTGGTACATAAAGAGTTTATCAGTAAATGCAAACCAACGTTTTAGACTTTTAGCAAGTAATACTCTCACAAACTCACAAGTCAAGCCTCACATCTGCTTCTTCTATTTCCGATTCTTACGATTCACAGTGTCGATAATTCTCAAATATTTGTTTTTATTCTCATATTACGTTCAAGTGAAGGGATTAAATTACCCAAACAGGTCAAGACTTAGTTTATATTGGTTTCACAGGTCCACATGTGTTCAAGTGTTTAGCTTTCAAATAGCTTTTCCCATTTTTACCCGACGTTACCCAGATTTTACAAACTACAGCTCATCTCATCATTTAACATCTTCTCCTTGTGTACTTGTCCATATGTCCACGTTTTATTTGTTTGTTCCACAGTGACAATCCAGCTGTGCCAAGATGTGCACTAGTACCATTAATCTCATACATCTAATACTTAAAAAATTACAGACTATGCCGCACATTTTTGTCGTACATATTATTTCTGTGCTGAGCTTAAAATTAAAAAGTGGAGCAAAAATTAAACATATCAAAAAAGAAAAGGTTCAAAGTGTGTTTTAATTTTATTTTAAGCACCCTTTCTTGGTAGCAATAGTTAATTATCCAACTGTAAAATGTCCTGTCTTGGTCTACTCTTAATTTGGTCATTTATTTTTAGTCTGAATGCCCAGACTGGTGATTGAGTTGTTTTAAATCTTTATTATTTTATAGCCTTTGAAATTAAAATCTACTCCTGTTGTGAAAACACAGATAAAAGATGAACTCTGTGGATTTTTTTCTGCAGAGAGGCTACAAGTCACAGTTTAATGTGTGTCCCTAACATTTGCATTAGTTCCATCTCATTCCCACATTGAGTATTATCTCGTCATTATAATCCGACGTGGTTTAGTATCACACTGACCTGAGCCTTGTAATCTGAACTAAATATAGAGAGCTGTGCTGAAGCAGCAGCTTGGTGTAGGTGCAGGAGCTGAGCCTCTTGAGTCTGTGTGTCGGTTTGAGGTGTGGACCGAGGATCAGTTCGGTTCAGGGAGGGGTCCGCCTCGGCTCGACTGCTGCTCCTCGAGATAAGTCTCCGTCCGACTGCTCAGACCAAAACAAACATGGCCATCCACAGCTCTCATCCCCCGCAGATACCGTTCAGATTCCTGCAGGATGTAAGAATGCAGCTGAACCACAGGGGATTCACTCCGTCTCCCTCTGAACTACCCCTTTCTCTGTCCCGCTCCTTCATGCGTGCCAGACTCTGGCCGGCCGCCCCGTTTCACTGTGAGAGCCTTGAATGCTGATTTTGGCTCCGGCGGACCTGAAAATGCAAAGCGCTCAGCCTCTCCAAGCGTCCACTCCTTCACTTTTCCATCGCTCCCCTGCAGAGAAAGACAGAGATGATTCTGTCCACCCCAACCCCCAAGGCCTCAGAAACTTAAAGACAGAACCTCCTTTAATTATACGCTCTGACTGGGTGGTAGGTCGCTCTCTGGTTGGGTATTTTCATTGCTCTCACATAATGATCCAATAAATCAGGAGATTAACACAAAGAAAAGTTTCTCATATCATTTTCCCACAAATTCTTCCAACACTCTTCAGATGTCTGATTGCTGCAGCTTATCTGATGAACTTAGGTTCCCAAAACAGTTTAGGACAATAAATATAACTCCACAGACTCATGGAGGATGGACAGTACCCACATGGCCTCTCGTTCCTCTCCCCTCAGATCACCATCCAGAGGGACAGCGGCCTGGATGTCACCGCCCCGAAACACGGCAAGAACGACCCCAACAACGCTCCTCACGTCGGGGGAAACCAGTGGGCGGGAGGCACAGGTAACGGGCGCTTCTCTGTACCAAATGCTGTGACTTTTTACACAGGACATTACTTTGACTGATGGCGTGTAAGGAGGCGTGCTGTCTTCTATCAGCAATGCATGTTTGCCCTTAGGCGAGGCACTAAACGTCCATCTGCTCAACCTCTTTAGGGTGCAGAAGAGGGTAGTAAAGATGTGCTCATACAAGGCAGCTGCCAGAATCTATTTTAATGTATAAACAGTAGTTTGGTTACTCCAACATGTCTTTGGATAGTCATTTGATAGATAGAAAGTATCTGGTTACAGTAAAATGATGCAGCGATTTATATATACTAGTAGCTGCACGACGTCTGATCCATGCGTATGAATGTCAAGTTGCCAAGTAATGAAATCTATATTCTTGACCTGAATACTGAGAACAAACGACTCATGTGCTACATACTGTGAGCTGCAGATATGTATAGCCTGTATAAAAACATGCATCACCTCAGCACCATCAGGTAGACGACTAGTCAACATGGTGCTTAAAGCGTCTGAAGTCAATAAACTGACTAGTCTGCACAACTCCTGGTGTATACAGACACAGTTTTTTAAAAACGTGGTGCAAAGTGAGTGTTTCCAAATCATCCATTCATTCGGTCATTCATTCATTTCTTGTAACTACCATCGATTTGTTTCTCCACAGGCGGCAGAGACACTGCAGGGCTCGGTGGGAAAGGGGGCCCCTATCGCCTGGATGCGGGACACAAAGTCTACCAGATCTCCCAGGCTGAGAAAGATGCCGTTCCCGAGGAGGTCCGCAAGGCCGCCCGCGAAATGGGTGAAAAGGCCTTCAAAGAGAGGTAGGTGGCATGGCATACGCAGAGAGGAAGGAAGGAAGAGCTGGTTTAACAACCCGTATCCAAACTGAGCCGGCTCCATGGAGGTTTGCAGATGTTTTGGACTGACTGTCTTTTTTCCACCTTGTAAAATGCCCAGGAGTGAAGTGTGTGAGAGGTTTGTAATGTGGAGCAGGTGTGTATGTGTGTGTGTGTGTGTGTGTGTGTGTGGGACATCTGCTGGGTTTCCTGATCAGTCATCTGTCCCAGGTATGGTGCTCCATCCTGGGCAAACAATGTCTCTTTGCTCTGGCACAGCTGGATGGTTCAGGTTAACGCAATTGCAGAATAACAACATTAAAACCTGTAGAGACTAGGGTTAGCCTCCTTGTTTGAATGGGATTAGGCTCCTCGTTGGGATGGCTAGGGTTATGATTAGGGCCCTCATTGGGATGACTAGGTTTAGGCTCCTTGTTTGAATGGGATTAGGCTCCTCGTTGGGATGGCTAGGGTTAAGATTAGGGCCCTCATTGGGATGACTAGGTTTAGGGTCCTTGTTTGGATGGGGTTTGGCTCCTCATTCTGATGTCTAGGGTTAGAATTAGGGTCCTCATTGGGATGACTAGGATTAGAGTAAGACTCCTCGCTGGGATCGATAAGATTAGGATTAGGGTCCTCATTGGGATGGCTAGGGTGAGGCTCCCTGTTCGGATATCTAGGGTGAGGTTTAGGCTCCTCGTTGGGATGTCTAGGGTGAAGCTCCCTGTTCAGATATCTAGGGTTAGGTTTAGGCTCCTCATTGGGATGCCTAGGGTTAGGCTCCCTGTTCAGATATCTAGGGTTAGCTTTAGGCTCCTCGTTGGGATGTCTAGGGTGAGGTTTAGGCTCCTCGTTGGGATGGCTAGGGTGAGGTTTAGGCTCCTCGTTGGGATGTCTAGGGTGAGGCTCCCTGTTCAGATATCTAGGGTTAGGTTCCTCGCTGGGATGGCTAGGGTTCGGGATGAGTTGGAATCCATTATGCCAGTGGAAAGTCCTGTCAAAGATGGAAACAGTGTATGTGTGCATACATTCTCTTCAGAGCGGTGGGTTGAGAGGGCATCCCTTTCACCAGCTCCACCATGAAGGCCTCCTCTGTTCGCTCTCGCTTGAAACAGTCTTGTTCTCTTTACTTTCCTTTCTCCCCCTCAGCCTCCCCCTCCTTCCTGCATGGCTCCTCTCATACACTGGGTGCTTTCACACCAGAAAGGCCAACCTCTCTGAGTCTCCTCTCTTTTTCTTTATCGCCTCTCTTTCTTTTTGTAAATCTCTTCTTCCCTCTGTCTTCACCGATGTCACTACTCTTATTCCTAGAGATGTCTTCCCCTCCCTGTCATCCGCCTGTCTAGCTAAGCCCAGAGTAGATCATGTAGCTACATGCTGATTCTCTGTTTCCAAGTAAAACGTCAGGTGAGCTCACACCAGAGAAATACCCGCCGTACATGTGCCGCTGCTTGATTTTTATTGGTATCACAAGCAAACTCCGTCAGGCATTTTCCATTCCTTTCCGATTCGCTCATCTCCGCGGACAATTCTTTGTTTTCTTAGCTTTATGTTAGCATCAATCACACTATAATCCCTCCAGAATCCCTTCAACATGTGACAAACACACACAAGAAAAAACAGGTTGAGGTATGTCTGAAACATGGAAAACCCTCATGAGCATGGACATACAAACACAACACACGTTGTATCTGTCATCCTGGTGTTATGTTAAAGTTCATATTATTTTGCCTTGTTAACGTCTTACTTCTTCCCCATTTTGTAAAAAAATAATGAATATATCCAAAGAAATGCAAAGCCTGCTCATCCCTTCCTACTTTTATTCAAGCCTGGATAAATATTTGTACTGCTACCAAATTTAAACTGTCATATCTCAGGTTTTGCATTGTCTATCAATGTCAAACAAAAACTGGGAGAGAGTTTCAGACTCCTGCACTTTAGAGTCAAATTACTTGAACACGCCACAAAGATTACAGCCAAAAATTAACTGGTATGAAAGGAAATAACTCTTCATACATGCAGGTGGCAGTAGCCTTTGTATTCATCCTTAAAAAAGGGCAAACAGGAAAAGCTAGTATTAGCTGGATGCTAGGAAGCTAGGGAGAGCTACTATTAGCTGGTAGGCTATGAAGCTAGGAAGCTATGAAGCGCGCCTATTAGCTGGGAGGCTAGGAAGCTAGGAAGAGCTACTGTTAGCTGGGAGGCTAGCAACGTGGGGAGCGCTACCATTAGCTGGGAGGCTACGTAGCTAGGAAGAGCTACTATTAGCTGGGAAGGTAGGTAAGCTAGGAAGAGCTACTATTAGCTGGGAGGCTAGCAACGTGGGGAGAGCTACCATTAGCTGGGAGGCTACGTAGCTAGGAAGAGCTGCTATTAGCTGGGAAGCTAGGAAGAGCTATTTTTAGCTGAGAAGGTAGGAAGCTATGAAGCGCTCCTATTAGCTGGGAGGCTAGGAAGCTAGGAACAGCTACTATTAGCTGGGAGGCTAGGAACCTGAAGAGAGCTACCATTAGCTGATAGGCTATAAAGCTAGGAAGAGCTGCTGTTAGCTGGGAGACTAGGAATCTAGGAAGAGCTACTACTAGCTGGGAGGCTAGGAAGCTAGGGAGAGCTTCAAACTGTGACAACATTTGTGTATTTGAATGTTCAAATGAGATGAAAATGAGATGTATTTGCCTCTCAAACTTCAGCAGCGTGCTCACTTTTATTACTTCACTTTCTTTTTTCATGCTCTGGTTTAATGAACTGAAAAACCAACAGCACTAACCCTAACCCAACTCAATACCATGAATCAGCTAAAAAAGTTACCAGAGGAGGTCCGACTGGTGGCACAGGTGCAAAGCTGCAAATTCATAACCTTTCTAAATGTCTTCTTGTTTAGTATGAGCCATTATAGTATGACAACAATTATTAGATTTTGTGATGTTTTACAGGAACGAGAAGCCACACCTTTCTTCTTCTTTTATTTTAATTAAATGTACCATAATCCTCAAATAAAGCAACATATCTGGACAGACGCCTAGCCGTCCAGTGGCAGGGAGGTGTGGTCGAAAGGCTGCCGCTCGCCCCGTCTCTTTACTCGTAGGGAGTGTCCGCCCATGTCCTTGTTTTTCTGCGGTTGTCGTGTGTGAACATTTCAGAACGTCTCTGTTTGTCATTCACTCCCTCGCTCGCGCTCCTGTTTAAGTCAAAGTTCAGGAATTTAAAGGAAATGGCTTCGGCCAGCGGCCAGAGCGTCTGCTCGCCACATCCACTTCACATATATATACACACTGAGGAATGTGTGGAGGAAGCTGCTCGGCTGTGGGCTGACATGATGGACTGTGACTGTTGTGACAGTGTGTCCGTTAAAAAACAAATAACTGGATTATAATGATCACCTGAAGACAGGACAATGTCAGCCATAACATTATAACCAGCGACGGGTGAAATAAATAACAAAGACTAGCAGGTTTATATCCATCCAGGTGTTGGTGATGGTTTGGCTGCAGATATGAAGCAAGCTGGCATGGTTCGTGTCTCCTGACTGAGCTGGTGCATGATCTTTCTTTTCTGATTGCATGGCTGATGCTGGTGCAGTCAACACAATATTCATCAAACTCTGCACACACACACACAGACCTCAATAAGTTTGTTGCAAGCTGTGACACATAAAGCCAGGAGCACTCTATCACGGCTCAATCTCTGGCTGCGTTTTGAAGTCGCTGCTCTGGATGTCTGTGGTGGTCACGGTCTGGTTGTGACCAATAGTTTCCAACACCTGGCAGAGATTTCCCCCGCCACAGCACACACACACACTCATCAGTTCAGTTTTTGGTAATATGTTGGAAGTACGACCCTCATCTTACCCGTGGAGGAGCCTGTGTCTGAGTGTGTAAGTGATACTGAAATACCTGCATGGTGGGATTATACAGATAAACTCTGCTTGGGGGTGAAGACCACCTGCCTCGTCATGTCCACAGGTGCACTTTGCAATGAAGGGAAAGTACTTCATATTTAACAAGACTGACCTCTGTGTGGGTTTGTACCCAGGTGTCCTGAGCTCATCAAAACATCTCTCTGTTCTCACCATTTCTTTGCATATGTGACGAGGCAGACACAAGCAGTGCAATAATCAAATCATTTTTATTCTTCTCTGCTGCATCCAAGAAGTAGCTGCAGCTTTAGATTTGTCAAATTAAATCTTTTGGAAAAGACAGTAGAAGAAGAGAACAGACAGCTCATGTGCTACAATACTGTGAGCTGCAGATACTGTTTGTATAGCCTGAATAAAAACATGCAGCACCTTGGCACAGTCAATAGCAGTCATTTGAAAAAGAAATAATCAAATTAGCTGATTATACCAACTGGAAACTGCATAAAGTTTGGAAAAAAAATATACTTGTTGCTTGGAATCACTTGTGTTATGTTACATTTTTACAGATGCAGATGGGTTTGTAAAACCAAACTCATCTGCCCTAGCTGGATTCATATCAGCAGTAACTTGTAAACTCAGTGAAGCTTCTCTTTGATGCAGAAAGCCAGAAGAAATACAGCATATCTGACATACTGTTTAAAGTCATGGCTCCTCTCCCTTTCTTGTCTTCTTCTCTGGTTTTCCATCTCAGGTTGAAGGAGATCGATATGAGCGAGTACGACGCCTCCACATACGAGCGCTTCTCCAAGGCCGTGAGGAGACAAGTTCAGTCGCTGCGCATCATCCTGGACAATTTGCAGGTCAGCTCCGCTCTTTCTCACGCCGACTCTTTGTTTTAGACGCTGTTACAGGTTTGGATGGTCTGTCCAAAAAAAGCGAGGCCAACTGGGACTGTTGGGTTTGTTGAAGACGTTTAATCCAAGTACCGTAATTTCCGGACTTTAAGCCGCTGGTGTTTTAATGTTTCATTACCGTATATAAGGGTTTCTTCTTCCACTGAGGGGATTGTCGGGACAGAAATGACTGTTTGGAAACGCAAAGCGTCCCATTTATTTACATTTGAGAAACACAATAAATCTTTCAATCGATCAATTAATCGATTAAACTTTCACATCTTTGACATTACAAATAGCATTCGTGCAGTGTACAAATAATACAACGGTGCGGTTTGTTTTTAACCCGGCTGCTCAACAAAGTAACCAGCATCTTTTTCGAAAACATGTCAACACAGCAGTAAAGGTGCAGTAACACAGTCGTTTACTGTATCATAATAACCAGCCTACTATACCAGAAAACTCAGCCAGATCCATCACCTTTAACTCAAAGCAGCTCTCATACTGCATTTATCCTCACTTGGTTTGTTTTGCTCTCGTTACCTGGCGCTAACTGTCTGTCTCGCACGCCCCTGGTGACCGTTAGATGTAAAAATCCATATATCCGTTGTATAAGCCGCAGGGTCCAAAGCAAGTGACAAATGTAGTGGCTTATAGTCCGGAAATTACGGTAGCTTCTTCAGTTCTTACAAACAGACAGGGAGTTGGGGTTTAAACAGGTGAATACCTAAAACTCACATGACTAAGGTCTTTAAATGACAAGACACTTACATTTACATGGAGGAATCTGTTTTTGATCTGGCTTTTCTTCCCCAATGAACGGGTCTCCAGAGTCTCAAGATGTGAACCGGTGTGAAACTCTAGAATACAGATTCGTCCAATGACAGGAGAGAATCTGATCGTTACCAGACCCCACTCTTGGGAATGTCAGGTGAGCAACAACCAGAGATGTTCCTGTTTAAACCCCAACTCTCTACCAGTCATTTAGAACTGAAGACTTGGATGAAACATCTTCAAGAAACTCCGGTTGCTCTAGTCTCAGCTTTGTTTTCTGGATAAACCAATGACCTGGATTGCTGAGAACCTTCACAGATGTTTAGATGGGTCTTAGCTAATCCCAAAAAGTACACTGTCATGCCGTTTTCCTCCCTCTGTTTATAATGACTGGACGTTCTGTGCATTGTACGCTTGGACAGTACATGAATGAACTCCAGTTGACCGCCACGAAACAAAGGTGAGGTCAGAAAGTTGGCCGCTGACAATCGGTTGACCCTATACAACCCCACGCGCCGGCGCTGAAGCCGGAAGGCGGGGGCGCTGTCCTCCAGGGGCGCTCTGATTGGTCGAGCTGATTGAGACTGAAGAGCGTAGGGAGCGGCGGCTGAATACCCAGGATGCGATATTGTCTCCGTTTCGCTATTTGGGTTTCAGCTTTCCTCCCTTTGTCTGAACTTCTGAGGCCGAGCGTCACTGATGTCCGTGTGCGTGTTTGTGTGTGTTTGTGGCGTGACGAGAGGAAAATCATGCAGCAATGATTACAGAGCAGTGACACTGAGCCTTGCTCTATTATTCTCCTGTCCAGGTGTGACGCTCTGTTTGTATGTGTTGTGGCGGGTGGGTGTGTTTTCCAGTGTTTTCCATCCAGGTGTTTGCGGCCTGGCTTTGAAAATGAGCGCTGGTTATTGTTTGTATTTGTGGCCCCCGGGGGCTGCGTCTTTCTAAGGATGAATCCCAGCAGACAAGACGCCGTGAAGTCATTATTTATGTCGTCATACCTGAAGAGTGATTCAAAGAGTCTCTCACACAGTGTTTCCCCCTAGCTTTATGGCTTTTTGGATGGGGGGAACTCCACTGTGTGCGATTCAGAAAGCAGAGTAGAAGTAAACGACCATGTAGAGACAGAAATGACGTGCCGTTTAGTTGGTTTAATAAAAGAATAACGTAGAAACCTGTTCTATAGGAACGTTCTATGACGACGTGGCACCACAACGTTAGTTTTACAGTTTGGGCGCCTACAATTTAATAAAAACAATAACATCACACACACCTAACCATAGCTGGCACACTTTCAATAAACTATTGTTTCCATCTGCTTCACTCAGGGGAAACCCGCTCCATTTATCTGTCAACAATGAGGTCGCCAGATATAACCACTGAACCATCCCTTAGTTATGCTGCTCTAGCCCTAGGCTGTTGGGGGATGATGCGCTGAGCACCTATCCTCTAATTTCCTCTTTAATACTACTCATGCATTTGTGTTCTGCTACCGTGTAGCATGTTAACAGCTGTGTGTCCCTCCCTCTCCTCAAGAGGCGAAGCTAGTTTTGTAGTACTCGAGACCGGTCTTGGTCTCAAGACCGCATTTTCAAGGTCTTGGTCTTGTCTCTGAATCGACCGCATTTTTACTCGACCTTGAATCAGGATTTTTTGTCAAGACCAGTGGAGACCAAGTAATTTTTGTAATGACGCGAATAATTTCTCCACGTCGGGTTTACTTTATCACCTGAAACCCAAACATCCAGATACATCTATGACAGATGTATGTTTATCTTGCTGTTCTCTTTCTCTGTCTGTACCCGGCTGGCCTTAGGCAGATGGGTCCCTCCATATGAGCTGGGTTCTGCTCAAGGTTTCTTCCTGTTAAAAGGGAGTTTTTCCTTGCCACCGTCGCCTGCGGGCTTGCTCTGGGGGTTTCAGGCCGGGTCTTGTAAAGCGTCTTGAGACGATTTGTATTGTTTTTGACGCTATATAAATAAAGCTGAATTGAATTGAATTGAATCGCTGTGCTGAATATGGGGGATGCTGCAGCGGCACAGAAAAGGAAAATCCCTCCGAGCACGCCCGCTCCGCAATTAGAACGGCAGTTTGTTTTTTTTCGTCTTGTGCACCTACTTGAGCCCTTGGTTATATCCTGGGCTCTCAAGTTATGAACTTAGCTTGGAGATTTTCTTTTTGTTTTGTTTTTTGACGGGGGCGAGGGTGAAGTACAGTGTGAAGACTGCCCAGTTGATCCTACCAACAGTTTGAAATGAATTTATTTTTTAATATGACAAATAGACTAATGCTTCTCTTTATTCGGTTCGGTCGCGGTCTTGGACTTGGTCTCGCCCCTCCTCGGTCTTGGTCTTCACTCAATCTCGCATCCTCAAAGTCTTGGTCTTGACTCGGGTTAGGTGGTCTTGACTACAACGCTAGGTGAAGCCCGTTCCATTTTTCTCTCAACAATGGACTAAGTAGCCAAATATAACCACTAAACTGTCCCATAGTTATGCTGCTATAGGCCTAGGCTGCTGGGGGATGATGCACCGAGCACCTGTCCTCTGATTTCTCCTCTGATACTACTCATACATTTATGTTTTACTACCGTATAGCATGTTAATGTTGCATCTCCATTTCCAAAATTTCTGTGGTTTCTATTCATTATCATTCTTTCATGTTACATCATCAGCTATATCTTGCGCTCGTATCATGCCACTGTCATGTTTGTATAACAGGTGCACAAACAACAGATGAGACCCTCCGAGCTTTGAGCATTGATTTGGGCGTCTCAGGCTGGGTTTTTCAAAGCGCCTTGAGACACTTTGTATTGTTGTTGACGCTACATAAATGAAATTGAATTGAATTAACCACCTGGGCCAGTGCTGTCAAGCAACTCAGAGCAGAAAAATTTAAGTGGCCACAAATTAAATGAACACTTCTTATTTGCGATAACAGCTCAGTATTTAGAAGAGCTGCAGAGGTGTCTTAACCTGCAGAGACATCCCGAGGTTAGAAAATACAAAAAAAAACCCACATACTTTCATTATTGATATAAACTTGTTCAATAAAGGGTAAGCTTTATTGTAGAAGAATTCCAGAGAAGTGAAATGTTGTAACTGAGTGAATGACAGCGTGTTTATTAAAGAAAACCATTTGTCATAAGTTTAACATTTCTGTGGCCGAGCTTGTGAAACATCCAGTTACTTCATGCGTTGTCAGTCAAACAACACAACCTCGTGCTCTTTGGCGACTGGGAGGAAATGCAATAAATCAGGTAGTATTATTGTTATTATTGCTCTTAAAATCTCGGGACAAGTCATTTCTCATTTCGCCACCACTTAGCATAGGAGTTATGTGAAAATAATACAGAGCAGCTTTGTTTTAATCTTTGTAAACCACTTAGATGAAGTGGTCTTGGGTCAGTTTTTAAGCTGCACAGATTCATTTTTAAGCCGTGATTGTTTTGCCATTTCAGTACTTGGGTAGTTTTCTGCTCACAACAGATGGTCGGTATCACGCTTTAGCCCCGTAGGCCCTAAAAGTTCACACACACTGAAAACTACTTCAAATGTGAGCATTCAGAAGGTCCAGCTACCAGAACTAGCATACACTGTCTTGATTTTACTGGGGTGTGAGCACGTCTCTACACTGAAACCAGGTGCAGGAAGCTTGATCATTAACCAGCTAGATGCTAAAGTGGTTTGAGTCCTTGTTAAACTTTAAGTGCAGTTCATTTTTTTTGCATCTTTAACACCCTCACTTCATTTTTTCACCATCAGTGCTAAGATTCATTGTTCAAATAATAAAGGCAAACTATACTTTCTGCAAAAAACATGGTATATATAAAGATATAGAAGTATCTGGACCTGTATGGTTTCTTAAAGGTGTTTTGCTGCTCATCCAAGTAGCTTCCTCGGTTGTGAAATCCTTGGGTTTTAAATAGAAACTCACATGACTAGGGTCTGGTGATTATCAGCTACTTACCTTTATTGTTTTTAATCCTGTTTTGCTCAGTCATGAGTCAACAGCCACAGATGTTTCTATTCCATATCCAATTTCCCTTCATAGAAGTGAAACGTTTCACACCTGTTCACACAGATTACGCCATGTACAGGTACTATCTGGTCAATAAAATACCCTAGTCATGTGAAATTCAGGTAGGCTGCAGCCACAGATATGAACCCTCCACACCAGTCTTTTAGAACTTGGAATATGATCCTCCATAGACTTCAGTCTAAAGGTGTGAACGAGTGTGAAATGTTTCACTAATGAGTCTTTGGACATAAAAGAGGTTGTCATCGGGGAAGGAAAACAGGGTCAAATACACATTTGTCCAATTACAGGTAATAATCTGATCACTAGATAGTTTGGTTTTGGTTGGGCAACAGCCACAGATGTTCCTACTCGAAACCTAATTCCCCACATCTCAGAAGTGAAACGTTTCACACCTGTTCACACAGATTACGCAATGTACAGGTAAGTATCTTTTCATTAAAAGACCCTAGTCATGTGAGTCTCAGGTGGGCAACAACCACAGATACAAACCCCAACTCCCAACCAGACTTTTAGAACTTGGAAAATGGTCCTCTGGAGACTTCATTCTCAAGGTGTGAACGGGTGTGAAATGTTTCACTGTGGACATGAAAGAGGTTGTCATCAGGGAAAAAGGACAGGGTCAAATACAGATTTGTCCAATCACAGATAATAATCTGATCATTCCCTAGATTTGTGGGTCTCAGGTGATCAACAATCACAGTAGTTCCTATTCAAACCCCAACTCCCCACCTGTACTTTAGAACTGAAGGAGCTACTTGTATGGGACACCTTCAAGAAACTCTACGAGCTCAGGTGTCCTTGTCTCAGCTTGCTTTTTTTGGATGTGGGTCAGAGCTTCAAAGTGACTTCTGCTTAGAGGGCGTGGGTGGAGGCCAAGGTGCTAGTTGGTGGGATGACGAAATATGCACATGCACTGTAAATATTTCTCTTAGCTTGTAACGTAGTTTGTTTCCGACTGAAATTTTCAAATCTGTTTGTGTTTCAGGCTAAAGGGAAGGAGCGTCAGTGGTTGAAGAACCAGGCTCTGGGAGAGCTGGACGACGCTAAAATCATCGACGGACTAACCGGAGAGAAAGCTATATATAAACGCAGGGGAGAGCTGGACCCGGAGGTGTGTGTTCTTAAAGATATTTGAACCACGCTGAAACTTTTCCTTTATTCCCATGCACCACACCTCCAAACACACACACACACACACTCCCGGGCTCACACACATAATGCTGACCTTTATCTGTAAGTCGGCGCATTCCAGTGGTGTGTGTGAGATTATTATTACACCCTGCGCTTCGGCTCGCACACAGTTTCTGGTCTTTTCGTGTGCCGTCATGCGTGCTGCAGGGAGCCCACATACACACAGCCTGCAGATAGCTGCCACACTAATCATACAAACACACTCTAACCATAATATGCATGTTTTTCTACCTTATTTAGCTCCAAGTGTTGCATATTTTTGGTCTGGCCTGAAGGTCTGCATTCAAATAATTGCAGCCAGTTTTGCGTCTGGCCTTGCGTTGAGTGTAATTTGAAGAAAGCTACACCAGAGTCAACAAAACACCCTCCAGAATTAGTATTTTTACTTTAATTTAATAATTTTTTTTTTTCTTGTGTGCACAGCTTGGCAGTCCTCAGCAGAAGCCCAAGCGCTTACGGGTGCTCGCAGACGTGTCGGGCAGCATGTACCGCTTCAACGGCGTGGACGGCAGGCTGGAGCGCTCCATGGAGGCCGTGTGCATGGTCATGGAGGCTCTGGAAAGCTACGAGCACAAGTTCAAGGTGAGGGAACCGTTGTTGCTGTTGCACCGGAGTGGCAGCTTCTAACCCAGTGAGAAAAACTGCAAACTGTTCCTCAGATGTCCACTAGAGGCTTGCACCAGAAGTGAGTCAACCCCCATAGACCTTCACGTTAAGACTCAAGATGATATCAAGCCGTAAGGTTACGCATAGCTCCACACATGCTCCAACCTTCTGACATTTCAATGTTCTGCTGGGAAACTTCTGGACCTGGCATTCATTCATTCATTGGTGTGGATGTTACTTAGACATGTAGCACCCACCTAGACCAGACCAGGCACCCCCACCCCATAGCAATGACTGCTGCCATCAAGAAGTGTCCAAAAAAGCAAAACGCTTTAGGAACAACTCAAAAAAAGACATGAAGAACATCTCAAGGTGTTGACCTGGCCTCCAAATTCACTAGATCCCAAACAGATCAAGTATCTGTGGGATGATGGCTCCTCCCGTCAAAGGCCAGACACCACAGGACACGCTCAGAAGCCCCATACGTGTCCAATTCTCTGATGAGACACCACAAAGAAGACCTACAGAACATTGGGAAGGTGGTCATAATGTTATGGTTGGTCTGTGAACATGCATCAGGTTTCAGATTACCAGTGACACCCTTTCAAATCTGGAAAATTATGAAAACATTCGATGACGGACTTACAGAAGAGTTTTGGTTTTAAATGATGTCCTGATCAAACTGAAGCCACAAGAGTAGAATCACTGAAAGGATGGAGGGGGAGACACGGGGAGGCAAAAGGGGGGAGACGTGAGTGTGTGCAGAATGGTTGAAGGGAGACAGACTTCTTGGCCCCTGCGTGACACTCAACCCAACACCGATCACATATCACACGCATCGGAGCGTCGACGTCGGCCCCCCTGCTCCGACTCCTTACGTAAAAGTATCACACGGTGGGAACACACACCTGCACGCTGCGCCATTACCACATGCAGCGTTGCCATGTGTGTCGTTATCATCATTAGTGGCGCGTTGGCTTCGGTGCGTGTAAATAGAGGTGACACGACGCAACATTAGTCGCAGGAATTTGTCACTTTATAGTTTTGCGTCGTATTTATTACACCGGGTCTGAGGCGTCTCATTGGACCGAAGAGCCATGTCAGCGCCGTGGAATGAGAGATATCGTCTGATAATAGCTTTTTATTATTCGTAGTATTTATTTTGAATTTGAATTTGAGTGAAAACCAACAAAAAATTACAAAAAAATTATAAAAAAATAAACTTTTTGCCCAGAAACAGCAACAAACCGCCACATACCTCTGACCACCGCTGCCATTATTAGACGTAGCCCTCACATGCAACACCTGAGTCCTGACCTGGCCTTATGTAAGCCACTTATGATGGATGGTTTTATGGGAGGCGTGTACACCTTTGACTAGGCTAACATACTGCAGCCAGGGCTGGGTGGAGGCGGCCACCATCTAGTGTTTCCGCTCCATCACACCTTCACACTTCAGACAGCGTACTATTCTAGGTGCCGTGTCTGGACGTTAACGTGTTACGTAAAAGCCTGAGTCGTTGTGTAACAGTTTAAAACGCTGCCTTTCTTTTGATTTGTTTTCACATCTTCTGCTGCTTCGTGTCTCCGCACAGTACGACATCGTCGGCCACTCAGGAGACGGCTACGACATCGAGCTGGTCCGAGCGGACAAAGTCCCCAAGAATGACAAACAGAGACTCAAAGTCCTCAAGGTACAAGGTTCAGAACTGGTCCAGTTATGTTTTGAAAATGTGTGTTAATTATTGACATTTACATACATTACCTACACATTCATTTATTTGTTGAAATGCTGCTTAACTGTACAGTGGCACTAAAATGTTTTATGCACCTGGAGAACTTTTTACAATTCTGCATAAAAATGTCTCAAAATATCAGCAGGTTTTCACACAAGTCCTGAAAAAACACAAAGAGAACCCAATCAAACGCAAGAAACTTAAGTGTTTATTGAAGAAATGAATCATTTGTTAAAATCTGTGAGTTGCAGAATTAAGCAAATGCTTGTTTTCACCAATGACATCAACTAAACATTTCTGGTAACAGCTGATCAGTGGTCTACAGCAGCTTGGAGGAATTTTAGCTTCATAGCTTCAGTTCTGAGATGTTGGTGGGTTTCCTCACATCAACTGCTGCTTCATGTCCAACAACAACATTTCTCTTGGATTAAGGTCAGGACTTTGACTTGGCCGTTACTAAACATTCATCTTGTTCTTTTTTAACCGTTCTCTTGTAGAACCACTTGTGTTCTTGGTTCTCGTTATCTTGCTACATGACCCAGTTTCTCTTCAGAGACAAACATGTCTGTGAAGGTTCTCAGTCATCCAGGTCATGATATATCCAAAAAGGTTCAACAAGGCAACTGGACCTTCAGAAGAAGCTACTCGGATGAGTGGTGCAATGTCTTCTCAAGAAACTCTACAAGTCAGAGACATGTTAAAGCACATCTAAACATAGCCAAGTGACCCAATACGTGGGCTCGTCCGGGATTTGAACCCGGGACCTCTCGCACCCTAAGCGAGAATCATACCCCTAGACCAACGAGCCGCAATTCAGACATCAGAAGATGCTGTTCCAGATTCTGGTATTTCTGTTCTTGAGGTTTGTCACTGGGTTGCAGTCTGTCATTAACCGTCTGTATTTGCTCTTGAGGCGTCTTTTGTTCATGGTAGATTGGATACTGATGTACCTACCCCCCCCAGACAGAGTTCTTCACTGGTCTGACATCATTCACCAGTAGTCTCCTGTAGAAAAGCAGGTTTAAAAACCACCCTTTAAAACATCTACAGACCCTGTTACCTGCTGAAGACATGAACGACATCCATCATTTTTTCTGCATGAAAATGATTCAAATTATCAACAGATTTTTGTGCAGTAATAACATCAACTAAACGTTTCTGGTAACAGCTGATCAGTGGTCTACAGCAGCTTGGAGGAATTTTAGCTTCATAGCTTCAGTTCTGAGATGTTGGTGGGTTTCCTCACATCAACTGCTGCTTCAGGTCCTTCCACAACATTTCTATTGGATTAAGGTCAGGACTTTGACTTGGCCGTTCCTAAACATTCATCTGGTTCTTCTTTAACTGTAGAACCACTTGTGTACTTGGTTCTCATTGTCTTTCCTGCATGACCCAGTTTCTCTTCAGAGACAAACTACAGTACGTCTAAAAGTCAAGGTCTCAATATGTGGGCTCGTCCGGGATTTGAACCCGGGACCTCTCGCACCCTAAGCGAGAATCATACCCCTAGACCAACGAGCCACACTTCAGTAGTCAGAAGATGCTGTTCCAGAGTCTGGTCTCTCTGTTCTTGAGGTTTGTCACTGGGTTGCAGCCTGTCATTAACCGGCGTCTTTTGTTCATGGTAGACTTGGATACTGATGTGTCACTGGTCTGACATCATTCACCAGTAGTCTCCTATAGAAATTTAGAACAGAACAGAACCACTTCAGTTCTGAGATCTTGGTGGGTTTCCTCACATCAACACATCAACATTTCTCTTGGATTAAGGTCAGGACTTTGACTTGGTCGTTCCTAAACATTCATCTGGTTCTTCTTTAACCGTTCTCTTGTAGAACCACTTGTGTTCTTGGTTCTCCTTGTCTTGCTGCATGACCCAGTTTCTCTTCACATTCAGCTCATGGACAGATGTCCTGACATTTTCTTTTAGAGTTTGCAGTCCGTGGTCGTGGTCATGGGCCGATGATTAACACTGATGCAGTCATGAACATCATCTCGACGCCATGAAGTTGAATTTTATTTTGCAACAAGTTCACTCTGACTGATTGTAGAACTGTTAATATCATGCAGACGTATGTTTTTCTCCGTATCAGTTGAGACACGCCCCATAACGGAATCCAAATGGACTGTATAAACTCATTATCTGATAAGAACTAGATGTGACCACATCAGACTAGGACCTGTTTGAAGTTTAAAAATGTTGTGGCGTTAGAACAGAAGCCATCTTACCAAACCTGCCTTCCTCCTCCTTTTACCTGCAGCCGCTAACTCACAGGTTGTATCTCCCCCTCCCTGCAGACCATGCACGCCCACTCTCAGTTCTGCATGAGCGGCGACTACACTCTGGAGGGCACCGAGGCCAGCATCAAGGAGCTGGCGCGAGAAGAGGCCGACGAGCATTTCGTGGTGGTTCTGAGCGACGCCAACCTGGAGCGCTACGGCATCCGGCCCGAGCGCTTCGCCCAGGTGCTGACGTCCGACCCGCAGGTCAACGCCTTCGCCATCTTCATCGGGTCCCTCGGAGACCAGGCTGAAAGGTGAGGAGGCGGGTAGTGGGGAAGGTGGCTTAGAGGGGACGTTTGAAAGCAGAATAAAGGGACTTAAAGGTATTTAAACGTCAACATCACGTAATAAAGAAGCCAAAGTGGAAAGATGCTCTGCTCTGAGTTAATCTAGAACACTGCCAGTCATCCAGAACCAATAAAGACTGACTACACTTCAAAGTTAAGTGGAACAGTAGCCGTCTTAGATTATGTCCTGAACTCTGCAGGCAGAACAAAAGAGGACTAAGTTCACTCTAAAGTCTGCTCCTCCTTTCTGGAGCTCCAGGCTACTGGTGCATCCTCTCTGCTGCGTCTCTGAAAAGCTTCTGGCTTCTTGCTCAGAACCTGTTTTGTACTTTTCGCCATGGATCTGAAGAGTATGAACGGCAAGATAGAAGCTAAAAGAGTGAAAGAGATCAGACTCTGAGAGCACTGTCAGGCCTGAATTGATTGGATTTAAATGATCTGACGACAGAGAAGATCTGCACAAATGCAAAGCCGTGCAAGGCGTGCAAATTAGAGAGGAAGATATCGTGCAAATGCAATTCAGGAGATCATAGCCGTACCCCGCCCTGGAAATAGAATTCAAGGAGAGAGGCGTAGACCCGTCAGAGGACGTTTATGCAGATGATTAAATTCATCAGAGGTAGCTGTGTTTTCTTGTCCCTAAGCTCCGCCCCCCCCCACCCCACGACGATAACAGCCCTCCCATTCACACACCGCACTCCTTTCTGTCCTCGTTTCAGGCTCCAGAGGACGCTTCCAGCGGGGAGATCCTTCGTTGCCATGGACACCAAGCAGATCCCCCAAATACTGCAGCAGATCTTCACATCCACGATGCTGTCCAGCGCCTGACACACACACACACTGTAACACACACACACACTGTAACAGCCACATCTTATCTCACACACTCAAAGTTTGCTTGTCAGACTTTGGCAGAGACTTATCACGCCGTGACCTTAACCCACTTCTTCTGTGGCAGATCATGTAACTTCATCCGAGCTGGAGACTCGCCTTCAGACGGGCCTGAAGGACAAAGATAATCGTATTTATTCTGTGACTGAAACCTTCAGGGAAAGAAGAAAATATTTAGTCCTGCACCGTGGCGTCTGCAGCTACAGGCCCGTGATCTCGTCCCGTGTGGGGATCAGACGCCACGCTAACCCGCTGCTGCTGTTGTTTTTGTGTCATTTGTCCGACAGCGAGCTGACGCGCGCTCTCTCCGTCCCGTCCCGTCTTGGGTTGTGAGAAACTCGAGCGGGACGGGTCACAAACTCAACCTAACCCCGCTTTCTCTTTTCCTTTTTTTGTGGATTTCCTCCTCGTTTATCGACACACGCAGGAAAAGGGGTGACGGTGACGCGCCACCCGACCCGCGCTTGGATGTGCGGGGCGGCGGTAACTCGGCTCCTCTGGAATGCCGGGACTGTGAGCGGGGAATTTCCCACCTGACTGCACACGCTCTTTAAAGGCTGCCGCTGTTGCACAACCCCCTGCAGTCAGTGTGTGTGTGTGTGTGTGTGTGTGTGTTCTCCTACAGCATCCATGTCAACAACAGCCCTTTCCTTCCTGACCGCCGGACCTTGTGACGCCCCCGTGCGCTCTCAGTCCTGCAAGGAATCTCAGATCTCGCCTTTCATTGCCGGACCTCCCACTCCCACCCCTCCTCACACAAACACCTCGGTCACTGCCGGGCAAATTAGCAAAAACCTCTAGCTCTACGTCCTCACAGGTCACAGCTCCACGTGCGGCGAACACCGGATCAATGCGTTGTCGTGGTCGGCGTTCGCGCCTCACTGCGCCGACTGATGGGATCAATAGAAACAGTCGGTCCTGTTATCGGCCTCCATTGATTCCTCTCTGACAGGGATCGTCCCTGTTTGTATTAATCGACTCTAATCTCTCTGCCTCGTCGCTTCTCTCGCTCTGTGGATCAAAATACTGAAACGTTTTCGTGTTTAAGCTCAGTCTGAATATAGCTGTTTCATTTTACAGTGTTGTTAATTTATGCGGGAAAAATGTTGACTTGATGTGGAACGTCTAAATAAACCACTGCTCCTTGGATTGTTTTATCCGTGGCTTTTATTGCGGCTCTGACCTTTGCTTTTCTAAGAACTTCTGCAGATTTATTATCTGTTTTGTGCAGCTGAAGTTTTGACCTTGTGGTTTTTCTTTCCCTCCTCTGAGCACCTTTGAATTAAACTTTAACATATTCGTATTTCAGTGGCGCTAGGAGACGTCTCCTAGCAGACATGTAGTCTTGGACGTTTGAAACCCTCGCTGGACTTTCTGGAAAAAAACTCCAGGTTCCAGTGAAGCATCAATAAATCAGACGTGTTTTTCACCTGCTCATTTTTACACGGCACAATATATCACAGCCAGTGTAGGTAGCTCAAATGACGTTTATATTTAACGCTGGGGCGTAAACACTACGTCCATTATATGTGTTTGTTATTGTACAAGAGACCAGAGGCTCCGGATTCCTAGAAACCAGGAGGACGTCTCAGAAACACGGAGCGCTTGGCTTCCCTCGCGTTTCCTCACGGTCACTTTTTCCAAGTGTTGAAGGAATGAGCCGTCCCCTCACCTGGACCCACGTGGTCACGGGGTTTTCTTCGTCTTGTGAACACAGATCCGCCATAACATTATGACCACTATGTAACTATGACTAATATTGTGCAGGTCTCCCTTGTGGAGACTCATCAGAGAATGGACAGTTTGTGATCTAGTGAATTTGGAGGCCAGGTCAACACCTTGAGATGTTCCTCATGTTTTTTTTTTTAGTTATTCCTAAAGTGCTTTCACTGCCATCAAGGAGTGTCATTGCTATGGGGTGGGGGTGTCTGGTCTGGTCTAGGTGGGTGCTACATGTCTAAGTAACATCCACACCAATGAATGAATGAATGACAGGTCCAGAAGTCTCCCAGCAGAACACTGAACTGTCACAAGATGGTTTAAATGTTATTCACTTCTTCTCTTGTCAGTGGTCATAATGTTGTGGCTGATCGGTGTTGGCAAGGCATGCAACTGATAGTCGGCATTATGTCACATCCTGTTTCTATAGCGTCAAATAGCTAAAACGAAACTTGAACATGCATTAACATTATGTTAACTACCTAAAATGACTGAAACCATCCTTGAAAAAAATTATATGATGTGTATTTTGGCCCAAGTCCCGCCCACTAACATAGAGGGGGCGGAGCTTATGACATATATTGCAGCCAGCCACCAGGGGGAGCTCTACTAGCTTTGGCTTCACTCTAGACGAGGCTCCTCAGCCGTGGACATCGGTGGACGATGCCCACAGATCCCTCAGGTATTCAACGTGAAATTTAGACCTTTGTAAAACTCCCCGCTAATTCATCTGGATGCATTTAAATAAAATGTAACCTCCCTTGTGTCTGCAGCAGAGCTCTGTGGTGATAATTACACTTTTATTTCCCCGCTTCCTGAACCAACTCTGCTTTACTGCCTCGCCGTGTGTCCCGCTGTATTTCCAGTGACAAACCTGACCAAGAATGACTTCAACACCGATTCACACACTCTCAAATGCATATACGCCTGTTGCACCTAATCTAAAAGATAAGACGTCTAGACTAGCATGGATTTATGTGCATTATTAGTCACCGTTGGGTTTGTTTTGCGTACAGCCTTCCTCTCTGGAGCAGGAAACACTCTTTTGGTGTCAGCAATTGATCACAGAGGGACGCCACGGGGGAGGAATCGACCGGCCGCTCTGAACTGACCTGAACCTTCTGGTGTTTGTCCAAACATTCGGAACGAGAGCATGTGCCCTCGTTTGGCATGCGGCTGGCTGATTGATGCCAGGCTGTCGGTACGTTAAGGAATGTGCCCACGGTGCAGGAACGTCACCGGAAAATGCCTTTAAACCGTGTGTGTGTGTCGTGTGCGCTCATTACGCGTTAACCAGTTTGTTTGTTTGTGTGTGTGTGCGGCCACGTGTGCGCTGTACACCGAGCTAGCATCGAGACGAGATGGAAAGCATCCAAAAAAAAAAAAAGAAGAAGAATTTGGAGTGTTTGGGTGAGTAAGTAGCACTTAGGGGAACTAAATGTGGTGCAGAGCGGCAGCCCCGATGCTTTCTGGCAATTTGATTAGACAGTAATAACAGTCTGTGGTGCTGACTGATCACCATCTGGTTGGAGCGTGAGGCTTGATGCTTGTTAAAAGTAGTCTGAGAAAGAATGTTAAAAAGAAACAGAGAGGCTGGTTGGTCTCATCGAGCTAAAAGAGATCTCTCTCTCTCTGAGTGCTGGCAGACAGCCACCCACTGACCACCTGACACCTGACACCTGCCAACCCGACCCCCACCCACAAACCCCCGCCCGTCATGACCTAATTGAGTTGTACATTAAATCTTGAGAGGAGCTGACAGACCCCAAAGACGGAGCGGCTGAGCATCTGACACAAAGAAATGCTGATACGCCGAGCAGAACAAACTGCTGCAAAGAGAGGATTACAAGGCCGTGTTTCAGCACGTCGTCCAGCCGGCTGATTCGCTGCTGGACTCGAACGCAGAAGATATGAAATGACTGCAAGGAGTGTACGCACAATCAGAAGAGACGAGCGTGTCTGCACGAACCGGTGTTCATGCGTCCCCAGCCACCACTTCAGATCTGATCTCAGTTTCAGAGTAGAATATTCTAGCAGCTGCTTCCTCTTACGGGCCTCTATCTACAGTTGTTTCAGAACCAAGAACACCTGTTTGTGCCACAGGACTTGATGAAGTGATTTATATTTTGGAACAAGCTGTAAAGTCTGTCTGTCTTACCGAAAGAAGGACCTACCAGAATGTTGATCTGGAGTTGCTCCATTGGGAGCTGAGCAAAGATCTGCCGGCTCAAAAGGAGTCATGAGCGTCATCTGAACGCCATGGAGTTGAATGTTTTTGCAACATGATTGGTAGTTGATTGGTTTTTGTAGCTTATAATTGAATCCAACTCAGTGTTACCACACTCATACGCTGGTAAGGATCTGTGTGAAGTCTATCAGGGGCTAAAGCCTACAAGTTTAAAAATGGCGCTCACCAGGCCTCTCGTCCTCCTCTGCGCTCCAGCTACTAACAAACTGTTGTATCTGCTTCTCCCTGCAGACCTCGTCCACACGTACCAAAACCATCTTTTCCCCCTCCTCTGTTTTCCCTGGCATCGTTTCAAGAATATCTGCGTCCACATGGATCCGTCTCAGCACGACTCAAAACGCTACTTCATATTCCAGCCCTATAGGTGGCGCTGTTTCAGTTTCAGAAATTCACCAAAAACAGAGAGGAAGAGGTGGAGCATGCACATAAAGCTTGAGCGCTGTTTACAAATCGGCTTTAGAAGAAACCAAACTCAAGGAGAAATGATATTTAGCCCTAGTAACCATAATAGGCTCAATATCTTCTCCAGCAGGAACACGAGCATGTAGTCCACCATTGTTGGTGAGGTTGTTAGGAGACGTCTCACAGGACATAAGAGGTGGAAGGCTGCTCCAGGGGTGTGGCCATGACATCATTGTATGCGTTTCTCTCCGTCTTATGTTTTCGAATTTTTGTATGGACGCCCCCTTAGTCATTTTTCAGTAAAGTCTCTGACCAATAATGCGTGAGTCAGAGGCAGCTTTAGCCATTTCAAGGGAAATGAAGGTTTGGCTGCCTGAGACGCCCATCCCCCCTCCTCCACATTGCAGGTCCAGCACCATTGGGCACTACCAGTCTCCTAGAACTGAAGAAACTACTTGGCTAACATGAAACCCTAACTACAAATGTGGTTCCTCCTCTTCCAGCTAGTTTGTTTATTGCATATTTTTCCATTTTTCACTTCTAACATCAACTTTAAGGACAAAAAATTTGATTTGCTGCCTAATCTGTCCCACCCACACACATACCATAAAAACGAGATAGTCAGTGTTGGTCACTTGACCTTCTCGAGTGGTCATAATGTTATGGCTGATCAGTTAAGGCTTGTTATATCTCATTTTACACGAGAAACTCCAACCAGTTAAAGTCCCAACACATGACCAGATGAAGTCTCTCTGGAGAAGTCATGGTGTCACCTGGTTGCCGAGTACCTCAGGTCAGAGTGGAGCATTTGGAAAGACAACAGCCAATCCAGACGACTGGTTCAGATCCAGATAGCAGGAGTCCGTCATCTCAGACTATTGAAAACCGAGACACAAGGGACAGGAGGTTTTTCCACCTGATACTGGATTTGTCTCAGAGCTTAACGTGACTCAGAGTCTCCTCATGTCTGACGCGTCCTCCCTCCCTCCATCCAGATCATTACTGGTGAAATTATCCGAGGAAAAAATGTCCTGGGCCCCTTCTTTCCTCCTCTTACGTCACGTTACACACCCAACACACTCATCGGAGGCCCCCGTTCAGACTTCGCAGTAACTTGTCCTGGGCCGGCAGGGACTTTCTGTGTCCTGGGTCTCATTAAAGACCACCTACTCATCGGGGGTTGCTCATGGGTACGCAGAGGTTTGAATTAGACGTTAAGAGAAGAAGAAAAAACATGAAACCACTATTATAGATGGTAGGTAGACCGTAACAGATCAGGTCTCAGGTGCTGGCTGGGGATTCATTCATGAACCAGGTGTGAACACTTGCGTCTAGACCGGCCCAGGTCTGACCAGTGAACACTTCATTAGTAATCCTTCCCATTCAGATATTTAGAGGATTCATGAGTGGCCTCGTGATGAGTCATGTAGAGGATGTGGTTTTGCCTCGGTTTCACTTGGGTCAGTGTCTCAGAGCAGATATGATAACGCTGTCGCCCCCGGTTACCAGTAAACAGAGTTGTATTTGTGTTGCTTTGTTGCGTTGAGTTGTTACGACTGCATCCAGATAAAGCTTCTGTACTGGATGTCACGTGACGTCTTCTTTCTGAATCGAGTGTCAGTTTGATTTGAAGGGTTCACCCAAACACCAAACACCGGCCCTAAACATGATGGAGAGCTTTCTACACGTTTGTGCGATGTGCTGTATTTTCAGCTCAACATGGATGTGTGGATTTTCACACATTCTGATGTTTGGGGGCTGCAGACACACACCGTGATGTTCTCTGCTTCTGTTTTCTATCGCTCAACGTTGAACCAAAGTCAAATCAAGTCAGGTCAATTCACAGTTTTTATTTAGATAATTTACTGTGAAATAAGATTTAGTTCTTCACTGAAGAGAAAAGACAGAAACATGAGCTGTGGAGAGTAAAGGGCTTCACTACTGGTGATAAATGATTTATAAGCAGTGAATGGAGGTAAAATATATATGATGTAATATATAATATATACAGGTATCATATGTTTAACTTATTTTTATATATGAGATGGATGGATGATGGATGATAGATGGATGGACGGATGAATGGATGGACAGATGGACGGATGGATGGACAGATGGATGAATGGATGGACAGATGGACGGATGGACGGATGAATGGATGAATGGATGGATGGATGGATGGATGATAGATGGACGGACGGACGGATCGATGGATGGATGGATGGATGGATGGATGGATGGATGGATGAATGGATGGACGGACGGACGGATGGATGGATGGATGGATGGATGAATGGATGGATGGATGGATGGATGGATGAATGGATGGATGGATGGATGGATGATAGATGGACGGACGGACGGATCGATGGATGGATGGATGGATGGACGGATGGATGGATGGATGATAGATGGACGGACGGATGGATGGATGGACGGAGGGATAGATGGATGGATGAATGGATGGACAGATGGACGGACGGATGGATGGATGGATGGATGATAGATGGACGGACGGATGGATGGATGGATGGATGGATGGACAGATGGACGGACGGATGGATGGATGGACGGAGGGATAGATGGATGGATGAATGGATGGACAGATGGACGGACGGATGGATGGATGGATGGATGATAGATGGACGGACGGATGGACAGATGGATGGATGGATGAATGGATGGATGGATGGATGGATGATAGATGGACGGACGGACGGATCGATGGATGGATGAATGGATGGACGGACGGACGGATGGATGGATGGACGGAGGGATGGATGGATGGATGAATGGATGGACAGATGGACGGACGGATGGATGGATGGATGGATGATAGATGGACGGACGGATGGATGGATGGACGGAGGGATGGATGGATGGATGGATGGATGGATGGATGGATGAATGGATGATGGATGGACGGATGGACGGATGGATGAATGGATGGATGGATGGATGGATGGATGGACGGATACAGCAGCAAATATACATCTATCCAAAAAGTTTCACCTTTTATAAACTTAATTCTTGAGATTTTAAACTGTTGACATCTGGAAGCTGGTCTGGAGTCTCTCCGTTGGGAAGCCATCGTGCTCCTCCAATGATCTGCCCAGGACCAATCGGATCGCTTTATGCACCTACAGACAGCAGACATGAGGACATGGAGATGAGTTTGTTTACAGGAAATCAGCTGCTGTCACTAAATCAGTTTTAAAATGACTGATGGACGAAGAGTTCAGGCTCTTATAGAGGAAACCTCAGCTGCTGGAGTTTATTTATTAGATGTAAAGTCTTTAAACACTGAGTTTTGAGTTATGGCATGTTTTTTTTTTTAAACCATCATTTAAATGTAACCAGCGTCTACACTACAGCCTGTAAATACCTCCTGTGTTTCTTTCTACTACTGTTTGCAGTTTGCTGCGTCCTCTGGCTTCCTTTCCCTCCTCAGACACAGAAGCAGAGTCAGCATAGTGTCCAGGCCAGCTCACGGTCACATGACAAGATGTTGCATATTTGCTGAGTGTGCACTCGAGTTGGCAGCCGGACACGCATCTGGCCAGAGGCTTGTCGCCATGGCTACGAGCGGCGAGCTACAGCAGGAACTTTTCTTTTCCTTCTCGTGCTGTCGTTGCCGTTTGCTGTCGCGCTCCCTGCACGGTGACTTCAGTGTTTGCTGGACTGTATGTGAGCTCCCTGCAGACGCTGCCCTGATATGTTTTGCAGATCACCCCCCCCCCTCCCTCCCTCTCCTCCCCCCTCTCCTCCCCCCACTCCGTCCCTCTTCCACTCACTCATTCTTTCCTTTCCGCACCACCACGGCAAACCGAGCTGGTCTGGCAAAACCTTTAACTGCCCCCCCATCTTATTCTCTCCTCTTTCTTTCTTTCTATCTCTGGTCTCCAGCTGCATTCCAGTCACAGATAATATGAGATAATGCTGCTGGTTCAGACCGGTGGAAGAAGAGAGTCCCTTTATGCTTTACAGTCCTGGGCAGGGACAGGACGCAGTCTCGGCGTGTTTTTAATTGTGTTCTCCAGCTTTTCTTTTCTCGTTCTGCACACGAACACAAGTCGAGCTGGAGCTGTAGAACATCCTGCAGAACGTCCTGCAGAGTGTCCTGCCGTACGTTCGTCCTGCAGAGCATGATGCAGAACATCCTGCAGAACGTCCTGCAGAACGTCCTGCCATACGTTCATCCTGCAGAGCAACAGGCCTGAGGAAAGAAGCAGTAATGACCGTAATGATGATGAATGATGCCAGAAACGTTGACAGGTAGAGGGGGGGTTTGTGGACAGAAGCAGAATCATCCACCTTTGTGTGTCACACTTAAATAAAACAACCCCACAGCCACTCATAAATTCCTCCTGAGATTCAGAGACGCTACAGGAACAGAGGAGGCTCGGCCTTCACTTCATCACAGGCCTTTTTTCCTACTAAAGGGTTAGGGTTAGACTCTTAGGACGTGCATTTTGGCAAAAACGTTGACGAGCTACGACTAATATCTGATGATAAAACTATGACGAGATGATAACGAGACGAGACCAGAATGATATTTGATTTGATAAGATGTTATCTGAATACCTCTTTGTTCAAAATGTGCATGTCCCTGCATGTGATTGGATAAGGAGCGTTAGCCTATCAGATCTCCGTTAGCGTTAGCCTAGCTAAACTAGCTAGCTGCTACAAGCCGTGCGGCTACCAATGAAGTGGAAGAATACGACATTTGAAGGAGCATCAGTCTGATATTTCTGCAGCCTCCATCACGGTCGCTAAGCTAACTATGAAGTTCAAGATGTCTCATCTAAGAGCATTTAGCATTTAGCTACAGCTGTCCATAAATGTAGTTCCTGGAATGAATCCGTCCAAATATAAAATAATAAATTAAACATTCAAGCTTCAAGCCTGAAATGTATTTAAAGTTTAAGGTTTTAAATGTTATTTAGCTTCTAAATGTGTTCACCCTTCATGGTTTCACCTCATTATGTTTGTACTTGAGCTGCAACAACAACATTTATGGGTCCTGTCCTCTGGAATGTGTCCAGACGTCATACTGGCTTATTTAATGCACTTTAAGTTTCAGAAATGTGCTCTTTTGTCTAAAGACGACGTATAAAATAGCTGCAAATATAAAAATGACTAAAATGCAGAGACTAACACTGGTCCTCACAGAGCTAGCCGTGCCAGCATGTACGGGTCTTTCCTGACCTTTCCTCCACTCCGTCCAGGAAGTTTAGCTTTCAGCCGTCGGACCTGTTTTGGAATAATAAGGGACGATCCCGCTCCGTCACCTCCCTCCCTAATGTCATTACCCACATGATTGCTCCTGGTGATTTCTTCTCATCTAATAATAGTCGGCTGTAATCTTTTGCTTCCCTAACGAGCTGAGAAATCACAAACACGGGAGTAACGGCTACCGGGGCTTTCCTGTTCACTCCTCTGATGAATGAACGCTCTGCAGCTCGCAGCTTCTTCAAAGAGGGAAAGAGAGAGGGAGTGCTAATGGCTCTAATTATTGCAGCAGTTAGATTATTCTTCTGCATCTGAGCCGCGATGGGACTGATTACCTCCACGGTCAGGAAATGCCTCTCTGAGCGGAGTTTCCTCCTCTGCCAACGTCTCGCTCAAAGCTTCTGTTGTGTTTTTTTACTAGATGCCACTTTTAGCCTCAGCACAGCTCAAGCACACAGACTGACTTGTTGTTGAGTCTGTCAGGAAGTGTTACGCGTGATGAATTCGTTTTTTCCATTTCAAAACTGAAACTTTTCAAGCCCCAGAAAAACATATTCTCTACTGGAAACAGCAGGTTGTGCAGCCTCATGAGATTAGATAGTAGTAGGTATTAATAACCTGCATCTCTCTTTACTCATGTTTAGCTCGGCCCAGCAGCAGGTTTAGAAATCAGGACGTGATCAAAGCAGCAGTAACGCAGAGGAAAGCAAGCAGAGTCTAAAGTGCAGCAGCAGTAAATAAGTTGTACCCTGTGGAGAGCAGTAATATGCCTTTTATTGTCAAAACTGAGACACTGACTGTAACAGAGACACCTTCACAACAATAATCAGGACATATTTATCATTGTTTTAGTTTGCTGCTAGCCTGGAAGCCAGAAGAACTTCCCCACCTACAAATTTTGTTTTGCACCAATTTAGTCTTGATAATAATTTCTCTCCACTGTTAAATGTTTTTGCTCCAGCAATGATTGGTTATAGTTTTTTGTTTGTTTGTTTGTTTTTTTACTAGATCCCACAACATAACTCAAACACACAAATGCTTTTTGTGTCGAATTCATGATTTTCTAAGTTGAAAATGTAAAGATTATAAACTTTTCAAAACCGTACATTGCGTGTTGTATCAGTAGTAGCTAAATGTGAAATGAAGAGCAAATTGTGCAGCCTCATGAAATTAGGTATTAGGTCAAATATTAATAATTTGCCAACATGCGTTTTTCTCAACGCATGTTGGCCCAGGAGTAGGTTGGAAAAAATGATTGGCTTGAATAATGAAATCCAAACGTTACCAGACTTATACTCTGATAACTGAGTCTGGCTGTAACAAGTTGTTTGTTGCAATAATGAAAAAAAAAAAAAAAAATGCATTTGCAAAGTGCATGCATATTTGTCCACCTCCAAGTTAACAGGAGACACAAAGTCTTGAAAAATATCCCTTTTACATACATTTAAAACTTTTTAAGTGTGATTTCTTTGCATATTAACTTTATTACTTTTAACTGTAAGTTACTTTAAATTTTGAATTGCAGCATGATCCTACTACCATAGAACAGTGTTGGACTACTACTACTTTTTATACATCCAGCAGACAGTGAGCGACATTTTTAAAGCATTGGGTTAATCCTCTGAACATTAGTTGCTCTCTGTCCCTTCAACAAGCCTCATGAAGTTCCTGCATATTCGTCTGAAAATATTAAACATTATTTCTTCTACAAAAGACTTAATATTGTCTGCGGATTTTGAATAAATGTTTTACGTGACTGTTGCTGGTGCCTAGTTTAAATGCCTTTATGGTGCATTTCACCAACAAAAATGTCACCAAATGTTTTAGAAAGAAAAGTGGACAAAGCTTGGCGTCCACTAGACTGACCTCAGGATCAAACCGGATCCATTACTCTTGGTTTAATAGCGTCCACCTGAACTGAAACTATATTTTAACCCAGGCATCTGTGACGTTCCTTCACCTGCTGACTTACAGCTCTCTCATTTAAACTCGACATAATTCACTGCTCCTGACAAATGCTCAGCCGAGTTAGAGAGGATGGAGCATGCAGCATCTTGTTTAAAGTCTCCTCTGGAACTTTCTCTGCTGCCGTTCCTTTTCTTTTTTCGATCTCAGCTTTTACAGGACGAGCGATTAATCACTTTGATTTGACAGTAATTTAGTGTCCTTCCACTCTGGGCAGATTAAGCTGACGAAAGGTGCTTTTGCAAAAGGAAATCTTTGGGATTTGAGGACAAAGCCCGCCTACGATCCGTCTCCTTCTGTGCGTGATTTATGAATGACGAGAAAGTTCATGCACCGATGCAAGATTTACTGTTTTAAACACAAGTTTAAGCACATTTAAAAAGCCTGTCATTCTCTTATTTATAGTCGGAGGAGACAACAGCAGTAAAAAATCCATTAATCGTGAGCGAGACGTGACAGAGCAGGACGCTGAAACAAAGCCCTGTGAACACCTCTGTCCTTTGTCAGAGAGTGGACGCCGCTTGGCCGCTTATGGCCGGTAATTATGTGGGCTGATATCCCTGCTGAAGATAAAACGAGCTGCTTGAGGCTCTGCGGTGGATGAAATGTCAAGCTTCGCCCGGAGGCGTCGGTTTAAGAAGAGCAGCTCTGCAGGTAAATTCAAAGCGTTGACGCGAGGGCTTTGAAGAACCTGAAACCTTAATGCAGAAATTACTGCTGCCAATCAAAGGCCAGCGACGGTTCGTTCGTGCGCACGAAGAGGTGCTCAGGTCGTAGTTTCTTGCAGAGAAAGCAGCTGAACATGTTTTTTCCTTCTTTTGCTTCAAAAACAGAGATTCAAAATAGATTCATGCATCTGCGTAAGATCTAGTCTGACGTGCACCGGTGATGCAAACCACAACCTCTTTCCTTCCTTCTGCTTCCTACACATCATCTAGTCAAACGTCTTACCACCTCAGTCGGAGAACGTCTTATTGCATTTGCAGTAAACAACTTTTGGAGGCCTTCAACCAGCCTATGTGGGGTGCACACCTCCCTGCCTTAGGCCCTGCCCACACGTACCAAAATGATCTTTTCCCCCTCCTCCATTTTCCCTGGCATCGTTTCAAGAATATCTGCGTTCACACGGATCCGTCTCAACACGACTCAAAACGCTACTTCATACTCCAGGCCTATAGGTGGCGCTGTTTCAGAGAGGCAGAGGCGGAGCATGCGCATAAAGCTTGAGCGCTGTTTACAAATCGTCTTTAGAAGAAACCAAACTCAAGGAGAAATTATATTTAGCCCTAGTAACCATAATAGGCTCAATATCTTCTCCAGCAGGGACACGAGCATGTAGTCCACCATTGTTGTTGATGTTGTTAGGAGACGTCTCACGGGATATAAGAGGTGGAAGGATCCAAAACGACAGTGCAAAGACAGTGTGTCTGCAAAAACTTCCTGAACTGAATCAAAGCTCTCCCCTTTTCCTTCACTTACTTTTAGCTTTCTATTTCAAATCTTCTTTTCTAAGTTAATTAAACTCTTGGCTCAGGTTTATCTCCATGCTGTTGCTTGGTTCGCTGTGTTTCTACTGGTGCCCTAATGTCTACTGGAGGTAAGTGAAAGCTCTCAGTGTCACTCAGGTGAGCTGAGGTGATCCCAAACCCCCCTTCCTCCCCTTCAGGGTCCAGTTCTCATGGAAAGTCTGGTCACGTGTGAACTCTTAATGACAGGCTGCTGCAGCTGCCCCAGAGCTAAACCCTGACCCAGCTTTCTAACCCGGCCAGGGGGCGACGGGGCAGGACGGGGGGGGGGGTATTGAGATAGAGCATGTAACCCTCTAAGAGCTGCAAGAAGTCAAGTGGTGTGGGTGGAAGCCAGGAGTGTAGACAAGGAGAGAAGAGATGGGGGGGGGGGGTGCAGGAACATCTGTTGGAGCTTCATTCTCAACAATGGCCTTTGTTTACTGGACCCAGATTTATTAGGAATCACACGGCTCGTCCATTCCCGTCCACTGGAATGAGTCAGGAACACGTTTTAATGTGCACATGTCCATTTTTTGTCAAAGCATTGCATGTCTCCTGTGGGACAACGGATCCTTAGATGCTTCTGAGATGCTTCACACTGCTGCAGCTCGTTCTTCTCCTGACGTCACCAGAGGATCTCCCTCAGATTGCGGTCGGGACGTAATTAAACAGAGATCTGTCTTTTTTGTGTTTGTCTGATGGTCGCTGTGACCGGGGGGGGGGGGGTTCTCCTCCTCTGGGTTTAACAGGAGCAGATGAGCGTCCAGCACAGAGGCGTCTATTGAGAGAAGAGAGAGTTCATTGTAGCCGCCCTGGGGGCCATTTAGGAATTAAGAGGGGGGGTGGATTACATCAGTGGAAAGCATTCCTTGAAAACGAGAGTAGGAAACGTCTTCATTTGGACGCTGATGAGTCATGTTTGGTTTGTTTTTTGTTTTTTGCACGTTTTTGTTGAAAGTTGCTCCTGAAAAGATCCAGAGCTGATGAGCCAATCAGATCGTTTGGGCGGGGCTTAATGTGGTGATGGACGGACGAGTAACAGGGATGAAACAGGCCCCGTAATGGACAGGAAACAAATGCACCGATCAGCCATAACATATGCCAGGTCCAGAAGTTTCCCAGCAGAACATTGAGCTGTCACAAGATGGATTAAAAGTTATTCACTTCTACTAATCCTCCTCCTCCTCCTGGTCATAATGTTGTGGCTGATCTTTTTTATTTTCCAGTTCTGGTCTGAAACAGTTAAGATGCAGAGCGACACATGGACATGTGGAAGGAAACCGAGGACGAGCTCACCAGATGGGAACCAGACAGAATGAAGTGAGAGTGTCTGCAGGACAACAGGAGGCCGTCTGGCTCCGTCTGTTTGCAGCTGACGCCTGTTTTTCTTTTCTATCATTTTTCCATCTTAATAACTTTAAACTTTTTTTTTATTTGAGCGCGTGTGAGAGGGTTCGAGCTCTAAATGTTAACAGTTAACGTCGGGTCAGTCGTCACGTTTGCAGCAGTGACTCATCAGCTGGAAACACGGGGTCACCCTCACATCCAGCTAATGGAGCGAGCTCTCTGACTCAGAGTCTGCCTCAGGACTCAAACCCCCCAAACCCCCACCTCCTCCACCCACCACCTCCTCCACCCCCACCTCCTCCACCCACCACCTCCTCCTCGGCCATGATTCATAAACAGTATCAGGTTTTTATCTAGCAAAGCTAATCAGCTGATCAGAGCTCTCCTAATGTGGAAGGAACGTCTTTATTCTCTCCTCCAGATGTTTGACTTTCCACCATCAACGACTGAGACGGAGGAGACGAAACCTTTAGTTTAAATAAGCAAAATGATCAGAAGAGGACGCTTTGATAGAAGACTGGAGCTTTTAAAAGCTTCAAAGGACCCACGGATTTATACAAACGAATTATTTTAGACTAAAAAGAAAAATTTGTGTTGATCCAAGGAAAAATATGAAAAGAACAGTTTAGTCTGGAGCGAATGGTTGTGACTTTACAACGAGATCATTGATGCACAAGAAAAATTGGTTGGACACAGTAGCTCAGTTGCATATAATGATATGCATATGATAATAAATAAATAAATAAATAATAATAAAAAAAACCACCAGTAAGAAGAAAAGCAGGTCTAAATAAAATAAAATAATAAAATAGTAAGAAATTGAAAATGAAATAATAAAATAATTAAAAATAATTAAAAAAAAATAAAAATAATAAAATAGTAAAAAAATTGAAAATGAAAATAAAAAAATAAAATAGTAAAAAAATTGAAAATGAAAATAAAAATAATAAAAATGAAAATGAAAATAAAAGTATAAAAATAATAACAAAATTAAAATAAAATAATAAAAGTAGAAGTAAAATAATGTAAGCAAAAATATACAAGCTTTGCATATGTACAAGTGTGCAAAAATAAAATGTTACTATATACAGTACACACAATACACACGCTGTATTTCATCTATGGGCATACAGTGAACTACATCTGACCATTATCTGCTTGTTAATAGATTAAGATGCTTAAAATAAGACATTTTAACTTTGTCTAAGTAGTTGCTGAACTTGTCTGCGTTCATCTAAAACCTTTAGAACTGTGCTAGTTCTCATTTTAAGCTTTAACTTAACTAAGAATCAGTGAGACATCTCTACAGCAAGTTATAATAGACTCTAAACATAAATTAGGAACCAAATACTCAAAGCGAGTCAGTGCTCAAATGCATAAAAGCTGTCTGGTTTGAGGAATTATCTCTGCAGATAACACAAACAACACAAACAAACATATTTTGTCTTGAGCTCAGAGATGTGATCGTGTCTGAACACACCAGTGTGTCCTGATTTTCCTTCTGATGAAACGTTTCCAGATCGGCTCAGGGGACGTCCGGGCCCGAGCGAGGAGGAGGAGGAGGAGGAGGAGGAGGAGGAGGGAGACAGCTGTGTCTAAAGCTTGGCCCGGCTGAGCACCAGCGGGCTCAGATCCCAGTCATGTTGTCACTTCTGCTCCGGGCTAACGCGCGCTCTGCTGCAGCCACATGCTAGCCGGGCGTAGCCGTGCTCAGCTCCTCCACAGAAACGCTGCATTTGGATTTCATTAGGGGACGTGTTTCAGCTCATACAGAGAAGAATAAATACGTCTGCATGCAACTGGATGGTCCTGTGACCCATCAGAGGCATTTTGTTGTAAATTAAATCAACTCCACAGTGCAGGGCTTTAGTTTTGCTTGTCTTTGGTCCAATAGAGACGTTGCACCACCTTAAACTGGATCAGTCTAAGGCTCATTGAGGAAGAGGAAACTCTCCTCATAATTTCCTGTCAGATTGTTTCTGGGATTATTTTGCACGGATCTGTATCCCATTTACTTTTAATACAGTTGGCGAGGTTATGTCAGTTTAAATAAATTCTCCTTAGTTTTTCTGTCTGTTTCTCTTCTGTCCATCTTTGCATAAAGCTCCGCCCAGACGATATGATTGGCTCTGCAGGTCTTTGCTGGAGCAGAATCAGTTCCCAGCAGAGAGACTCCAGAAAAACTTTCTGCTCCCAAAGATTCGTGGGTGCAGATTTTGTCCTGAGTCGTCGCCGACACCCAGGCTGCATGTTTCTAAAAGGTTTCTCTTTCAGATGCATGTAAAAGCTAAACTGTGAGACGTTCCTTTCCAGCCCAGCTGTTGTTTCCTGCTCTGTGTTTTTGTCATGCATGGGCTTTTTCTTTCCCCACGTTCAAGCTGTGAGAGTGAACTCCTGCACACATTTAACCACAGACGTTAGGGAACTACACGTCCCATCAGGCTTTGGCAATAATTTCATCATCGTTTTCCACTTTCTCCTTGAGTCTGTGACCAGAAAACTGTTCTGGAGGCTCTAATCCACAGGTGTCAAACATACGGCACGCGGCCCAAAAGCGGCCGGCCGGAGGGCGTATTGAAATCTGCAGGAAAGATGAGAAGAAGTAGTTTTTCCCCCCAAACTTCATTGACCACCCTGAATTGATTGAATAACCAACATCTCCCACATGGATTCCAGCTTTGTTCATCTTTTAAAAATCTTCCTCCAACAGCTGGTTGTTGCTTTTCTGTCCCACCTGGAAACTCACGTGGAGCAAACATGCTCAGGAGGAATGGATTTATTCTGAAAAAAGAGAGAAACTAGCAGATCAGACCACCCTTCATGATCAGTCTGATGGTTCAGACGTTTTTGTTCGTGGAGTACCAGTGTACGTCCATGGTCTGAGTGTGAATGGTTGTCTGTCTGTCTGTGTTAGCCCTGCGATGGACTGGTGACCTGTCCAGCAGACGCCCATGACCCTTAACAGGAATAAGCGGATATAGAAGATGAATGAATAATAACTGTAAACTCACATTTAATGGATTGATCCACTTTATTATCTACGAAATGCGTTTTAATTCTCACCATTGTCATTTCTGATTGAGTATATTTCAGATGTATGTGACATGGATTAAACCGCGCTAAAAGCTAAAGCTAAAGCTAATGACACAAAGATGAAAGTGCTATTGTTAGCCTGGTAGCATAACTGCTAAGTCATTTTTTGGCCACTTTTACAATATCAATAAAATATAACAATGTGCTTGATAAAAATTGTGCCTTTTCTTGTTTTCCCCAAAACGTTAAAACACGACTTACGCTATTATTATGCTAAGAGGCTAACGATATGTAAAGTTTTTGATTCATCCGAGGATCTTCTTTCTATTTACTGAAACCCCCAACAGATGAATTGTTAGCTCAAACAAACAACCAGACGTTAAACCGTTGATGTTTCATGAAGAGGAACGAAGGAGCGCGCTCTGAGTTTGAAATTTTAAAATGAAAGCAGAACTGAGACGTTTCCCCCCGTTGTCATAACACCCTCTGTTGTGTTTTTGGGTTTCCCCCAGATCTGAGATTTTTTTTTCCTCATTGTCTCCTGGTAACCAAACAAGCCAAAGATGTGTCATGTGCGACATTTTTTTCCCCTGAAGTCGTCAGAAACCCATCCAGCACCTGCTGCTGAGGTCTCCATTCAGCTGCACATCCACAGCAGTAAATCCAGCGCTGTCGGCTCCAGCGCGCCCACTCAGTGTCCACCGGCCGCTGAAGTCTCCGGTGGCTGTGCAGCATCTGGATGGAGACGAGGCTGGGATGTGTCATGTTGGAACCATTCAGAGTCGTTTGAGTCCTGCGCCGTGACCGGAGGCTCGGCGTGACGCAGCAGACTCGTCCCAGTCGGGTCATAGATGAGCCAGGCTGATAGCGCTGATGGAGATCATAATGGATGTGCAATTAAACGGGACCTGAACGAGGTCGGACGGAGGCAATAATCATTAGCTATGACAGCCACAACCGCCTGTCAGTCTCCATTTGACGTCTGGACTCTGTCTTCGTTGTCAGGGCGTGAGTTCGGGAGTGCATGGGCTTTGACGCTGTACCCAAATTAGAGAATAATAATCTTCCTTTTATCTCTGAAAACATTCATTTAATGACATAAATGATCTTTCTGAACTCTTTCACAGCAAAAAGCTGGAACCAAACTAGCTACTTCCTCTTCACATATACTGCCAAATAATTATAGATGTCCCGATCGGTATCAGGGCCTTTTTAAAATGATTACATCAGATCAGCAGCTTCAGCCAAGCCTGATTTTTAATGTAGTCATTTATTTTAGGTCTGACATAAACCAAAACCACATCCCTGTTGCATCAAAACGTCTTCTTCCTCTTTGTTGCCTGGCACCAAAAGCTGCCAAAAACAAAGAAGAAGAAGAAGAAGAAGAAGCAGGTTATAAACACGTCTTACTGGTTAGAATCCATGGAGTCCACTCAGTCAAAGGCTGCAGCCAAACAACAACAACAAACACTGAACGTTTAAAAGAAGAGAGACGTTTCCTGGAGACAGCGTCAAGGAGAAACATCTTCCAGAGAGAGTTAGGGAGTTTATGGCAGCGTTGGACAAAGACAAGGAAGACAAGGACAGACTTTAGGAAGGCACAGGAGACCAACTCCAGGAGAAGACAAGGAAGACAAGGACAGACTTTAGGAAGACACAGGAGACCAACTCTAGGAGAAGACAAGGAAGACAAGGACAGACTTTAGGAAGACACAGGAGACCAACTCTAGGAGAAGACAAGGAAGACAAGGACAGACTTTAGGAAGACACAGGAGACCAACTCCAGGAGAAGACAAGGAAGACAAGGACAGACTTTAGGAAGACACAGGAGACCAACTCTAGGAGAAGACAAGGACAGACTTTAGGAAGAGACAGGAGACCAACTCTAGGAGAAGACAAGGAAGACAACACTTGCATCAACCTTCTTCTCTACAATCGCAAACAGGCTGAAGACGTCCTCTCCTTCGCTGCCGGCAGAGACATCTGGACACCAGAGACGCGTGGAAAGCCGAACCTGATATTTGGCTCAGTGTATTTCCGTCTCTTTGTGATGTGGACACACATCTGTGCGTCTCTGCCCATCAGCCTATTCATAGAGCGACCACTCCGGCAGCGTCGCAGGGGCGTCCCGTAGGACTCCATCTGGATGAGACGTGGTCTTCGTCTACCTCTGTCTCTTAAGGCTCCACGTCTCGGTTCATCCCAGATCCAGTCTTAGTTTCGTGCAAATAAACACAAGATCATTTGAGGTGCTGTAGAATATTACCTACTGCTGTTTCAGAACCAAGAACGTACCTCTGATAATAAGACGCCCTCTGCTGCCAGGACGTGCCCCCTCTGAGGGGAATCGTGTCTCGGCTCCAGTTCCAGCTGCCCCGGCCTCTAAACACCCGGAGCTGTGGACTCTCGTCTGGCTTGTGCCCACAGCTTCCTCCTGCCAGCCGGACCGACCCGACTGAAGAAACAACCTGGCGCTTCCATGCCAGCGTCCTGCCGTCACATTAATGCAGAGTGGCGTGCAGTGATCGTGAGCGGCAGCCGTGCATGACTGGAAAAACGTGAGATTTATTGTCAAACAGAATCAAAGCCTGCAGCAGAGCTTAGTCTGAACACGCAGGGCTGAAGTGAAATGTTGAAAAATGTGGAAATGTCCGTGAACTAATACCCTCAGGGTGATTGTGAAAACACGGCGCGGTCACACGAAGCCCTGATCTGATCTGATCTGTTGTGCAATCGTCGCTTTAGCTGAGGTCATCCTGGTTTGCAGACTTTAGATTGAACTTCTAGCATTTAACATCATGCATGAGTCAGGTAGGGAGCTCATTGCATTGTGGGAAACGTAGGCTCCAGAGCAGAAAAGGCGGATTTAGCAGTAGCACCTTGTGCGTCTGCACCTGCTGCAGCGACGAAACCGATCCGAGGAAGCTGCCGTCCACCGACAGCCGACGACCTCTGACCTCTGGCGGCCTGCAGACACGAGGGTGCCTCTGACTACTTTAGCCACAGCTGCTCCCGGGGGCCAGGAAGGGGTCACGCCCTGCCGTCTCCCTCCACCTCTGGAAATAGACCCTGTTGCTAAAGAGGTTACATAAGTGGCCGCTTTGTTGAGCGCTTGATGAATGAGCACAGGAGGCGAGAGGAGCGCGATATGTGACGTCTGGAGGCGCGCTGGAAATAATCCAAACTGTGCTAACGTTTTAGTTCGGCTAGTTAGCATGCCCACTGCACTTCCAGGAGGAAATAAGCAGCTACTTGTGTGATTTAATAACGTTTCAGTTTGTTCTTCAGCAGAGAGAAGGGAAGCAACGGAGGCGCACACACAACCAGAGCCGTACGTTAAATGTCCAAAAATAAAGAGAGGAGACTCGTGTTAGTAAAAGAACATTATTCCATAGTTTATTCTGATCTGTGACAGGCATTAGCTGTATTAAATACACACTGATTTACAGTTTCTTTGCGTTTTTTTCTTCTCAGAGCGGATTAAGTTCACATGTGCGTGTCAAATCCAGATCCGACCGTCCCGTCCAGACACCGAGGCGAATAAAATTATTATTTACATATGATACAAAAATATATTTCACCCCCCAGAGAGAAAAAAAAATAAAACAGTGACAAATTTACAATAAGAAGCTCTATAAAATTACAAATATATTTCTATTATAAAAAGCCTTTTTTTTTGTTGTTTTTAATTTTACTTTAAATACTCTTCCAGTTCAGGTTTTGGGTGAGGGAGGGAGGGAGGGAGCGTCTTGGAGACCTCATTCCACATCTTGGAGACCTCATTCCTGTCCTGCAAAGCTAATTCTGTCACGTCCTGCAGCCCGGTAGCCGTGTGGGCTGGAGGTTTTGTTTTTTCGTCGTAGCGCTGCCGGGTTAACTTTAGGAGCGCTGGCAGGAGCAGGAGCTGTGGCGGCGGCGGCGGCGGAGCTACTTGGCAGTTGCATCCAGCTGCATCCTGTTGGGTGGTTTTCGGTGTTCGGGGGTGGGGAGGGGTGGGGCAGGTGCGTATTAACTGCTCTCTCCCTCGTGGCGACGCTCCAAGATGACTGTGAGATTACTGTGTCACATGCCTGAGAAGAGACAGAGACGGACATGATTAGAACAGGACTCCCCGGCTCCTGGCTCTATTCTCAGAGCGCCGGACGTTTTTTTTTTTTACGGGCTGGTCGTCGTAAACGCCGGTGGCCCTAATAAACGCGCCATTCTACGGGAGGAGGGATCTGGCCTCGGCCGAGCGCCTGATTCCACGTTGCTGCGTCATTCAGGTTCCTGTGACGTGGGACGGGACGGCGGCATGAAATGAGGCTTAAGCGTTCTGCCTCATCCCACGCCTGGCGTTCGCCGGGACGCATTCCTCGTGCTCCGAAGCAAGTTCCAACACTCACGAGCCCCGAGTGGAGATGAGGTCCAGCGCGAATTAGCCACGCACCGCAAGTCTATCAGGCGTGGCGCTGAGCGAGCGTTACGATCGTCGGGTTACAGCCTCGAGCGAGTCACGTCAAGTCGCACTGATACGGGACGATATTAGAAATCACAGATTCAACGGGGGGCAACGTTCTCTGCAGTTAAACCCTCTATAGGAACACTTTCAAAGGAGAAGAAGAAACACAAACACAGGGCTACGCATACATACACCAATCAGTCATAACATTACGACCACCTTCCTAAGATTGTGCAGATCTTCCTTGTGGTGACTCATCAGAGAATGGACATGGACCTTCTGAAGGTGTCCTGTGGTGTTAGTGGGGGGTCTTTGAGGGGAGGGGCCTCTGTGGATCATCCCACAGATACTTGATCAGTTTGGGATCTAGTGAATGTGGAGGCCAGGTCAACACCTTGTGCTGTTCTTCTTCCTAAAGTGTTTCTGTGGCTGCATCCTGCTGGGGATGTCTGCTGCCATCAAGGAGTGTCATTGCTATGGGGTGGGGGTGCCTGGTCTGGTCTAGGTGGGTGCTACATGTCTAAGTAACATCCACACCAATGAATGAATGCCAGGTCCAGAAGTTTCCCAGCAGAACATTGAACTGGAGCAAGATAAATGTTATTCTCTTCTCCTCTCGGTGGTCGTAATGTTGTGGCTGATTGGTGTGTGTTCTGTATATATGTGCAAAATGGGAGGACGGGCCTTACAGTCTGCAGCCCTCCCTTGAGTGACGGCTGAAAAGGGACACGCTGGTGTAACCCCAGAGGTCCCGGGGCCCGCTACATGCCTGCGCCTCTTCATAATCCCGACACATCACCGTTTCTTAGAAAACCCAAAGGGGAGCGACTGCACGAGGGGTCGTTAGCACGGCCCGGGGACATGCAGGGGGGGGACCGAGCCCCCCCCGTTAATCCTGAGCGACGGGTGGCGCCGGCACATGAGCGACGGGGGCCCACTCGGCGGCATTAGCACTTACTCTCTAATGTCCTGTCGAGGTCGGCGATGAAGTCCTCCAGTTCTTTGGTGTCGCCGAGTTTGGCTGCAAACGAGACAGAGAGACGTCAAAATGAGGAGGAGGGGGGGATCGGTTACGAGTGTGTGTTTGAGGAGTTTAGCTCACGTTTGGGGGACAGGAGAGGAGGCGAGGAGGAGGAGGAGGAGGCGGGGGAGAACACGGTGGGTGAGTTCAGCCTCTCGTCGCTGAAGCTGAAGCTGTTCCTGTTGAGAGACTCTGCACCTGAAACGGAGAAGGAAGATCAGACGTGAGCGAGCGTTCGGCGCTGATGAACTGCAGCAGCGTCGGGTGTAATCACCACATTCTCCTCTAATGACAGGCTTCCCCCCGCGGCCTGACGCGCACACGCAACACATCCAGCCTCACATGTGTGTGTGTATCAGTAAACAGTTAGACGCCTCCAAAGCAAGACAAATAGAAGCAGAGACCATAACTCAGGGGCTGAAGTTCAGGTCCAGCAGTAAGTGGCAGTCATATGACATGTTTTCCTCTTTAAAATCAACCATCCTGCTGCTCTTTGGCGAGATTTATTCATCTGTGGCACGTTCAGAGCACGCTCCAGTTCGGGATGGCGCCTCCGCCTCCTCTACGCCTCCCTACTCTCCACTCAGAGCGTGACCTAAATGATATAATGGCCGTGCAGCAACAAACAGACAAAGAGAACGTGGAGACTCTCAGCTCTTCTGTCATCAAAGAGCAACTTGTCGTTCTTTGCATCGCTTCGTCGTCACGGCGTCTGAAGTGAAGTGCGAAAAGAAGAAACGATTATCCTGCACGCAGAGCTGCGTCTCTGCAGAGTCCAGCAGCGTCTCAGATGTCGAGCACCTACTTACCCCCCCACTTCTCTGACCTGCACCACTCCCAGTAGACGCCACACACAACGGGAGGTGGAGGCGGGGGGGAGTGGTGGGGGGCTTTGTGGCCTTTACATCAGAGCGTCTGACTTGAACCTGAAACCGTCACCTCTGTCTCTCTACCTTCTCTCTATCTCCTTATCTTTTTTTTCCCCCTCCCTGCGTCTCCTGACACGCCGACACGCCGGCCGGGGTGCAGCCCAGAGACCGGTTTGGTTATTCATCAACAGCCCGTCCATCCATCAAGGCTGCGAGACAAAAGCCCGGGACAGGTCCCTCTTCATTAGAATGCCATGGAGAGGACGGGGCTCCGGCAGGAATCTGATCCACTGAGCAAATCCACGTTAAGCGCCACAGGTTCAAACACCTTCCTCCTGGTTTTTATTTTATTTTATCAAGCTCCTTATTAACGGGGCATCACTAAAAACCACTGGACTGTGCTCAGGGCTTTTAAAATATGTCACTAACACATCAGAGCAAGGTTTGGATTTGACAGCCAAGAGTAAAAAAAACTTTTTTAAACATTTATGCTCCCGTATCTTCAGTTTATATAATTGTCTTACTTTTCTTACGTGCATGTTTAAGCCTCTATCTGGAGCCCACCTTTGCATATTATGGGCTACGTGGTGGGGTGGAGGTGCCTGGTCTGGTCTAGGTGGGTGCTACATGTCTAAGTAACATCCACACCAATGAATGAAGCCAGGTCCAGAAGTTTCCCAGCAGAACACTGAATTATCACAAGACAGTTCAGATGCTATTCACTTCTCTGGTCATAATGTTGTGGCTGATCAGTGTTTATTCCCTCCAAACATGCAAACCCACGTCCCACCTTTACTTCTTTCCTTCCCTTTAACGTCTTGCATTTTCATCTCTGCCCCGTAGCGTGTTTCTCTGAGGCGTTGCAGCTCTGCAGCCTTTTTAAAACTCTGTGTGGCAGATTAATATAGTAACGTATGATAGTAAAAGAGCCGCAATATGGGGGCAGGTGTGCCAAAATATGCAGCAGCAGCAGCAGCAGCAGCAGCCTGACGTGAAGCCTGAGTTTTCTCTGCTTTGAGTTGCGTGAGCATATGCAACAGTTTGCCAGTTGCCTTGGCAGCTCTCTGCTCACAAACAAGGTGCAGGAGAAGATCATTTCTTTCAAACATCACAGTAGAACAAAGTATTAAACCAGGCAGAACCCTGAGTCTGATCTCTATGAGCAGGTCTCATTAAGTTTTGTCTCTGTCCTCCCCTGGCTGGAGGTGAACCATCTTTATCTGTTTATGATCTAAACTCTGCTCGAGTTTAGTCGCAGATGCACGAGAAACGACGTGAGAAAGAAAAAACGAACTCCCCGGAGCAGTTGAGCTGTCAGTCTGGATGTGGTCCCCGTGGTTTGGGTTGGGGTGTGGGGGTGTGGGGGTGTGGGGGGGTTAACTCACTCTCTGTGTCGCTGATGCCGCTGTCGCTCACGCTGGCGCTGCTCCTCCTCTTCACCGTCTTCAGGTGCTCGTCGTACCTGAAGTGTCGCTTCTCCACGGGCGACGTGAAGTCTTCGATCACCGCGTCGAACTCGCACAGCACGTCGGTCAGATCCTCCTCGTTAACGAACTTTGCTGCAGAAAAACAAACAAAAAATAAATAAATTTACCGCTAGAAAATCTATCTACTGGAGTTTGCACTAACTTTTTAAATAATATTTTAAAATTAAATAAACGGATAAACACCAGAATGGTCAGCCTACCTTGAGGTTTGAGCTTTGGAGACTTCATGGTTTCAGTGTCCTGGTTAAATATTATCCTGTAACGTCCTCAGTGTGTCCCTCAGTGTAAAGTCCCAGCCTCGGTCAGTCTTGAACTAAACCCTCCAGGACCGGGACAGGCGCCTTTTAACAAGCCCTGCTTAGCGGGGGCGGGGTCGACCGAGGCGGGGAGGAAAGGGGGAGGAAAGGGGTGTGTGTGTGAGTGTGTGTGTGAGTGTCTCCTTCATAAAAAGTCTGTTTGTAAACAGCGTCAGTGTCAGCTGCCAGGCAGAGTAATACCGAGATATATTTATCATCTGTTCACATTGGATCACCGGGCAGATCATGACAGGACTGTTACTGACTCAGAGTTACGACAAGTAGGAACACCCACCTCTCTGCTATGGGTCACAACCTAAAATTAAATAATCACAATTTAGGCTTTCAATAGAATAGCGTATTTAATCGCGATTAATCGCACAATATATAGTTATCGTGATTAATAGTACACGTTTTATGTCTTTTAATGAAACTTGAAGGGATATATTTCAAGTGTTAGTACTCTTATCGAAAAATGGAGTGGACAAACAAATATGCTTAATTTATCCTAACTTGTGTTTTTATTATTAAAACAATAACTCGATATTTGAATGCCATTATTTAAAGATCAAACAAACAAACAATTAGACAGTCCTCCAACCAATCAGAGCCATTTTGTTGTGAACAAATTCAACTCCACAGCGCTCTCACTTGAAGCCCCGCCCCCAAGCGATCCAATTGGCTATTAGTTCCCAACTGAGCAACGTTCACATCGACGGTAAATGCAGATGACTTTGTTCTTGTCTGTTTTTGCTTTTCTTCTAATTTATTTGTGGTTTTTTTCTTAGTTTTGACAGTACAGGGCGTATTACTGCTCTCCACAGGTTAACTTATTTACTATGACTGCTCTTCAGATTATGCTTCCTTTCCACAGTCATTACCATGACCGTGTTACTGCTGATTGCTTCACCTCCTGATTTCACAAACTATAGTTTAGACCAAAGTTATAATAAGAGACTATGTTTGCATTTATTTTCCATAAAAATAAAAGAAAACAAAAGGAATTTGAGCTAATTTATTATTACCGTGTTAGTTTTGACAGCTCTGATAAGAACCTTTACTGTTCACCACTAAGTAGATTTTCATTTAAAAACTTTGGATCTTCCAATGCAAGTGAGCATCTTATCTTAGATCTGTGCTACTGTAATTCCCAAACAAGGCTTCAGATAAATGAAAACATAAATTTGTGAGTTGCAAACCACCCACAGATGTTCCTAATGAATTATTAAACTTCCCAGCAGTCATTTAAAAATGAATGAGCTGCTTGGACGAAAGGTCTTCAAGAAAACTCAAACCAGTCCGTTTGTCTTTGTTTCTGGTATATATGACTTGGACGAGTGGGAATCTTCACCAGTTTTCTCTTAACATCAAGTTTTTTTTTAAATTATGGAAGTTTAAAAACCCCAGCGCTTGTTTCACACACAGACTAAGACTAAAATGTCAAATTTCAAGTTACGCGTCCCTGCACACTCCTAGAAGAAGACCTTTAAAGGCTTCTAAGTCTTTGTTTTGGACATCTATCTTGACATTTATCTCACTGGCAGCCTCACATATTTTGTCTGGGACTGAGCTGCAGCCAAAGTGAGCTTAGAGCGACACCTGGTGGTTGACAGCTGCATCTGATTTATTTCTTCATTCTAGCAAAAGCAGTCAAGATCTTCTTATTTATTTGCTGCAAGGGTTTTCAGAAATATCACATTATTTTTTTTATTCCAGAAAGGGAAATTAAATGAGGGTTTGATTCAAGTCTTAATTGTTGGTTTTGTGGATACGGAGCAAAGTTTATCTGCTGAGGAAGACAACTATTCGACAATGAAACCTTGGGTTTTGGCAAAACTGAATAATTGCATTTATGCAATTATTCAGATGACTTTTTTGACACTAAAATACCATTAAAATGGACCAAAGTCCAAAACTCAAACATTTACTGAATGTATTTTTTCCTTTTCCACAGATCTTGATGAATTTAAAATAAATGAAACCCAGTCTTTCAAGAGCTACAGTTAATTTAATCCATCTGAACTTTGAAGATCTTGCCACATTAGCTCAGCAGGTCTCAGTAGTCTACCCCAAGACTTTTCGTATATTAATTCCTCACGTTAAGGTGATGGACACTTTAATTGCTGCTGTATATGGTTTGATGTCTTAGATAGAAAGTGATTTTTTTATTTTTTTATCTCAGATTTGCTCCAACAGGCAGCTGAACGGCTTCCAGCCAGCTGTCCAATAAAACTATCAGTGAGGTAATTTGCCTTCACGGATCAGTAGCCCCGCAGCACAGCCACGCTGAGACTTTCACACCTCCAGCGCCCACTCTGACATGATCAGCAAATGGATCAACATAACATGTGTTTGCAGCTGCACGTGTCTGTTGACTCTGGGGGCCCCTGGGCGCCGCTTAACGACGCCCCGCCTCGGCCCGAGGTGCTAAAAGCGACACCTTCCGAGACACCACGGGAAGATATCGGCGCTCCCATGCTCATGACTGGGATGCCGAGGCTGTCTGTTTTCCAAACAGGATTCACCCGCTCGTGTGTCATCCTGCATCACTGAGCTGAACGCCAAACGGAGAGCATGGAAATCACATTTATTAAATAATAAATGACATGATACTTACATATTTACATTAATTAAAATTGATTTCTGAAATGCCACAAAACAAAATGCACCTTGCAAAACATACAACTCTTCATCGTACTTGCACTTCGCTGACTTGCAACAGTTCTATTTGACCCTTGGAATATATATATATATAGGTGATACGGTTCTAATTGATGCAGCAGTGAGTTCCTCAGGATGTATGTTGAGTTTAACAAATGACCAAAGCAATAAATCTATGTCTGATTCCACATAATAAACTCTTTAGTGGTATAGTGGTTGTGCTTACTGTATTTCTGGACCTATACTATGTGAGTCTTTGTTTTTTTGTTGTTTTGTTTTCTTAAGTCTGGCTTGCATATATTAAAGATATCTGTGCACAGCTGATCTGACCTGTGTTCATTTAGTATCTACAGTAAACATGCATCACTCAAAATCGCAGCCCAGCAGCTCTACTCTCATGGTGATGGAGCCCGTCCACATTTTGGGGATGATTCGGATGAAGCGCGAGAAGATGGGAGGGAAGATGTAGTTCTTGACGTGGTCGTTGTTGTTCGTGTTCCCAGGAAAAATCTGAACGGAGAGAGAGAGAGATAGAAAGGAGGACGTCAGTGACCGGGGAACTGGTTTGATAAATGTCAGCTTCCATGTGAGGTCGCTGCAGCAGCTCACCTTCACGGGCTGGGTCTCGTCATCTGTGTACTGGGTCCAGTGGATCCCATTGTTGCTGTACTGAATGGAGAAGGACGTGACGTACATCTCTTTCCCGAAAGACTTGGCTCCCTGCGTTACGATACCTGTGATCTTCTTAATCTGGGGCAGCTCCACTTGAAGCCACTGGTTCATATCATTATACTGTGGAGGAGAAGGAACGGAGAGTAAGACCAGGACACCCTCAGATGGCCCATGTCCATTCTCTGATCTGAAGTGATTTTAAGGGAGTTGAGTGCCACCGATGTTCCCACCGATGCACTGACCTTAGCCTTCCATGCGTTGACGCTGCCTTGTTGGTTTAGTCGTGCAAGTGAAGGATGCCAGGGTCCTGAGTACCAGCTGGTGGCCATGGAGCTGGCTGTGATCCAATGGTTTTCTATCAGGCGGCTCTCCATCCCCAGAGGCACCGAGCAGCCTGAGGAGGGAGGTCAGAAACGTCACAGGAACCTTAAAACCAACTGCCTCGACACGTAGTCAGTGCCACATTAAATTTAATATTCTCAGTCTCCAGGGTACAAATTTCTTGCATGCCTCTGGGAATGAAAAGAATTAGTTTTAACAGTCATGCACATGTCATGTAACACGACTGAGCGTGCAGAATGGAGGCCTCTAGGTAAAGGTCTTCAACTCCTATTAAAGACTGGGACCCATTGCCGGCCCTGGAGCCTTTGTCTGCTGACAAGCTGCACCTCTACCTATTTCATTACAGGACCTTTGGGTACGGTCACCTCATACAGCCCCGCCCCAAACCATCTGATTGGCCTGGCAGAATCAGTTCTCAATGGAGAGACTCCAGGCCAACTCTCCAGGATGACAAAAACGAAATGGAGGAAGTTTGTCTAGCTTCCAGATTAGTAACAAACTAAAATAAAGACAAATTCTGTCCAGATGTTCAAATACAGAATACAATTCATCCAGTTGCTTGATCCAGTGGTTTTTCCGTTCACATTGACAGTAAATGCAGATGACTTGTTCTTGTCAAGAGACTTCGAGCTGAACTTGCCTTTCAAGATTGGTTCCTTTGGCTCATCATCTGCTAAGTCCACTTCTTTAGGAATTTTCTGTCAGTTCTGACAGTACAAGGGTGTATTACTAAACTTATTTAGTACAACTGCACTTTAAATCTGCTTGCTTTCCACAGCGTTGCTGCTTTGATCACTTCCTGCTTTCCCCCCAGGTTCTGTCAAACAATATGCTTCCTTGCAGCAATCGATGCGTGGTCCTGGTAGGTGAGGGTTGGATTGTCTTTCTTTGACTTGACTCTGTGTTGCCCACATCCACACACACACACACACATATCATGACATCTTACCATCCAGTTGACATCCGTAGTACTCCATGCGGACCGTGGCCGAGTTGAACCAGCTGATGGGGTGAAGCCTAATGAACCGGGCAATCAGCGGAGGAAAGAAAGTGTTTCTATTCGCCACGTATGCTTCCTGGTTACCGTTGAATACCTAGTTAAATGAGACAAACACAGCGCACTCAATGTGGAATAAACACATCTGCTGTTTGGTTTGTTGTTGCATCAATTAAACTGTGACCCCCACCTTCCTGAATTCCTTGCTGTCGCCTTTATAGAAGATCCACTTCCGTCGGTCGTTGCTGTAGGAGATTGTGTATTTCTGCACAAAGTGGTGCGAGAGGAACTGCTTGGCTCCCTGTGTTTCCACCTGGCTGATCACAACTGGCCGCTGGAAATCCACCTTTGTAGGGAAAAGTCCACAGTTAAAAGATTTCAGTTAATCAGAAAGCAAGTGGACCATGTCAGGTTTTTCTCACTCATACCTGAATCCAGCTGTTGTCCATCTCTGTGCTCCAAGCGTTGTATTTACCCACATTGTTCAGTCTGGCCAGATGGGGTGCCCAATGTCCTGCAAAGATGGAAAATGGAAATTTACTGTGATACTTCATGCAGTTATTTCACAAGTGATCAGATGTAGATGTGGTTAGGTAGAAGTGTGGCTACCTCTAGTGTTCATTGCTGTGAACTGGTTGTCTTTAACACTGCCGGACTCTAAACCTAGTGGATGGTAGCAGTCTTGGAGACACAAAAGCAATATTTCAGTATTCAGTAATCTTTACATGCAGAAGAGTGTTTGTCTTTATTATTTTTCGCACCTTTATCGACAACGAGGAAGAGGGTCTGCATGCCCTTCTGCTGGTTGAAGCCGACTTCTGTCTCCAGCTGCCACAGGCCAGGCTTGGATGGATACATCTCCAGAGTAGCAAAGCTCCCTGTAAGGACAATAGATGTGACACATGTTCAGGAAATATATTCTCCTCCTCATTAATCCAGAACTGAACAAACATTAGCTTTCTAACCAGGTAGCAGAGGGTAGACGGCCTGTCTGTAGCTGGTGGTCTTCTTGTGAAGGAATGTCTGTCCGTGGAAGTGGACGCTCTGAAAGTCTTTGGGAGAACCCATGTTGATCAAGTGCCAGTTTACACGCTGATCGGTGTACATCCTCAGGCCCTTTAGGCTGTATATAATTCCATTGATGGCTAAGAAAAAAATAATTAAAAGAAGTAGTATGTTATAAAATGTTGGGACAGGTGGATAATAGTTCACAATGAAAAAACAAAAGGTAAGTACAATGGAACTTGAGGTCGTTTTTGTAGTTGGAATCCATAACTCTCCTTCGGCTTTTCCTGAGTATTATTTCATGGTTTTCTGTGTGGTACCAGCTCTGAGACTCGTCAAAGGTCAGGAAAAGCAACACGAACTCCCTCGTGTCTGTTGTCGGCTTGTTCAGGGTGCCCTCCCGACACACAAGCAAAGGCCCAATCAAGCCAGAGTGGATATCCCTTTCCTAGGAGCCAGAAAATGCATTAGGTTCAGTATTGTTTTGTTGGAGTTCAGTTAAACAAAAGCGGACAAGTTTGTGTTAGGGCTAGGAAATTCCAACTACAAAGTACTCACAGGATTGACTCCCGAATAGTACGCCCAGGTTCGACAGTCCGACTCTTGGCTTGTCGGCCCAACCGCAGAACTGACTTTCCATAAATACGTAAAGGTGGTATTGGGCTGAACCTCATTGTCGTATTTGTACCAGTACTTGGAGCCATCCTCGTAGGACAGACCTTCTGTCTGCTTGCTGTAGGAAACCCCATTGGGGTGTATAGAGTAAGGACGTTTGGCACTGTTCTTGAAAACCACCTATAAGAAAAATGTTATATTTATGGAGTCAAAAGAAAGACATTGTGGAAAATATTGTAGCTAAAGGTTTTGAACAAAGATCTATGCATTAGTTCTAGAGATGCTGTTAAACACAGTTTTCTACATTTGGACGTACACCGATCAGGCATAACATTATGACCTACTATTAGGTTTGAGTTGTTCCTAAAGTGTTTTTGTGTCTGCATCCTGCTGGGGATGGCTGCTGCCATCAAGGAGTGTCATTGCTATGGGGTGGGGGTGCCTGGTCTGGTCTAGGTGGGTGCTACATGTCTAAGTAACATCCACACCAATGAATGAAGCCAGGTCCAGAAGTTTCCCAGCAGAACACTGAATGGTCACAAGATGATTGATGTTATTTACCTCTGTCAGTGGTCATAATGTTGTGGCTGGTCAGTGTAGGATGACTTGCTGCTCCTTTGTCAAAACACTTCTTAGCTGCTACCTGTAGCCTTTACTCCATATTTAGTGTAAAGATGTGATGATGAATGGGAATGGTATTGCTCTTACCATGATGGTTTGCCCAACCTCGGCTTTAATGAGGGGCCCCAGGATTCCCAGATGCTCATTTACCTCCCCTCGGATATCAGGTATCCTGAAGCTGCTATCCAAGTAACCTCGGAAAACCACCTTGGTGAACACAGTTTCTCTGGTGTTTGGTAGAGACTTCTCCAGCCTCCTGAGCCAATAAACAACCGTGCATTAGCTATGAACGGTTTCCTGCTAATCATTTGATTAATAATGTTGCTTTTCTACCTCTAACTTACCTCTGCCCATAGCCAGCATAGTCCCATTGAACCTCCTCTGCAGCGATGAAATAAGTCTTGACATTGGGACCAGAGACTTTAAGGTAGTACTTGGTGGTCTCGTCCATGTCAAAGTCCTTCATCTCCTCGAGACCGCTGTAGGGATCTTTGTACATCACATACTCGTACTCATTTTCGTTCACGAAGTCTTCTTCTGTCCCTGGGTGATCGGGTTCATTCCCGGGAACGTACAACTCGTAATCGCTGAAATCGGGCCGGGGCACTCCGATGACCACGGGAATGTTAACGAGCTTCTCCTCGTCAGAGAAAGGTTGAGGTACATTGGGTCTTGCCCCGCGAGGGCTCATGGCTGGATTGAGCCCACGAGGAGAAAATGGTAAACCACTCCTGGGTTGAGGCTTGTACTCCTTCCTCTTCCTTGTTTTCAGACCTTTGCCCTTAGCAGGTCTCTGACGGCGATTCACCGTCAATTTCTTCTTCGGAGGTGGCGTCGATTGAGGAGTCTCCTTCTCTAAGTATTTTTTCATGTGGTCAGGAATCTCATCGGCTTCCACAGGTGGATTTACTTCGTAAGTCCAGTTGCGGCCCTTCTTTTTGAGTGAGGTGGATTTAATGACCTCTGTACCGTTTCCTTTTAAGTAAATAATCACTTCTTCACTGCTGTCTGCATCACTCAGCTCCTCAGAACTGCTCTGATATATTTCAGCACCAGAGAGCGACAGGTTGCCTTTCTCACTGGAGAAACTTTCAACGGATGAGTTGGTCAACTCTCCAGGAACAGATGTGAGACTTTCTCTACTCTCTGAACTACTGCTCAACAGTGAGGATACATCAGCGGTGACATTTAGTAAAGTTGCAGTTCGGAGCAAAACATTTGTTTCATTTTCAAAGCTGGAACTGGCTGGAATAGACACAGCAGCCTCAGAGGAATTCATCTGAAGCCCCTGCTCTGCTGCTTCTCTGCTAACCAAAGAGTCATCTGTAATTTCTTCTGTTGTACTTTTTGACACCAAATCAAAGATGGCCAAGACGACTCTCTTCATCGTGCTGATGTAAGCCTCTCCAGCGTCGACCGTTGACAACGCTGGGTTTGACGTATCCGCCGGCGCACTGCCGCTGAGACCGTCGACGCTTGACTTGGACTGAGGCACAGAGTAAGAGAACACGTCCCCTCTGGTGAGTTTCTCCTCGTAGTCCTCATCAATGATTGTGTCCACTGAAATCTGGCCAGCCTTCATTTCAGTTTCCAAGATGGAAGTTGAATTTCCGGACCATGGGACAGCAAGATTTGTAGGTTCTGGTAACGATGCAGTAAGAGTGGACGCAGTGACATTGGCAGACTCTGGTAATGATGCAGTAGGATCCGTAGAGTCTTGTGATTGTTCAGTAGGACTGGTAGACTCTGGAGAAGATGTAATAAGACTGGGTTCAGTAGGATCAGTAGAGTCTTGTGATTCTTCAGTAGGACTTGTAGACTCTGGAGAAGCTGTAATAAGACTGGGTGCAGTGGGCTCCGTAGAGTCTTTTGATTGTTCAGTAGGACTAGTGGACTCTGAAGATGATGTAGTAAGACTGGGTTCAGTAGGATCAGTAGAGTCTTGTGATTCTTCAGTAGGACTTGTAGACTCTGGAGAAGCTGTAATAAGACTGGGTGCAGTGGGCTCCGTAGAGTCTTTTGATTGTTCAGTAGGACTAGTGGACTCTGGAGATGATGTAGTAAGACTGGGTGCAGTAGGATCAGTAGAGTCTTGTGATTCTTCAGTAGGACTGGTGGACTCTGGAGAAGATGTAATAAGACTGGGTGCAGTAGGATCGGTAGAGTCTGGTGAAAATGCAGTAACACTTGTAGACTGTGGGGGTTGCTCAGTAGAACCGGTTGCCTCTGTTGATGGCGCAGTAAGACTGATAGTCTCTGTAAAAACATTTTCAACCACTGATGGTGCTGTACCGTTGATGACTTCCGAAATAACGCCTGTAAGGTTTAGAGCACCGTCCTTGATATTAAGGCTGGTATCCATGTCTGCGTCAACAGCATCGTAGTCGAGGAAAGAGAGGTCCAGCTTCTCCACATCTGAGACACCGGACTGGTTCTTCAGAGACCTGAGACCTAACTCTGCTGCAAACATGTCTGTGTAGTTATCGGGCTCCTCCTCCATGTCTTTGTTTTTTTCTTTTTCCAGCTCCTTGTCCTCAGTTTTGATTTCTTCCAAGGTCGGGGGCTTCCATTGTGTAAATTTATCGTCTGGTGGTAAACCATCATCTTCATAGTCGTACTGGTAGTCACGGTAGCACTCAACATCCCGAAATTTAACGCGCATCCCTTTGGTTGTTTCGTGGGAATTCAGGGAAGCGAGGAGCCAGACGCCTGGTTCAAGAGAGGGGCACATAAAAATATTATTCATGAATAAAAGCTGTAACCTTTAATGACTGATTGAATTGATTACCTGGGCCACTATCTGTCCTAACTCACCAATATTGTCCATGTGCATCGTGATGGTCTCTCCGGTCATTGGGTAGAGGCTGAGAAGGTCCTCTGTCCTCTCATTCACCTCAAAGGGGTGGCCATAGAAAGTTGCTGTCTGGATGTAATCTTGTGCTCCAATGCTGGACACGTGCCACGTTGCAACTTCCCCGTTGCAGAAGCCCAAGAGCGGGCCGCTCTCAAAGGCATAACCGTTAATCGCTGTGAGGAAATTTACACGAGTACTTGTTATCTGACAGGAAGGTAAACGGCAATGCAGAAAGATAATGAAAAGAAAAATAATGAGCTGGATGTGCTTCAGTCAGATTCTGGCGAAACTCACTGTGCATGACATTGGACTTGTAAAATTCTGGATCTGCCCTGTTGACTTTGGATCGATCGCAGTATTGGCGGATGTTTTCCTCCAGGTACCAGCTCTTATTCTCATCGAACACAGCGAACACGGCGTGCTGCTCCTTGTCTGATTTCACCTGTACAGACAAAGTCATATTTTTGATTTTCTTTTTCACATTGATGATTGATCCAGTAGCCTTTTTTGAAACTTTTTGGATTACCATGACCTGGATGACTGAGAACCTTCACAGAGACATTGACTGTGTGTGTTTTGAGATTTCTTTATTAGGTTAAATCATAAATGTTATGTGTCTACAGCCTTTTCTAAGCATTCTGAGCAGCTGTTCTGTGCACAGCTTAGCAAACATGCTCACACTGATAATGCTAACCTGGTAGTGTTAAGCATGAATAGTTAAGGAGTTGATCATTTTTTAAAAGGCGGCAATCACAGGGAAAAAAATCCTGAATATCCTCTAATTTAATTTAATTTAATTTAATTTAAAATTCCAGTTTTAAATTAAATTAATTCGTTTATTTATTTATTCTTTAGCTATTCATTCTAACCTCCTGCTAGTGCAAGATAAAAACAAATCCGGGGCTCTTGATTCATCTTTCTTACCTGGACGTTTCTGACGTTGAGGGACTGACTCTTGCAGATGAGGATGGGTCCTACCAGCCCCGAGGCGATGTCCCGCGGTGCGTCCACTGCACTGTGGTACAGCCGGGTCAGACATCGGGAGTCTTCGTCCAGAGGCTCATCCTCCTCAAGCACCTTCCACACATAGGTGTGCGTTTCGCCCGGCTGAACGCCGTGAGAGTGGTTCCCTGGCAACCACATAAAAAAAAAAAACATAAAACATTCAAAACAACTGCAAGACTCAATGTGTTTAATCTGTGTGTTTCACAGTGACGAGAGAGCCGCACCTCCGTCTGGGTAGTCGACTCCCTCCTCTGACTTCTCTATCGTCAGTCCGTGGGGGTAGATACTGTAGGGCCTGGAGGCCATGTTCTTAAAAACAATCTGTCAAAGAACAGGAGGACATTTGATTAAACAATATCTGTTGTCCAGTTTAACGGGACACACAATTCTTGCGTTGATTTCAACCACAGCTTTAATCTGACTGATGATTCACACCCACAGCAGATTTTAAACTCATTTAACAAGAAGGGTTTTCAGTTGCACCGCGTTGTATTCACCAGTACCCGTCATGTGACACTCTGTCGTGAATAAATGAGGTCTCACCGTGATGACGTCTCTGATCTGCGCTCTGATCACTGGGCCCAGGATCCCCAGCTCACTCCTCCTCTGCTTGGTCAGCGACTTCTCAGTGAAGGACTCGTTTTTGTACAGCGTGTACACGACCTTCTTGTACTTCCCACCAATGCGTGTTGGCGACTGTTTCAGGTACTGGAGCTTGAAGTCCCTAAAAGATAAGAATTTGAAACAGAGAAATTCATATCAGCTGTTTTACAGTTGCACTTTTCTTGTCATCTTGATAAGTTTGCATGAATGCCTATGATGCAGCTTACTCATCCACATGTTCATGCATGTTAGGTGTGTAGTCCCAGACCACTTCCTCAGCTGCTATGTAGTACTTCCACTCCCTGCTTAGCTTCTTCTGAGCGATGGTCATCCTCCTGGAGGGCTCTTGAAAGCCGTCGCACTTCTCCACATCCACGAAGGCGTGCATGCCAGCTGCAGTGTCGAAGGATACGTTTTAGTTTTCGTTCATTGCTGAAAACAGCCCAGCTAAAGGGCGCGCTTACCTTCCATGTGCTTCATGGTGTGTGACGAGAGCAGCCAGCGGCCCGTGTGGAGTCCCACCATGCTGGCGGTGGCGGTGGAGCCGCTGATCAGGCCGACTGACGACACTTTGTGGCCGGTCTGCTGCAGCACCTGGCCGTTCATGTGCACAGAGAACACCTCGGGCTCTGAGCTCATAGCCACCAGGTGCAGGCTGACGGAGGCGTGGGCACATATCCTGATGTCTGGAATCAGAACGGGACACTCAATGATGCACTGCTTATTTTAACTTTGGAGTTTATCTTAAACATCTGGCGAATATTTATTTTTTAGGCTCACGGTTTACCACATTCACCGTAACATTCATCAGTCATCTGTATACACCCATCAGACATAACATTATGACCACCTCCTTGATATTGTATAGGTCTCCCTTGTGGTGACTCATCAGAGAATGGACATGGGGAGGGGTCTCTGTGGATCATCCCACAGATACTTGATCAGTTTGGGATCTAGTGAATGTGGAGGCCAGGTCAACACCTTGTGCTGTTCTTCTTCCTAAAGTGTTTTTGTGGCTGCATCCTGCTGGGGATGGCTGCTGCCATCAAGGAGTGTCATTGCTATGGGGTGGGGGTGTCTGGTCTGGTCTAGGTGGGTGCTACATGTCTAAGTAACATCCACACCAATGAATTAATGAAGGTCCAGGTCCAGAAGTTTCCCAGCAGAACACTGAGCCGTCACAAGATGATCGATGCTACAACATTATGACCTCCTGTCAGTGGTCATAATGTTGTGGCTGATTGGCATGTATTATAAAACTAGCATCATGGAGCATGTCCATTTGTGAGCTTTGGAGATTGTTGGATTTGACCATTTGGATGCTGAGGGTAGCTGTTTCTCTTTCTGTCCAGTCGTTGTGCTAAGCTAGGCTAAGATAAGCTAAGCTAAGCTAACCAGCTTCATGTCAATCAAAATGACATGAGAGCAAACTTAATATCATCATATAAATCTCAAAATTTAATCAAATAAAAATGTTACCAATCTGTTTCTTAGCACCAGAGTAAAGGGACACATCACACTAAAACCTAATGACTGAGTGTTCAGACTCACCAGGCAGAGATCCCTTTGTGTATCCATTGATGGTGTATTTAACGTGGTTGTCTGGGGAATCATTGCTTGGACTGTACTTGCTCTCTTTCTCATCAAAAACCCCAAACAGAAAAACGTACTCCTGGTGAACGGCGGCCTGATTCCCCGACTCATCAAGACTGCCTGTAATTTAAATAAAAGTTAACTTAAAATCAGATAGATTTAACCGTGCAGCAACAAAGTAAATCAACTTTTCCCACTTACCAGGCTTGCAGACGAGCAAAGTGCCAATGAGGCCCGCGTTGTAGTCCTCCACCACGTTTTGGTGGGAGATGTAGGTGTAGGTGAGGCAGGTGGGGTCGCTGCTCTGTGGAGAAACGTTTGGGGTCACGTCCCAGTGGTAGACATGTTCAGTGTTGGGATGCACAACGTCATCCTCTTTCTCTTTCAGTGACGTGTTGTCGAAGTAGTTGGCTCCTGCAAAAGACAAAATCTCCATTAATCTCTCCTCCATTGCTGTGGTCCAGATTTGATGTGCACTGGAGTGGAGATGAAGCTTAGTAGGCAGCTAATATTCATATTCCCGCTACTTCCTGTCATCTTCTGACACTACTTCCTGTTTCCCTCCCTCTCTTTTTCATTGGCTGTTGGCAACACATGTTTGCATTTGGGTCGGTAATCAGTTCCCACCCCAGACTGTATGAAGATGGATGGCGTAACTGCTTCTCAAAAGTGAAGCTAAAGCAAGTAGAGCTCCCCCTGGTGGCTGGCTGCAGAGTAGGTCATATAAGCTCCGCCCCCTCCATGTTAGTGAATGGGACTTGGATCAAACTGAAACACTAAATAACAAAATGTTGACACACGTTCACGTGTCAACATTTTGGATAGGTTTCATTTTTAGTTGGACGCTGTAGAAACAGGATGTGACACGTGACATAATGGCGACCACCAGTTGCTTCCTAAATAAGAACAGTGTTCAGTGTGTAGTCCAACCTTAGCTAGTGGATTTAGAGCAGCGGCTCCACGTGGCTTCACTCTCCCGTGAAAATAGCGTCAATGTGGCCGATGAAAGGAAGTGGGGACGCATTGTCCATATTTATATACAGTCTATGGTACGGAATTTGGCTCAAAAAATTCAAACAACTGACTTCGACTGAAATTGGGTCGGGTCTGTTCCCCTCACACACTAACAGACTGTTGTGCTCCAACTAGTGCAGACTGGTGCAGACTTTGCCCAAATGGGAATCGTGGGTAAAATGTGTAGTGCTTTGACAACACACTGCAAAAAACTGACGTCTAACTAAGATGAAATATCTTAACCCTTTCTAGGGAACTCACTGAAATACTTGGAGGGTTAATGAAGTTACCATACATGGTTCCTTGTCCTTAAGTGGTAAACATGTATTTAAACCATTAGAACATCAGTCCTGATTCAGACACTTGTCAACATTCACGTAATCACATTAGCCAACATTGGGGAACTTCTTCTTTGTGGTCCTAATAAAACGGTTATGTTCCGTGTTCACGCAGAGGTCAACTTTACAGACCACATTTGACCCTGGTCTGGCCTGAGGATGTTGCCTTGATCGTCTCTGATTGGCTGAGTGAAAACCACGTGCTTCTCAGCCTCACTGAAATGTGTGAGGAAGTTACCAGATATGGTTCCTTGCCCCATGAAGGGTCAAACTGAGGAAATCTCGGCAAGTTGCATGTCTTTGCTCCATCCTGTGTTTTAATATTTTTTTTTCTTGTCTAAGCTGAGGTTTTCCCACATCCGTTCATCCTCTATTCTCTTTTCAGGCGCCATACGGGGGCCCCTGTCTGAGACGTGAACCCCCTGTAAACCTGTTGTTTTGTTGAGCTGACATCGGTGCATAGATTTAGTGGCTTCCTGTCATTCTGTTCTTCTTGCACAACAGTGAACCGATCGCAACGACTTTTCTACCCGTCAATCATTTACACTGAAACAGACGGAAATGGTTAAAAAAACCCAAAGTTAATCTTTAAGGCTCAAAAATAATTAAGACATAATGAAGTTTTTTTTTTTAAGATTCAGATTCTGATTCAGAAAACTTCATTTGTCCCCGCGGGGAAACTTAAAGCTGCTCTTTAATCCCTTTCATTTTGTACCTCCTCTGTCTTCTGACCTTTTCATTAAATATAAATTAAATCCCTCATAGTCTCAACTTCCTAAATCCACAGCACCGGTCTTTCTGTGTCTCTCTACGAGTAAAGACACAGACAGTGAATTCCTGTTGGACTTCAGAACCGTCTCCTTTAATAATCTCCCTGCCCTGGTTAATATTTTAGAAGAAGACAAACAAAGTTGTTTGTTGTGTTGGCTGATGTTGAGTAATGACCGGGACGGGTAGCAATCCCGACACTGCCGACCCCCGCAGATGGACTATGTTACGGTTACTGTCATGCTCGGGTCAGCCGCATGTGTCGGGTTAATCTCGCGGATGGAGTTTAACAAACGCTCACCCTCTGACTGCTTCCCGTAAGACACGCCGTGAGGGTGGAGGCTGTACGGGTGGCTCGCCATGTTTCTGAAAGTGACGACGATGGTGTCCCCCTCCTCGGCCCTCAGCGTGGGTCCAAGGAGGCCTGCAGGGAAGGAAAATAAATTAAAGGTTTATTTGGATTTGGTGCATCGTCATGACATGTTATACAGGTTTAACTTTTAGCGTGTACAGCTGTGTTATTTCCTCTGATTCTCCGTAAAATGAAATCTTGTGTAACTTTTATTTGTTTTTCCTGGAGAGGAATGTGAACTTTGCCGCTAAATTCAGCAGAACAACTCGTTTTAGAACGTGTTAAAACTGTAAACTGTGGAAAACCTGCAGAACTACAGCTTCCACGTAATAAAGTAGGCGCCTCATTAAAGCAAACCGAATGCGTCTTCCAATGTATGGAAAGTGAATGTGGCTGTTCTGTTGAGCAGCCTCTTTGGCACCATTAATACTCCATAGAATAGGCTCTTTAAGTTTTTCTCCGTGAGGATAATGAGTCAATTGGTGCCACACAGCTGGTGGAGAACACAACGTGTGACGCACAAGTGGAAGCCACTGAAAAATTAAGAGTAATGTCTTATATATGGAGTCATTTCCAGTAAGCGTATTGGGAAACAGGGTTCCTCTCCGTGAGGGAAGTGAATGTGATTGAAGCCAGACAGAAGGCGTTGTTTATGTCAACCTCACACAACGCTTACCTAACCATGATGGATGAGTCTTAGCCTGTCTGAAGCCTTCCTCATACTCACGGAACACCACTTTCTTATAGGTGGGATTCAACCTCAAGGATTGGAGGAAAAACACAAAGTCAGACGCAGCGGTGCATGATGCACATTAAAATGTGATGACTTAATTAGGCGGTGCTGCAACGTCTGTCTGAATGTGTGTCTGAACAGAACGCTGAATAATTAAACAAACAGTAATGACTTAACAGCACATGAAGAACTCAAACAGCAAAATGTTAGTCGAGACATTTAATAAAGTAAAAACAGAAATACTAAATAAATACATTTGTACATAAAAGTCACCAAGAATTGTTTTTCTTATTTAATATCACTTTATTTAAGCAGTGTCCTACCAGCTTGTGTCGTTGTCAGAGTACTTCCAGTCTATCTCCACAGCAGCAATGTAGTAGCGCCTCTCCTTGGGTTTGTGCTGGTGAGCTTTGACATGAAGGACAGTCAGAAGAACCAGGACGGGCAGGAGACAGTGAGCTCCAGGCCAGATGCAGAGCCTCATGTCTGGGATAAATCCTCCAGGCAGGTGGGACCGGGCTCCTCTGCAAGTCAAGAAGTTGTGATGGGGCTGGGAGGTCGGCTCTGAGCTTTATCTGTCACTGACACACACACACACGCGCGTACGTGCACGTTCCAACGCCGTGTTCCAGGGCAATGAACTGTGCCTCTGCGTATTTTTTTTTTTGCTCTTGTAACTGAAAGCATATGTGTTTTGAGTGAGTCACTTCCTAGGGGTGTGCAGATTCCCATCATCTCTGTGGGGATAAGTGCTGAAAGTGACATTGCAGAGTTTCTGCCCTCACCATAATTCACTGTATGTGCAACAGGAAGGGGGAACACACCCTGAACTGTGTTTATTTGTGTTTATGCTGAACACAAATGGTAAATTAATCTAATTATTTTATGTCTCGTACCTTGATTCAGGTTTTTGGGTTTAGATTTAGACTTCACTGATCCACAAGGGTCAATAAAATGCTTGACAGTAGCTCAGTTGCACATAGAAAGACGCAAAATAAATAAATAAACACATTAAATAGGCAAAATGTACAAAACTACAAGAAATATAAGTATGCACTGTATACATACATTTACAGGATAAACGATGAGGTGCAATAATATAAATGGAGGAGCGTTAACATGACGAAGATGGAGTTATCCGTTACAGAAAGATGAGTTAAATAGAAAAATACAAAAATAGAAAAACATCGTTTATTTAACATTTAATGAATTAATTTATTTTTCTTTCTTTTTCGTTTCTCATTTATTGTTCACTTTCTTTTTCTATCATTTTATTTTATTTTATTTTATTTTATTTTATTTTATTTTATTTTATTTTATTTTATTTTATTTTATTTTATTTTGTTTTGTTTTTTATTGATGATCAATAAATTTGCTTGGCTTCGATCCAGAAACTCTTGCTGACGTGATCTGCGGTGGCTCGGATGACGTAAACACGCATAGTTCCACACCACGCATGCGCACACCAACCAGGAACCGCTGGTGTTTACGGAATACGATGGTTCCGCTATGCCTTGTTGAAAAATAGACAATAACAGGTGAGTCTTTCTAAAATTGTCCTGTCGCTTTTACATCGTATCCACGGAAGCTTAAATTCCGTCTGACAATGACTGGACGCGCGCTGTTAATATCCAGTAACAGGACGGTTGAGATGCTAATGATGCTAGGCTAGTTCTGAGCTGTGGGTTGTCCAATTCTCTGCTAGATTAACTGGACAAAGTAAAGCTTCTGTCTTTTTTTTTTTACTGAGTTTTATAAATAAATTAGAACAAAGCAAGAAAGTTAAAGGGCTTTCGGAAAATGCATATAATCAGAACTAATCTGTCAACCTCTTATATGTTTGTTTTTGTGTTGTTAAAAAATTAGCATAAAGCAGCCACTTCCCACACGTTCTCAGCACCTAAGACGTCATCTTTAAATTATATATATTTTATCAAACAAATAGCTAAAACCTTCATTTAACCTCTCTCTATTTATTGAGCCTGTAGCTCGAGGAAGTAGCAAATGATGTCCATATTTGAGCAGCTAAGCACCACTAAGAGGAAGGAGGAAGCTAAAAATAAATGGTGTCATTCTTAATTTGCATCTTCTATAAAAGTTATACAAAGTGCAGTTAAAAGAAAACAACGGCACCAGTTTTCCTAGTTACATTTGCATATTTTCAAGGTATTGGTAGTAAGTTGTTTGAGGTGTCTGTGTTTAGTCTGTCTCTTTATATGAGACTGATGAACTCCGTGGTTTGATATCTGTGTTAACGCATGAGTCCATTTCTTCTTCTTCTTGGACTGATGGTGGTAGATGAGAATGGAAATGCCTGAAACTTTTGCACAGCACTGCAAATGTTAAATAATCATCAGCCAGCTGTTGTTCCAAAAATTGACTGAAAATAATGGTTTCTGTCATGATGTTTGTAGCAGAGCATGTCCTGTTTGAGAGGGTAGATTAAGCAGGCCTCACTATCAGAAGCCTCTATTGTGTGTTCCTGGATCTCGATGCTGTTCTTGGTTTGGCACATGTGACCAACCACCAGAAATAAAGTTCATAACAAGAAAGCAAGTCAGACCAGGACAGAACAGTAGTGTGAGACGGTTGTTTGGCTCTGAGGAGCCTTAATAAGAGCGTCATAGACTCAGCTGTCTCTACATCTCGCAGGGTGTCTGATATTTCGCTCATGAACTCACTCATATAAATCCTGAAGAGCGTAATCTAAAGTGTGTGCCCACAAAGAAAACCTTTCCAGCTCGTCTGGAAGCTGAGGACGTGAAATACTGTTACAGTTGAAAGGATTACAGCTTCCAGTCTGAGACCGTTTAAATGACTTCAGTCACGTGCGAGAGCTAAAGAAATCCTGGAGAAAGAGAGAAAGACAGACGGGATGAAAGAATAGCACAACGAACAGTAACCGTTGTAAAAACCAGACCAGGTGAGGGATTATCAGGCTTCAGTCACAGTTCTTTTGTGACTTCAGACGGCCTGGAGCAAAGCTTCTTTACTGTGATAATCGTCGCAGACTCGAATACTATGAGGTCTGAATGCAGTTTGGCACAGTTCTGACTTTGCATAGCTGCAGAAATAAGGGCACAGACACGTCGCCTTATTCAGGAGGAAGAATTCAGATCAAGCATCTTACAGAACAGCTGCTGAGGTTGCAATGCAAAGTTCTGCTGAGAAGTCTGGTCCTGGTATTCATGTTATTTAGTACCACCCACCTAAACATTGTCGCTGACCAGGTACCCCCGCCCCATAGCAACGACAATTTGCAGCAGCCATCCCCAGCAGGACAGCGTGGCCTTCCAAACCAGAAAAGCTGGTTAGGAACAGTTCAAAAGCTCTTGACTGGCCTTCCAAACTCCCAGTTACTGAAATTGATCAAGTATTTGTGGGATTCTCTGGAACAAGCCTGATCAGCAGAGACTCCTGTACCAACATCCTGGTGTTAGACGCCGTAGATCTCCCTCTGGAGGCTTCTGTGCCCATATGCCGATTCATCTGAACTTACTGTGAGGGAACAGTATGAAGCAAGTGGTTTTAATGTTGTGGTAGATGTTAAACAACTGCTTGCCATGTGTACAGAACAGTCTGGCAGATCTGTCGGTGTCTAGATCTTTATCTGGAAAAATTAGAGGGACATGCTGAGTTGAAGAACTAGTAGAAAAGTACTGATATGAAAAGTTCAGCTTCCAGTGAAAAATATAGCCGATGCAGCGTAGCTACTGCTTCTTTGGGTCTTGATGGATCCTCAGTGTCAATATCTTCTGACAGAATTTCGCCAGCTTTATTTCCTGGTTTGCAAATGAAACTTGTGATCAGTCTGATATCATCTCTCTCTCTCTCTCTCTTTGTGTTTAATGCGTTCCAGCAGGTTTGACTGCCTCCAGTTTCAGTCCACCAGCCATGGCGCGCTGCCTCTGCTGCCCCTCCGGCCCCAGGCTCTGCTCCCGCTCGTCGGCCTACACTCTGGCCCTCGGCCTGGGCTTCGTAACCTTGGGAACCAGCCGCATCCTGCTGCTCAAATTCTCCGCCAACGCCGGTGACTGACAGACAATAAAACAGATATAGCTTTATGCACAGAGAGATAAAAAAACAAACCTGATAACTTTTCTTTGCTTTGTTCACAGAAAACAAGTATGACTTCCTGCCTGCTTCGGTCAATCTACTTGCTGAGCTACTCAAGCTGCTCTTCTGCCTGGTCATGTCAGTTAGAGTCATAGTCCGAGGTAAAAATGAAAAGTCTCAGGGTGTGATCATGCACGTACATCTCATTCATGTTTCTGTATCGTGAACACTTCCTGCAGCTCTGGCCAAGTCACGTGACGCACCAGTTATGTTCAAACTGCACGTGCAGTCAGGATACTAGCATCTGTTGTGTCCAGAACGCGATTACAACCTGGACAAGCCATGACGAGCCTCGTGTGCATGTGAATACACTGTGTTTGTGTGAGTGAAGGACGTGTGTTCACTGTCCCTGGTGTTCTCCAGAGGGACGATCATGCAGAGAGTTGGGCTGTGGCTCCAGCTCTTCCTTCCTCAGCTCGCTGAAGTGGTCCGTGCCGGCTTTCCTCTACTTTCTGGACAACCTCATCATCTTCTACGTGATGTCCTACCTGCAGCCTGTGAGTCCAGAGAACACAAAGTCATCGTTATCTGAGTGTAGATTTCTCATATCAAAACGACAAAATGTCCCGGCCAAGACAAATAGTCGGATGCTCTTGTTGTGTCCCGCTATCACTCAGCTGTTTTATCTCTTAGCTTGCTGTTTTTTTTCCATCTCTGGTTCCTAGGCCATGGCAGTGCTGTTCTCCAACTTTGTCATCCTGACCACAGCTGTTCTCTTTCGAATTGTCCTGAAGTAAGTCTGATTGTTGGAGTGAGAGGTTAGAAGAAATGTTTGAATCCTAGATTCAACGTTTGTGTTTTGTTTTTTTCCTCCAGGAGGCGCTTGTCTTGGGTTCAATGGGCAGCGTTGGTTGTTCTCTTCCTGGCCATCGTTTCCCTGACGACAGGATCGGGAGGCCACCAGAACTCCATAGCTGTGCCAGGCCTCCACTCGAACCCCCTGTCCACCCCGTCCAACTCCTGCCTCCTCTACACGCAGCTTCTGGAGCAGATGAGGAACAGCAGGTAACCATAAAAAGGACAAAAGTCACATTCATTTTTATCACATGTTTGTCTTCTTTGATAACGTTTGAATGGCTTAAATAACCAGTGAATTAAGTGCAGTGACCCGTTGCTTTGCTAGTGAGTCGTGGACGTCGTCGCTGCCCGGCGAGGCCTGGAGGGAAAGCGTGGTGGAGAAGCTCCGGTCTCTGGGCGTGGGTCACATCCTGCTCCTCCTCCAGTGCTTCATCTCCGCCATGGCCAACATCTACAACGAGAAGATCCTCAAAGAAGGCGACCAGCTCACCGAGAGCATCTTCATACAGAACAGTAAACTGTGAGGACTGGGCTTGTGAAGAAAATAACAGAGAGTAAAGACGAGTGAAGACGCTTTGATTCTAACCTTAGTCCCATCGCTGCGTGGTTTTTTACAGGTACGCCTTCGGCGTGGTGTTTAACGGTTTGACCCTCGGGTTTAGCAGGGAGGCTCGAGGCCTCACCGTGCACTGTGGGCTTCTCCATGGACACAACGTCTACTCCCTGGGTCTAGTGCTGGTCACTGGTGAGTAACGGAGATACTTCCTTTTTGTTTGGTTCTTCCAAAATGATTGGTATGAAAGTTTCATTGACGTGATGCCTTTAGGATCAAGTTAGGCAATAAGAAAACAACACTCGGCTAAAGGAATAATATGCATACACCGATCAGCCACAACATTATAATCACAGGAGATGTGAGTAACATTAAACCATCTTGAGACAGTTCAATGTTCTGCTGGGAAACTTCTGGACCTGGCATTCATTCATTCATTGGTGTGGATGTTACTTAGACATTTAGCACCCACCTAGACCAGACCAGACACCCCCACCCCATAGCAATGACACTCCTTGATGGCAGCAGACATCCCCAGCACAGGAACACATGGAAAAACGCTTTAGAGCGACTAAAAAAAACATGAAGAACACCTCAAGGTGTTGACCTGGCCTCTAAATTCACTAGATCCCAAATCCTTAAAAGGCCCCACCTCCTAACTACATCCTGTTACCAGACGTCATAGACGTATAACCATAAACGGCTCATGGAGTGCTGCCTACAGGGCGGCCATCTTGGAACAGGGCCACTGGCTCCTACAGTGCGTTACATCTATGGAGGAATGGTGTTTCTACACAATAACAGTCATCATAAATCGCTCAGTTGAAGTCCGGCATCTTTTCTTTACAATCTTCTGTTAGAAGCTAGTCTGCTGATAACATTAAGTAGAATTTGTATTTGTGTAGTAAAACCATATTTTTATCATAGCTACATGTGTGACGTTTTTAACAGATCAATACGTTTGGAAATCAGTGAATAATTCTACTTTGAGATTGAGGAGTACCTCTTTCCTTCGTGTGTTCATGCACCGCTGCCTCTGCTAGCCCTGTACCAAGATGGCGGCACTTTAGGCACGTCCCTCCACAGTCCATGCGGCGTCTGTGTACATATGTCTTATGCCAGACACCACAGGACACCCTCAGAAGGCCCATGTCCATTATCTGATGAGTCACCACAAGGGAGACCTGCACAATATCAGGAAGGTGGTCATAATGTTACGCCTGATCGGTGTATTTTACTTTCCTATTGGCGTGGCACGTGTTTGTTAACAGAAAGTCTCTTCCCTCAGTGCGTGTCTTATCTGTCACTAGCTGTCATCGTCCGTGACATAAATGTGATTTTTATTTATTTATTTATTATTTTGGCCGTCCTCTGTCTCCTGCCTGCCAAGTTAAACATTTAGTTTTAATTCAAACCTCAGTGACACTAAATATAAACCAGTGTCTTCCTGCTGCTGCTCATTACGTTGAGTCGAGTGCCTGCTCTGAAAGCTTTATGCCTGAATGTGTCTGCAGGTTTGTCTGCTGAATGTCAGTGGATTCATCTAAGAGACAAATGTCTTACTGTAGCTGCTTTGTCTGTCCCTCACCTTTCTGTGGATAACACAGACAGATCCTTAGTGTAAATATTATTGCGGACTAACCAGGTTAAAACTCCCACAGAGCTTTGCTTTAATGTGACGACAGAGGTTTGTTACTTTAACCTTTAAAGAATTACTCACCGTACATTTAGTCTTTGAGCTAAAGAATAAACTAGCTGTGTTTAGTCTTTGAGCTAAGCTAAGCTAAGCAGCTGCTGACTGGATATTGTTCATATTTAAAAATGTCAATCTGTTCCGTTGAAGTTAGTGAAATATAAAGATCATTGTTTCAGATATTAAAAGCTGTAACCTACGTACGTTAGCCTACGACATTTAAACTTGTCAGTCTGTAGAAACGCCACCCAAACACTAGTCGGAGTCTTATTTTGCCAGTCTGGTTAAGTTTTTGTTTCTACTTCCTGAAACTTTCGCAGAAATTTTGCGAAGACGAGTCGTACAAATGTCGGTTAACCTTTCCTCAATGTGTTCCGTCTTAATTGATCCAGAACAATCAGTTTGAAATTTGCCGATCACAGCTCTTGTAATCTGCATTGCAGTGACACTTGTTTGAGTCTGGGCTGTCGCTGTAGTTGTGGTATCAGCTTGATGCAGGAGCCTGATTCTACGCAATTTTTGAAATGATTGTTTTGGATCAATGGAGATGGAAGACAGACTTAGATAAACTTTATTCATCCTCAAGGGAAATTGCTTGGGCACAGTAGCTTAGTTGCACATAAAGAACACTCTTAAGAACCACAGATAAAAGAAAGATTAAATAAAATGAGACGGAACAATATCCATTATATACACAGGGATGACAGTAAGGTGCAATAGTGACCATTAACATGAATAACATGGAGAAGGGTGAGTTGTTGTACAGCTGGACTGAAAATGGTTTGTCCAGTGTCCTCCTGTCCCTAACTGAGACAAACATCACCAACTCACTTCCAATGACATCTCCAGCCTTTCAAATCAATTTGTCCATCCTACTCATGTCCTTTTTGCTGGTGATGCAAAGTACAGACTGGTAGAACATCTCCAGCAACTTGCTGCATACGTTGAAAGACCTAAGCATCCTCAGGAAGTAAAGTCTACTCAGTCCCTAAAGCCGGGCATACACTGTGTGATTGTCGGCTCATTTTGAGACGATTTTTCCACTCGTGCGGCTATTTTTTGAATCGGACGTGTCGTGCTTCGTGCAGTGTACGTGGTGTAACGAGGAGAGATTAACACCGCACGACGACCTCCCGATCACAAATCGCGTGCTCGCAAGTAAATCAAACTTGTTTGAAATCCTGGTCGCTCCTCGTGAAGGTATCTCACAGTAGAAGCAGCGCCACGAGCCGATTTGCCTCAGCCTCCCACACAGACCATGAGCGAACGCTGAAGTTACGTCAAAACAACTTGTTGATGTGCGTCTCCCACTTCCAGCTTCCTCTTCTTCTTCTACGTCTTTTTTGCCGTTGCAGTTCCAGACACATAAGTCAGACGCGTGGTATGTGGACGTACAGTGTGAGCAGTCAAGTCACATTGGGCCGTATAGTGTGAGAACATGAATCATAGGCTGTGAACTTTTGAACTCAGTGATCTAGTCGTGCAGTTTGAGATGGAGCTGAGTCAAAGGATATATATCGCACAGTGTACGCCCGGCTTAACTGTCCCCAACAGAAGTTTCAGTCGTCATTGTTGAAAGTGAAGCAGGAAGTAGAAACAAAAATTAACCCGACTGGCAAAAAGACACAGCGCCGACTATCGTAGAGTAGAAATGTCTTGGGCGTAGGCTACGTACGTAGGTTACGACATCTATGTCCCGCAGTACTTTAAATGAGCCTTAAAACTTCCATCTCTGGTTGAAGGCGAGTCGGACCTTCTCCTTCTTTGCTCTAAAACAATCAATATGAAAATTGCTGAGATGGAGAGATGGAGAAGCAGCCAGAAATACTAAAGAGGAAATGTGGTACTACCAAGCGGACCAATCACAGCTCTTGTGGTTTGCGACACTATGGCGCATGGTTTTCGTCTACAATGCTAGGGTTTGCATTGTTGCCGTAGACTCTGTAGAAGTCTAAACCCTATTATTCTCCATGCACTTAACTATGCATAACCTTAAGCCTTGACTGGTTTTAAACAGGCGACAGCTGTAATATCATATCGTATATAAAGTTCAGGACGTCCCAGTTCTGTGCACAAATCCAAAATAAATAAGTTTAGAAGTTTACATCTGAGCTAAGAACACTCCCTTCTTTCTTCTCCTCAGCTGCTCTGGGTCTATCCGTGGCCTTCATCCTGAAGTTCAGGGACAACATGTTCCACGTGCTGACGGGCCAGATCACCACTGTTCTGGTCACCGGCCTCTCCCTCTTCCTCTTCGACTTCCACCCCTCGCTGGACTTCTTCCTCCAGGCCCCCGTGGTCCTGCTGGCCATCTTTATCTACAACGCCAGCCGGCCCAAGGACCCGGAGTACAGCCTGCAGCAGGAGAAGCTGCGGGTCATCAACGGGGAGGTGTTCGAGAGGTCCAGAGGGGTAAGGAGCAAACCACAACACTCACCTCACCCCAGCGTCTTAGCCTCTTCCCCTTCCTCCCACGCACTCCTCACACTCTCTGTAGGAAACCTTCCTCTACAATGTGAACTCTTTAGAAGGAAACTTAATTCGCTGCAATGAAAACAGCAGCCGTACTCTGGAGCCACGCCTCACATGAAAGAGGAAGCTGTTTAACAGAACAGGGGCCCTATGAGGACACTGTCCCAGAGTCAGCAGGACTCTGTGGTAGATGTCTTCACTCACGCTTTGTCCCAGACTCAGGGAAACCTCTTAATGTGTAGCACAGGTTTCCAGATGTACTGTATGTCTCTGGTGGAGCTCTGACAGGAAAAACTAACTAACTGCAGGTTAGCATGCCAGGTATTTTCCTTTTTTATGTTTTCAAGGCTGTAAATATTCCAAACAAAGATCTGGGAATTGTTCTGTTCAAGCTGAAGCTCTCAGTTTATTGGTCGATCTACGTTCCAACCCTCACCTATGGTCATGACCTTTGGGTAATGACCTAAAGAAGAAGAAGAAGATCCAAGCGGCTGAAATGAATTTCCTTGAGGTGGAATATGGACGAGCATCTTGTAAGGATGCCTCCTAGACGTGACCCTGGAGAGGTGTTTTGGGCCTGCCCCACTGGAAGGAGACCGCCCCGGGGCCGACCCAGTACACAATGGAGGGATTATATCTATCATCAGGCCTGGGAACGCCTGAGGATTCCTCATGGAGGAGCTTTTGGAAGACAGGGCTATCTGGACTGCTACCTGGACCCGGATAACCTGGAGAAGACAGTCGGACGGTTCTGTACAAGATGTTAACTTGTAGAATACCCGTGAGCGTGCAGATTTGTTGATTTGTTCATTGACGTTGTTGAGACCTTGCCGTCCTGGGACAGCTTTACGTGTTGTGTCCAGACCTGGCGTTAACATGCGTCTCCAGACTCTCTGTATGCAAATCAAACCCGGCCTCATCTGGGGCGCAGTGGAAGATTTTATCAGCGGTGGTCTCCAATGGATCTCAGCTGTTTCAGAACCTTTTCCTTTTCTTTTTTAACATTTGTGCGTCAGATCTTTTGGCTTTGCATGTTATTATTCATTGATCTCCATCCTGACAAAACTCAGATTAGAACTCCAGCCCTGGAAGTTTCCATACGCGCCGTTAATCTCTGGTAATAAAAGGAAATAAAGACATCGAGGAAAACACAGAATCACACTCACATTAAATACTTTAATTTGTAAAAGCTAGTTTAGATTTATTCATCATTTAGGACAGAACATTTTAAAAGGTGAGTTAAACTCCTCCTCCACAGACCACCCGGGCTGAGCAGGAGGTCTTTGTGTTTACACTACCAAAGGAATGTGGACACATGCGACCCAGACCACCTCTAAACGTGGTCAGAGATCAGATCTCATCACTCAGATGTGTCCCGAGGGGCTAGTCGCACCTTTACGCGATCATTCTGACCTTTTTTTTTTTTTTTCTGTGGCAGGACGGCGAGGAGCTGGAGCTGCTCACGAAGCCCAACACGGACAGCGAATCCGATGAGGAGTCTTTGTAGCGCTGACGGATTCACAGCGCGACCACAACGCGGGACAAGGGACGCTTCAATTCACTGGTACTTGCTGACGCAGAAGGGACAATGGGAAAGGGACGGTCGACGGGTCGTGACAAAGGGATGGACTGGACTGTGTGCATTTTTGAAACGTGCCTGTCTGTACGGCACAGCTGCTCCAGCAATGTGTGCGCGTGCAAAGGAAAATACTGTTTAGCTTCTGTGGCTACGTTTACATGGACGCTAGTTCTTAAACCGGATCTGAGACTCAAACTGAAGCTAACTGCTAAGCTAATGATCTGATCAGGTACTTGCACGTCCCGAAACGTCCTCTGAATTGTCTCCACGTCCAGAGAGAGCCTCAAATCAGGCGTTTTCATGGTTATTAGGAGATCTTCTGCCTGGATAAAAACTCCAGCGTGCATGTAAACGCAGCCGCTGAGCGTTTCTGTTACCGTTTGTTTCTTCTAATGATTCCTTTTTATGCTGCTGTTTGACTGCAGGTGATTTACGGATGTTTAATGAACCAGGAGATGCGTTTCTCTCGGGCTGGATGGCCTTTATTTTTAAGCAGAATCCATTTGTTTAAGCTATAATAAACCCAGACTGTATTCAAACTACGCGGAAGAGGCCAGTCGCAGCAGACCGTAGCCTGCGATGGTAAATTATAAATCTAAACGCTACCTACGCTCCATGGTTTGCCGTTTTTTTATAAAGGGATTTCTGTTTTCCAGAAGCGTGGCCACTAATTAACCACTAACGCCTGAATTCCTGAAAGCACAACAGACTAGTTCCTGCTCGTCTTCTCGCCTCGAGCGTCCGCCGTTTACTTTTAATTTATTTCTTCTCGCTGAACTGTGAACTGTTATGAAATATCTTAATCAGAGTTGCTCTTGCATGGATGCTGTTTGTCGTGAAATAACCTGCAAGGTCTAATTCTGTCTAATTCTAGTACCCGGACGTAGACGGCTGCATTAGATTTACACAAACTGCTCTGAATAAATTAAAGCAACGCATCAGATCTCAGTGTCCTGCTGGAGGTCACGCTGCAGCAGATAGCGTCCTGTCTCCTGTCTCTTGAGACTGAGCTGGGACCCACAGTAAAACGGTTCGTGTTGAGGTGCCATCCTGGAGGTGCTGGACTTCCTGTGCAGCCTCTGCAGAATCCAGGTATGACAAATTCATCCCTGTTCTGGGACGTCGTCTCGTTGTCGCTCCTCTCGTGCACCTGTTATTAATTTAATTAAAACCAAAGCAGCTGAGCTGATTAACAGCCCCCTCTGCTACTGACATGACCACATCATTGTCCCAGAGCTGACTGGATGCTTTACTTTAATTTGTTTTTTTGGAGCAGTGCATATTTAAATTGAACTTTACTGGTGAGGAAAAGGGTTAAAAGCATTAACTGCACCGCATGTGTTTATAATAACGGATGCTAAAGGGACCATGAGGTAGAGAAGGTGAAAAGCCGCCTTCTAATGTATTTACAGCACTTTTATTTTATTTTTTTGATTTTCTGTGTAAACATTGCCTCCATTGTCTTCATGAAGCTGCCAATAAATCAGTTGAAAGTGTTTCTGTTGCAATATTAAGCCACTAGGTGGAGATATAGCTCAAAAAAACAAACACAGCATTAGGACGGGGGATATTCTGACTGGTTCCTTTCTGTGTGTAGTCTGCATGTTCTCCCTGTGTCTGCGTGGGTTCTCTCCAGGTTCTCCAGCTTCCTCCCACCGTCCAAAGACATGCTGGTTAGGTTCATTGGTGATTCTAAACTGGTCGTACCGATCCCTGAGATAGACTGGAGACCTGTCCAGCTTGGACCCTGTCTCTTGCCCTATGACAGCTGGGACAGGCTCCAGCCCCCCGAGCAACCCTTCACATTGACAAGCAGTTACAGAAGATGAATGAAAGACGAACTCCATGTAATTTTCCTGCACTTTAACCCTCTGAGGTCTACAGTATAATTGGCTGTTTTTGACTACTTTAGGTTTTACCTTTACATTTCATCTTAAAAACAGTTCACCTTGCCTTGTTGGGTATCATTCTTTTCAGCACAACCTCACATGTGTGATTCTACAGTTATTTTTTCATTCTGACATACTGTATAAACACAGTGGACCTAAAACCACACTAAAAACAGAAAATCCGAGTAGAAAAAAAACGGATTTTTCACTGAAAACCACAAACATATCTAACGAACCATTTTTATAACTTAGAATGCAAATCTAAACTGTAAATTTCAAAAGCTTATATAAAAAATTAGTAAACAACAAAGTTATTTATAACTATTTACATTGAAATGCAGGAAATGCATCAGGAGTTTTCTGCACAACTATGTGCAAAACTATCAGGCGTCACAATAAGTTATGTCTAATAAGTAATGTAAGTAAATACGTATGGTCACAAAATCTCAAATCTCAAAACTCGTCTCTCTCATAGTTTTTTCCACCAATAGGAAAGACGGTGTCGTGTATTTTTTATTTTTTTTACTTTCTATCCCCTGAGGCCGGCTAGCGATCTCCGCTTGCTAGCATTTTCCTTTTCGACGTATCATCCTGCACCAAACACGATGACAATATTCAGGAAAAAGCACAATTAAAAAAACTGGTATATAGTTTGAAGTTAGCACTTTCTATACAAATTGAAATGGAGCCTCAGTGAGACTTCGTCTTGCTGCTACATCGTCTTAAACTGGTCATGTGATTTGGACGTGCCTGCACGTCCGTCGACTCCAGATGACAGATTTGGACACTCAGAGCATCCGTCCCAACCGTCCACCAATCGATTCAGGACTCTTCAAATCCAGACTCGGAACACATCTGTTCAAGGTGTACCCCACTTCTCTTCCCAATGACAGCTGGGATAGCCAACCACCCACCCACAACCCTTCACAGGTCAAGCAGTTACAGAAGATGAATGAATAAATGAGTATTTGGTAGTAAACAAATGTTTATTTGTCATAGAGCCAATGGAGTATAAATAAGAACACTGGATAGCAACAGAAACTTTACAAGAAATAATGTGACAGCTTCTTAAGAGCGCCTCGAATGCAACAGATGTCCAATAAATATCTTTTTTAGGCCGTTATCTACAAAATAATGGTCTGTGGTGAAGTTTACGAGTGTGTCGGTTTGACCGGGGACAAAGTGACGATGACAGAACCTGGTTAACGAAGTGATACCGATACCTGCAGCAGATTATGCTATTAGAGTGTATATCAAAATGAACGGGCGGGTGAAAGCGGCGCTGAGGCTTTCACTAAGTGCTACAAAACATTCAACGAGCTCGTTCCATCTGGGACAACTGCCTGGTGGATGATGGGAAGGAAAGATGGAAAAACGAAACAAAAACCAGCCCGTTAGTAACCGTAGCCCTGGTGATAGCCGTCCTGGTAGCCGTGCTCGTATCCGTGCTGGTGGTAGCCGTAGCCGCCGTACTCGTCTTCGGGGCAGCGCATGCCGAGCGACTGCTGGATGGCCATCTCCTGCCTGCGGAGCTGCATGGAGTCCACCAGGTCGTAGATGATGGCCATGGACCACATGGGCGACGGGTACCAGGACTTCACGTTGCCGTCCTTCCCCACCAGCAGCATGGAGAAGTACTCCGGGCTGACCTGGAAGTAGTTCCTCATGTCCTTCACCAGCGTGGCTGACAGGCCCTCTCGCTCCACGGTGGCGCTCCCTGGACGGGGAAGGGATTCAGGTTAGGGATGAAGCATTTATGACGGGATTTATTTTCTCAGGCGCGCTGTCCTCTGCGGACCCGTTTGACATTTTCCCTACTCACGCTGAGCTCAAATGCCAAAAGCAGAAGTCCACTGTCAACAGCTCTGGATTTACACAGGCCTGACTCATATTTGTGTTTTCCCAGAGAGATTAGTGTTTGACAGAAACGTTCAGATCGTATCAGGAGGAAAGAAAAGACGAATAAATCATTTAGTTTCTGCAAGGTTGCATGGAGATGGATGATGCTCTCCACCACAGAAACTCCCAACAAACATCCCACCCACTCTATAATACTCATTTATACTCATTATTGTACAACTTACACATCATCATGTCTCTATCTAATACTACTTTCATACTTCTGACTCTATGTATAATAGTACATACACCAATTGCCGCAACATGACCACCTTCCTAATATTGTATAGGTCTCCCTTGCGGTGACTCATCAGAGAATGGACATGGGCCTTCTGAGGGTGTCATGTGGTGTCTAGTGGGGTGGTGTTAGTCTTTGAGGGGAGGGGCCTCTGTGGATCATCCCACAGATGCTTGATCAGTTTGGGATCTAGTGAATTTGGAGGCCAGGTCAACACCTTGAGATGTTCTTCATGTTTGTTTTTGAGTTGTGTTTTCACTGCTGCCATCAAGGAGTGTCATTGCTATGGGGTGGGGGTGCCTGGTCTGGTCTAGGTGGGTGCTACATGTCTAAGTAACATCCACACCAATGAATGAATGAAAGCCAGGTCCAGAAGTTTCCCAGCAGAACATTGAACTCTCAGAAGATGTTATTCACGTCTCCTGTCATTGGTCATAATGTTGTGGCTCATTACGTTTCAGGAAGACCGGCCTTTTCTGGACTGATTTGGATTCTGGTTTTGCTTAAAAAGAAAGGCCAGATCTAGGTCAACATCTTTTATTATTTATTTGTTTTTCTTGACTTGTAACACGAGGAGCGCCGGCGCCTTCAAAGGGGAGCCGGTGAGCTGAATGTCAGTTTGTAGCCGTGGTGTTAACGTGGAGTAAAAGGAGGCACTATGTGCATAAATGGAGGCTCTGTGTGTGTGTGTGTGTGTTTGCTCCAGAAAGTTCTTACCATTGATGGGATAGAGCTCCAGGACTCCGCCCATATCTGGCGACTCAGTGCCAACCAACTTCAGGATGGCGATGTGCCTCAGACCTACGTCACCATGGCAACACACATCAGAGAAAGACAGAGAGAGAGAGAGAGAAATATGTTAGAGAGAACAGAGAACAGCCAGCCTCACAACCAGAACAGCGTGTCTGTAACACGCCGGCGACTCTTTTTGATCCGTCCTCTCCGTCCAGGCTGATTTTACTCTGGCTTGTTTGTTATTGGAGCCATCCTGAGCACTGGTCTCTAGGTGAAGGGAGGAGAACGTGGCGGAGGTCTGGAGAGCCCTGCCAAAAAAGCTGCTTCCTCTGAAGCGAGGAGAAAAAAAAAAAGCCACATTAAACCCAGGAGAGCGCCGGCTTTACTCTCCGAGCGCCAAGTGCTGAATACCAGGATCAAACTCTCAGGCCTTCAGCCCAGTCAGCAGGACGGGCCTTTGTCTGCTGCACGTAAAGGGGGGCAGGGGGGTGGGGTGGCAGCTCTGGGTGCCAACCCGGGCCAAGAGCAACACATGAGGGGAAAAAAGTCCTCACAGGACCTGATCTGGGACCTGCTGATACGGGTCTACAGTCAGAAAGACAGAACGCATTCATGCAAACTGATGTCAGAGTTAAAGGGGAAGGATCTCTAGTCTTGATGCAGCACAGATCTTTGATTGTGAGGATCACGTATTTGCTGTCTTTGTAGGTCACCCCTGAATTCATCAGACTGTATATAAATATGGACAACACGTCTCCACTTCCTGTCATTGGCTAAACTGACGCTACGCCTGAGATACAGGCGGCGCCATCTACCTGAAATGTTTTAGTTTGGCCCAAGTCCCGCCCACCAACATGCAGGGGGTGGAGCTTATGATATATGCTGCAGCCAGCCACCAGGGGGAGCTGTACTTGCTTTGGCTTCACTTTTCAGCTGCAGTTTCACCGTCCATCTACAGTCTACGGTAATAACAGGTATTTCTTTAAGCATCTCAAACTATATATTAAATATTATGATATATTAAAGACTCTCAGTGGGATCCACGGGCAATAGAGACACATTTATGTCAAATTATGTGATATAAAAGCATTGGAGACAGGTCAAATTTGGACAATATGAAGAGCTCCTAAAAAAACCTAAAACTTGTCCTTACTTGAATCCTATCTTTTTAAATTGCTCATGATTTATCAGTCATTGATCAACCTGCAAGCTTTCCTTTTGCAAACTATCTGTTGTTAGAAAGTGGCACTGTTATGTCTCAGTGATCAAGGTCATGGTAAATCCAAAAAAAAAAAAAAACTAAGGCTGAAACCAGGACAAAGGAGCTCTTCAAGAATTTCAAGACTTTACAAGTAGCTTTTTCATGTCTAAAAGAAATTAAATGAGCGTTGAAACGACTTCAAGAAACCCTTGTAGAGTCCAGCGGGCCTCATGTACGAAAATGTCCTGTACGTACTCGTTCACGGAAAACTTCAGATGTATCAAGAGTGAAACGTTTGCCAACTTGTACGTGCCTCACGCCAACGTCATATCTGGCGTAGGTTGCCTTCTACAGATGTTGATCCTTTGGCGACACTTAGAGGTGATGCTGGGAAACTGACATAGATCAAACAGTTAGTCGACCCTGAGCAGAGCCATGCCAGCCGTGTGGGACGGGATTATCCTCATGTAGCCAGGTATATCAAACACCCACCCAATGCATCTGAACAGGTCAACATTAAAGAGCAATCTGCAGCAAGAAGCGGTTTTCCGAATACAATCAGAGCTATCGACTGCACACACATTGATGTAAAAGCGCCATCACATGATGAATTGGTAAAAGTCAACAGGAAACATTCTCATATGATCAATGTACAGATCATATGTGATGCACAAATGCAACTAACCAACGTTACGGTGCATGGACCTCCACTCCAGTGAGTAGTATTTTCATTTCTGATCGTGCAGAGAGGGGAATCTCAGGTGCAGGGGCAATGTTTAAAAGGGGACGTGGACAAGGAGGGGTCAGGTACAACATGGGATGTGCAAAGGAAATGTGCTTCTGGATCTGAACGTACGCCACATTTCAGTAGGAAATCCACGCAACTCTTTGAGATTCCTTTAGACATGTCCATCTAGAGGACTTCTTCTGTTTTTTGTTTTGCATCAAAAAGAGTCTTAAATCTCCTTGATTGTTTTGGTAATCCAGAATGATTCACGAGTGCACGTGTCAACGCTCATGCCCCTGATCATCCAACAACGTGACGGAGAGGAGAGAGTCGGGGAGATAAACAACACTGAAGCATGAGAGGGCCGGACGAGGGAAGAAAGTCCTGATGACCGCATTTGTTTGGTCTCCCTGAGAGCCAAGTCCACTGTGGGCTATTTAAAGTTTACATTCATCTCACATAAATCTGTCAGGCGCGTCAGGTTGTTGAGGTTCGCAGAGTTGAGATGAATGTCTCCTTTAGAGACGTACAGTAAGAGCAGTTAAGTAAAAGTGGAAAAGTTGAGTAGGTGGCAGCTGAGAGGGCCGTCGCCAGGGAAGCAGGGGAACATGTTAGCCCCCGAACAGAACAGAACCGGAATTTGCCAGTTGTGTCATGTGGGATCTCTGCACATGCACATGCATTAACACACGTACAGCATGCATGATGTCTGTGTTGATGAACTGCACTGTAATCAGCTTCGTTATGTCGTTAACGTATCTGCAGGCGCTGACAGGACTCATGTCCAGGTTACATTAAAGACATTAGTAAACTAGAGAGGTTTATTTTTCTTATCCCAACGCTCTAAAGTTCAGACAAACACGAGCACTGAAATAATAATTCAGGACAGTTTAAGTGTTTTTTAAGCTTTTTTTCTGTTTCAGGTGGAGCTTTCCAGGAAGTGGCGCTCTGTTTGTTTCTGTGCTGCAGCAACAGGAAATAGCTGAAAACAGTCAGCATGAGTGACCCGACCAGAGAAACAGAAAACAGCCAGAGAAGAAGAAGATGAAGAGAGTCGTGACAGCACTGATTAAATTAACACTAAATCACTTTTAAATGTACAGTGAAAGGAAGTTTATATAACTCTTATCAACATCTGTTCTTCATATCCCTTTTTCTTCTGTCTTCTTCTTTGTATCAATTCTTCTTGTTCTTGTTTTCCATATCCCTTCTCCTACTTTGTATTCCTTCTCCTTTTTCTTGTTCTTTTGCATATAAGTTCTTGTTGTTCTTCTTCATATCCCTTTTTCTTCTTCTTCTTCTTTGTATCCCTTCTTCTTGTTCTTGTTCTTCAAATCTGTTTTCTTCTTCTTCATGTCACTTGTTCTTGTTCTTCATATCCCTTCTTCTATTTTGTATCCCTTTTTGTTCTTCTTGTCCTTCTTCATATCCCTTCTTCTTTTTCTTTCGTATCTCTTTGTCTTCCTCTTCTCCATATCCGTTCTTTTTTGTATCCCTTCTTCTTCTTGATATCATTCTTCTTCGTATCCCCTTGTTCTTATTCTTCTTCGTATCAATTCTTGTTCTTCTTCGTATCAATTCTTGTTCTTCATATCCCTTCTTCTACTTTGTATCCTTTCTTCTTTTTCCCTACCCTTTCTTCTTCTTCTTCTTCTTCTTCTACTACTACAACTACACTGCATATAACTGGCCTATGCATTGTGCCACACTTTAGATCCCGCTTGCTTTCCACTGCTTGATCAGTTATAGCACTAATTCAGAATGTTCCTGAGTGCAGTAGCTTGTTGCTCCACAGCTTTTAAGACTCCATCACTACTTTCATCTTGAAGGAGCACTATGCAGCCGTATTAGTGTTTGTTTTTCAGCTCTTTGCTTCTCTTTACTTTCCCAATCTCCAACTTTCCCGTCTTGTTTGTCTTCGGCCAGTGAACACAGTGGAGCTTTTAGCAGCGGCGCTGACCTCGGGAAGGTGAGGTAACAGTTTGCTGAAGTGACTAGTTTATTGGAGGTGACTCACCCAGATTGCAGGCCTGGCTGTTCAGGGCGTAGAGCTGCTGCTGGTAGGCCCACTCCTCGTCGCTTGGAGCGGAGATGATGAACAGGCGACGTCTCCAACGGAACCTGCAATCACAGAAAATTTTAGCCTGGATTTAAGTGGCACTTTCGACGCAGCAGTGAAAGCTCTTTACCCAGACGAGCAGTGTGTGCTTGTACGCTACATATCCCCATACTATTACTGCCAGAGGGTGACAACCCCGAATTATGGTCAAAAACCTGCCAGATCGTCGAGCTGTGATCATGAGGCGGAATTCAGGTCTCCATGGCGACAAAAGACAGCCTGTCTGCTTTAGACATCCCATGCAAATGTGCGACTGCAGTGATTCAGCCCGGCGGACCGGCGGGGGTTTATGTTACTTTTAATCTCTGTGGAAACGGGCCGCAGCAATCTGCCAAACGCTGCTTATAATCACTGTAAATTGTGGTCCAGCCGATTACCGAGCACAGCAACAGATGTTTGATGGAAGTGGAAACAGGCTGATGGGACCACCCAATAATTCAGACTATTAAACACTCAGCGAAGACAATATCAATGATTGAAGAATGTGCAGTTAGCCTAGCCAGGGTCAGTGCTTATCAGAATGAGGCTGGTAACGTGCCATGCGGATTTTAATACGGGGGCCATGTTTGAATCAATGCAGCCAGTGGGATAGTCCTACCACCAGTCAGAACCATTCTGTTACTCTTCTGTCCATCACCACATTAAGCCCTGCCCCAAACTATTTAATTGGCCAGTCAGATCTTTGCAGGAGCAGAATCAGTCCCAACAGAGAGACTTTTAATTAGATGCATTTTGTTTTTCCTGCAGTCGTCTCTTGCTGTGAAACACTAAATCTACTGGAAATATAACAGAAGAAGAAGAATCCCAGAGTATTAGAAGATAACTAAGATGTCACGACGTCTCCACTGTTGCACATGGATTCATGGACATGGATAGAAGAAGAAGAAGTTGAGGGGGAGGAAGAGTGGAAGAAAGAAAGAGAGAAGAAGAAGTAGAGGAAGAATGATGAAATGGAGGAGGAGGAGAAGAAGAAAAGGGAGGTGAAGGAGTGGAAGGAGGAAGTTGAGGGAGAGGAAGAGTGGAAGAAAAACGAGGTGGAGGCAGAGGAGGAGAGAAGAAGAACGAGGACGAGTGGAAGAATGAGGGAGTGGAAGAGGAGAAGAAGGATGAGGTGGTGGAGGAATAGAAAAAGAAGACAAAGAAAAGGGAGGTGGAGAAGTGGAAGAAGGAGGAAGTTGAGGGGGAGGAAGAGTGGAAGAAAAACGAGGTGGAGGAAGACGAGTACGAAGAAGGGAGTGGAGGAAGAAGAATGGAACAAAAATTAGGTGGAGGAACAGAAAAAGAAGAAGGAGAAAGAGGAGGTGGAGAAGTGGAAGAAGAAGGAGGAAGTTGAGGGGGAGGAAGAGCAGAAGAAAGAGGAGAAGGAGGAGAAGAAGAAGAAGAATGAGGAGGAAGTTGGTGAGGAGGAGTGGAAGAAAAAGAAGAACATTAAGGAGGAAGAAGTCTTTTCCTCCAACCCTGAATGTGTAGAGACTTAGAAGACGTCCAAAATGTCTCCATTGTCTCTGTCCACATTGATTCCATCTAGGTTCATCTGTTTTTCTACCTTTTCCATCTCTTTACCTGGACAGGAAGTTCTCCAAGGACCTGGGCTTGTCCTCTTTCTTGCAGACGACCCCGTCTCTCTTCTGCTGCTCCATCTCTCGGATGCGGGAGGAGAAGGTGTCGATGTAGTCGAACACGGCCTTCATGGCGATGGGAACCTCGTAGGATTGCTGAGGAACAAAGCAAACACAGCGTCAAGCGCCAGCCAGAAGCCACAGGGTGAATAACTCATCGTGACTCTGGGGGAAAGCTGGATATGAGAAGAGAGCTGTGCTGAACGAAACAATGGCGCAACTGTTTCCAATAAAGTGATGAAGTGATGTTTTGGAGCGTGTCAGCGAATGTGACGAGGCCACATCCAAATCGTTCTGGTGTCTGGGAAGCAGCTCAAGGAGTTGAACGTTAAACGGAGCAGAGTCTAAATGCTAAATAACCCAGCTGCTCTCACACCTTCCCCCTGAAGTCCCAACTCTTTCACACCTCTCTCCGTCGCCGCATGCCATTCACAGACTCCCCTGTCTCTGCCTCTGTCAGCAGAGGAGCGAACACTGGCCTCTTTGATGGATCCGTCCAAAAACAGCCCCGGTGCATTTAGCCTGGCACACACAGCTGGTGAGCAAATGTCATGTCGCGTGAATTGAAACAGTGTTTTAGAGGAGTTAGGGGGGCGGCGGCCCGGTGCACCTTCAAAGAGGAGGAAGAGGAGATGGGACACGCCTCAGGGAGAAGATCTAGGGTCAGCGTCGGAGTCCTTACCTTGACTCTCATGTCGGTGTCGGTGAGGACCATGTAGAACTCGTCGTACGTCATGCCGAACTCCTTCCTCAGCTCCGTGATCAGGTCCTGGTTCACCAGGTCCTCCTGACGCAGACCCTTCATGGGCTTATCGTTCTCTGGAGAGGAGGAGGAAACATCTGTCAGGCTCATAACGTTTTCTAATAAACCCAGGGACGGGGTTTATTTTAGCATGAAACGTCTCATTCGGGAGCGGAAAGCTCAAAGAGGACGGCGCCAAACTGCGAGAGAGTCCCACGGCCGTCAGACCTCTTAATGTAACATGATGAACAATCGCTTTTCCCATCGAATAAATCACAGAGAGAGTCAAATGTGTTTTTCATTGCCGCCTCCGAAGCAACGCGCCTTTGAAAGATGAGTCTGTGGAGATGGAGGAAAGCGGAGCAGATCGGGGACTTAACTGAGATACGCCTGAACGTTTTACAGCGGCTGGCGTCCGTACAGGACAAAGCCTTTAATCATTTTTGGGGTGGTCTGCTGTGTAACGTGAGCAGTCAAATGAGGAAAACCCCGATGCATGTAGGAACACAACACGGGAGGGGCCGCACTGAAAGAACCACTTGTTTATAGACGGTTTGTTCACAAGCATTCATCTCCACGACCTTTAACCTAGAGCCAACCTTAGCCCAGACCCAGGCTTTCTATAAATATTCAAAAATGCGTCTCGGTTTGTCGTCCACAAAGAACCACCGGAGTCATTGTGCGAACAGATTTACGTCCCCCACAACATGAGTAATCCCGTTTTGTGCACACATACACACTGACCGATGAGCGGAACAAAACGTAGCCCCGTCTGCGGGCGGGGGCGGGGACGGGGGCGGGGGCGACGTCACCTCAGACCCCCTTTTTCTTTTCCCTCCCAGCATTCCTTCTGGTAAAAACCTTTGCCTCGGCCGCGAGGAGTGGACGGACTCGTAAACTTAGCGTGTCTCGATGTTTGGGACGGCCCGTAAAGAGATGATGACGCTGCACACCTCCTAAAAGCGGCGGCGGTGGTTTTATTGTTGTTGCTGCTGCTGTGCGTCTCAACCAGTAGTTTAACAACAGGGAGTTTCTCCAGAGCTGTCATATTTCTATTCTGAGTGCGTGCGATGAATTAAGCATCTCTGGAGGAGACAGATCTACTCCCTTGTTTGGGATGATGCACAGGGAAGGTATGTACTCTGGCTGGGCTCCCTCCCTCCCTCCCTCCCCCTCATACATGTGGCACAGACCTCTGCACATTTCTTACTGGAGCCTGGTTCTTAGTTCTTAGTAACATGTCACAGAAACATAACTTACATATCTCATCTGATATATATCTGTATGTTGTATAAAACATCTATCTATCTATCTATCTATCTATCTATCTATCTATCTATCTATCTATCTATCTATCTATCTATCTATCTATCTATCTGTCACAGAGGTCAGCTGAGGAGTCAGAAGTCATCTCCGGTCATCGTCACCTGGACGGAGACAGTCCTGTGGCTTTGGCAGAGTCTGAGGACATTCTGATCCCTGCAGACGACATCCAGTTTGACACGATGCAAGGAAGACAAAAGCAGGACGAGACAGGAGACGTGGCACACTGACACCTCTCTAACCCTGACACCCTCTGACACGTTCACCCGGCTCTGTTTCTCCTGAACCTCTCTGCAGCCTCAGGAACATTTAGACATTTTGTTTTTCACCGGTTGTTCTGGGAGAGTTTACTAAAACCTGGGTGCTGCAGATGGAAGGAAAGATTCTCAGTCATCCAGGTCACGGTACGTCTAAAAGAAGTTTCACCTCCTCATTCACGCCTCGAGCCGTAAGAGTTTCTGATCATTAATCTTCTGTTAGACGTATCCAAAAAACAAAGACACCACTCTCCCCCACTTAGTCATTTAAAAGTGAAGAAGCTACTTGGATGAGTAGCTAAACATCTTCAAGCCAAGCTGCTCTTGTTTCAGCTTCGGTTTTGTGGACATAGTATGAACCGGATGACCGGAAACCTTCACAGGACACGCAGTACGTGCAAAGAAGATCAAGACCGTGCAGGATAATCTGAATAAAACCCTTTATTTCCCTGTGAGCGTTCTGTCATGTGACTTTCAGGAGGCCACTAATCCACAGTTCTTCTGAAATAAAAAGCTAATCTAGTAATTTAGAACCGAAAGCCCCTCGGATTTGTTCTGGAACGTCTTCAAGGAGCCTCAAACTAGTTTAGCTGCAGCTGCAGGAAGCAGCATCAGGATATTAATGACGTTCAGGTGTCTGGAGAACATCTAGTGTGAATTCAGATCACCACAACTATTCAACGTTGGCTCAGCAGCTGCAGTCCTCTCTGCTTGTGCGCCTCCTTACCTATCTGGTAGTGGTCAATTTTCATGGTGGAGTTGGCCAGGGAGCCGAAGATGGTGATGATGGAGACCTTCCTGATGGCCATCTCACACACGGACTCCAGGTACTCGTCCCTCTGCTGCACGTACATGCTGTTCTCCTCGCTGGGGGACGTAATCAGCTGGAGAGAGGGAGGGAGGGAGGTTAGTGTGTTGTGTATATGCCATGAAACACCCACAGACATCCGCCGAGTGCTGCAGAAGTGGTGTTTACATTAACCTGCAGGCGGAGGACGGAGGGGGGGGGGCATATTTTCCCAGCCTGCCCACACCACTGCTGTGATAAGAAGCCATGCCGGCTGCAAAACAGAGACACGCAGTCTGTCGGCACGCAGCTGTGCAGCCTGGCGAATAGCTGGAGGATGGACGTAGTGCATAACACTTACTTAGCAGCGCATTTTAGAGAATGAAAAGGGGAGGGCGAGTGCATGACCCCGGTGCACTGAGATGCTTAACGCTTGGTTGAGTGAATAAAGTGAATCAAAAACACATCATTTGTCCAGATGTTGAGATTTGTTGGCCTTTCGTTGCTCGCGCTGTTTTGGAAAACAAAACTCCATCACGGCAACAAGCAGCAAGTTAATGCAGATGTTTCGGTGGAAGCGATTTGCAGCGTCCCAAGTATTTATGACTGCGGTATATTGATTTTGATTTCTAGTCCCGATCAGTACAGATGCGAATGCTGGTGAAAGCTCATGATTTCAGCTAAAATCACAAAAATAACTCGTATATCGAGGGTTTGGAGCACAAGGGGCGTAAGTGACATTTTCCAAATTTTACAGGAGAGCAAAAACAAACTTTGCATTGATTTTAACTGTTTAATTATTATGATCATTTTAAAACGACTCAGGATGTCCTATCTTCACTCCAACTTCCTGTCAATGGAACCTTCCTCTAATATTCACCTACTCTCAGTTCTTCTCCTGATAATTTGCTTTAACGGGAAGTGGAAGCTGCTCTGACTCAATTTGGAGGTGTTCCTCAGGGTTCTGATCTGGGACCCCTTCTATTCCTCACACACATCCAGTTTCTTCATATTTTCCGTCTTAGTATTTATTCTTCGGAGTTTATCTTGAAACAATCACACTCTGATTGAGATCACTAACACCCTCTTCTCAGGCGATGCTCAGTCCTGAGTTTTAAACTGCAGTTATTCAACCTAGAACTAACGAAGTGTCACACGACGTCCAAAATGTTGATCACAAAAACAAGCTCGACATCATCTACAAACACCTGATGAATGGAACCGTTTCTTAATATTCAACATGTTTAATCTATTCTCAGTTCTTCTCCTGGAGTCAAACTGAAAACTGATCATTTACAGGAAGTGGATGCTGCTCTAACTTTATCTGGAGGTGTTCCTCAGGGCTCTGTTCTGGCAACCCCACTATTCCTCAGACACATCAAGTGTTTATTTCGTCATTTTCTGTCTCTGTATTTCCTCTTCAGAGTTTATACTCAGGTTCATTTGAGGCTTTCGGCTTCTGATTAAGATCAGTAAGGTCTTGAGATAAAAAAAAAAAAAAAAAACAGAAACTCCTTTCCAGACAACAAACCAGTTTCTTTGGTCACCTCAAATAGTCCCGACTACTAAAATGCTGCAGTAAAATCTTTAAATATTTACTTCCTTTTTGAATTAGATCAAAAGTCTGACACTGATTTCATTTGTCTGTTAGCTTAGCTTAGCTTTATGTCTGGAAGCAGGTGGAAACTCTTAGTCTGCCATCATCAGGAGATAATAAAGTCAAAGCTAAAGCTAACGCTCGCAAAACATGATACATCTCATTTCTCTGTTCTGTTACTGGTTGGACCATCTCTTGGGTGGAGTCTACGCCTGGTGAGACACATATAATAAGTTAATAAGTGAGCTTTCTGGACTAACGTTTCCCATCTGGCCCAAGATTTAAGAAGAAGCAGTTATTTACCAGCAGCCGCCTACTGTTCTCAAAGTAATCCAGGAAGGAGGCCAGAGATCCCTTCGGAGGCGGCGTCGGCTTCTTGGTGGGCTTCGGGAAGTCCTCTTTCTCGGGGTACTTCGACACCTTCTTCCCGTTCTTCTTTCCCCCGATCTTCCCCTCTTTCCCCGCTTTTCCTCCCCTCCTCTCCGCCTTCTTTGCGGCCTTGTCGTTCTTCTTCCTCTTCTTGTCGTGCTTGCCCTTGGCCCTCTTGGTCGGACTGGCGTCGGTGAAGGACTCCGCCTCCTCAGGGTCGCTCGCCGTCGGCCTGCTCGGTTCGTACCTGTCCTCGTACTCGTTGGTCAGCACCTGCACACAGTTAATCACTTTAATTTGTAAGGTGCTCTCCAAACTCTTGTATGAACTCTATCATGAAGCAAATAAGAATCGAAACAACACAAGAAGAATGAAGGAAAACGATCGGAAGTAGCTTTGTCATTTATATTCCCAAAATTACTCTGAGTCACCTTCTCTCCTCCGTTTTTCCTCTTGCTGGGTTTGATCTTGGAGGGTTTCTGGATGGCGGGGACCAGCTTGCGCCCGTGCGGATCTCGCCCGTCCTTGTCGGTGCGGTTGTCTCCAGACGGCGTGGTCTTAGCCAGGTGCCGCTCCCGCTCCCGCTCCCTGCGACTGTAGTAGTAGGGATCGACGGTGGTTCTCGGGGCCGGGAGCCACAGGGCTGTGGTTTGGGCTCTGGTTGGTTTCTGGGTGGTGGTGGTGGTGGTGGTGGTGGGGGCAGCGGTAGTTGTTGTGGTGGTAGTGGTGGGTCTTTTCGTTGTGGTGGTGGTGGTTCTTCTTGTGGTGGTAGTGGTGGGTTTGGTTGTTGTTGTTGTGGCTTTTGTTGTGGTTGTTGTTGCTCGGGTTGTGGTTGTCGTGGGTCGGGTGGTTGTGGTGGTTGTAGTTGGTCGTGTCGTTGTTGTTGGGGTGGTGGTTGAGGCCTGTACGGGCTTTCTCGGGATCTTCTTCATAGGTTTTCTCTCCACAGGCGTGTCAGGAACTGATCCAGAAACACAGACAAAGATCGTAACGTTCAACCAAAACATTTGCCAACAATGAATCCAAAATCAAAACCTTCTAGTCAATGAATGTTTTGTTTAGAATAATCACATCTCTTTGTACATGGGCTCAGATCGCAGCTTTTAGAGGAGGATTGGATTCATTGGAAAGGTTTGCCTCTCACTCGGTTTGAGCTGCTCACAATATTTGATGAATTCTATTTACATTTTGCAACACAGGCCTCGCTTGCCAGGAAACAAGTCTCCTTAAATCTGGATAATCGGCAGAAAGCGCTGACATCGGATCTGATTTCTCAGCGTGGATAAAGCTGATTAATGGAGGAGAATTACTCCAGAGCTCCTCTGTTTGGAAAGAGGTGCTGCTTGTTAAGTGAAAGTGCTCTTACTGCCATTATAAATAAATGGGGACGACGTTTCTGTGATATCTGAGCCATTTTCTTTTTACTAGTGGTTCTCCAGAGTGTTTTTATGTCAACCAAGCGATTTCCCATGTGGATGAATTATGTCTTAGTAGAAGACGTGTTCTTGTTTGATTTGTGTGAACTGACTCACCTGCCAGCGTGCCCTCCTCTACCTGACCCTCCACTCCCGCTCCTTTACACTTCTGGACGAACCCTTTCTGGCGAATCTTCTCCAGCTTCCTCATGGGTGACTGGTCGATGACCTCGTACATGGCCTCCAGCCTCACCGGGTAGGGGTACCTCTCCTCCACCTGCAGGGTCTTCTTCAGCAGCACCATCCCAAACTTACCTGCGGGTCAACACATGCAGTCAGGTCACGGCGTGAGCAGCGTCAGACATTGTGTTTTGTTTTCGTGCCCCGTCGCTCACCTTTCTCCAGCTTGAGGAAGCTCATGAGTCTGGGGATGAGGGCGGTGTCCAGGGGCTCCTCCATCACCTTTCCCTCCGTGGTGATCCTTCTCACCTTGCCCCCCATCTCTCCTTCCTGGTGGAACATGACGATCTGGTGGACGTGTCTCTCGGCGAGCTCGCAGTAGACGTCTGACTTCAGGAGAGACATCATCAGGCGGTAGTAGCCGTCTGAGTCGTGGGGCGCAGAGATCACCAGGACCCGGTTCTTCCCTGCGAAACTGGCCAGAAGGTTTGGAGACCCAGCGCTGCTGGGCATCCTGGCAACCCTGGCCCTGGCTCCTGGAGTGCCCTCATCCTGGAGCATGTCTGCCTGACGAGGTAGACCAATCTGTCCGGCCACCCCTTTCCTCTGCGCCAGACCTTGACCTCCTGCTCTTTTGCCCTGTGCAGCCACAGTCCTGGCACGAACAGGAGCGCCCTCATCGGCCTGCACACCCTCTCCCCTCATGGAGCCGTGCACTGAGATCGCAGAACCATATCCAGGGCGCAGACGCCCGAGCAGGCGCTCCCTCTCCGCAGCGCCCAGCTGGCCGCGTCCCTGCCTGGTGCGTCGGTGCAGCTGCACCCGCTTGAGGTGAGTCTGTTTGTCCGCCTGGGTCCACGTTAGCAGGTATATCAGAGCTAAACTCAGAGCAAAAGCCCTCATTCTGCTGAGATGTCAGAAATTAAACAAAGTCGGCTGAACAATTGCTCCGGGGAAGATAAAGATCCAGTGGTGGAGCCTCGATCCTGTCGCGTCTTTAGCGCATTTGGGTTCGTTTAATCAATTAATTCCAGATGAAGAAGCACAGTGCGCAGGAGCGGCGCGTAACAGTCAGAGTAACTTTCAGAGCATGCCTTCTTCTCCTGAGGAAACCCACGTCCCTGGCTGCTCTTTGTTTGACAGAAGAGGCGAGTAAGAGTGCGCGTAAACGCTTATAACAGGAGCTTCATCTCACCAACGCATCCGTTTACAAGGAGATCAGGAGCATGGATCATCTCTGCTGCACAAACATCCAGAGGTGGAGTTGCATAATCCCTCAGCGCCGGATAAAATGAATGAAGACTCCGTCACATCTCCAAAAAGAAAAAAAGAAAAAAACTTATAATAACGCGCGGTTAGAACTTATTAACTCCTCATCCGTTTAATCCTCAGGCATTGTTTATTCCCAGCAAACCGTGAGGTGGTCCTGTGAGGAAGGAACCTCGGATAAAATGCAAGAAACGTCGCTGGAGACTTGAGACCGGGCAGAAAAGGAAGAAAAAACAGAACGCGGCCGTGTCTCTCCCCAGGTTTCCCCTCTTTGGCAAATCTGCGCTTTGGAGACTTTCCCAGAAGTGTCCGCACTGAAAAACCTCAGCCTCCGGACTCTTGGCGACGCAATGTCAGGTCCTGCCCCGGGACTGGCGGTCTCCACTTCACTCTGCAACACCCACTTTTTTTTTCTTCCTTCTTTCCAAACTAGAAATGACTGCGAGCTCTTTTTTTTTTTTAAGCCCCTGCACAGAAGTGAGCAGCAGCTGACTAAAATTCAAAGTATGTATAAGTTCGACTGTTTTTTTTTTTCCTTTTGCTTCCCCCCCTGAGAAGAGAACTGACCACAGCACAGACAGACTCAGAGTCAAGTTCCTCCCTTAGAGCCAACACGGGAACGCCCCCAAAACCCTATCCCCGTCCAACATGGTGTCCTCAGAGTGGACATGCTTTGTATTTTCCCCCTTCTCTTTATGTTGCTGTGCAGAGAGCAGAATATATTTAAACGTGCAGGCCCGATGATCATTAAATAAATGATGCTGGGGCAGGATGACATAATTACAACGGGTGCGTTTGCTCTTTTATGAAGGTTTCTTTTGGGCCGAATCAGTCTTTTTTTTCTTCTTCTTCTTTCTTTTCCATTTCCTCTATGAAAGTCTTGTAATTAAGGGCCGGGTAAAGAGAAGCAGACCGCCGGAGTCTGAGCCACATCCACTCTCACTGCGAAGGCCTCGGCATGTGGCCTCTGAATCCCACACGGCCCTGAATGCAGCCGTATGTTACTGTTCTCCGTGGCAGCTTTATGAGTCGTTGTCGTTTTTATCTCACCCTCGTTTTCTTTTAGATTTGCGATCACGCTCGAGGGTTTAGCCGCCGCGTGAAGCCGGGCATCAGGGTTTTAAAAACAGCTTGCTTCAACTACGCCGCATTAAAACAGGTGTGGAGCTTCTGCAGGAGGTTGCAGCTTCGTATTTTCTGGTCGTGTTGAATGTTTCACCGACACACGATCGGAAGAAAAAGGCAGAGTTATTGCTTTTTGAGCCCTTGGGTGGTTTAGCCCTTTAGCAGATTTGTCGTTTATATTTTTCATACGTTTAGTCGTCTCTGTGTAGAGAAGGAACCACATTCCTCTGAGTCACCTTCTCGCCTCAGTTTTTCCTCTTGCTGGGTTTGATCTTGGAGGGTTTCTTCCATCCTGGTCGGTGCTGTTGTCTCCATACGGGGTGGTCTTAGTAGTAGGGATCGGCGGTGGTCCATGGGCTGTGGTGTGGGCTCTGCTGGGTCTCTGGGTGGTGGTGGGTCTTTTTGTTGTGGTGGTGGTTCTTCTGGTGGATTTGGTTGTTGTTGTCGCTTTGGTTGTGGTTGTCGTGGGTCGGGTCGTTGTGGTTGCTCGTGTAGAAGTAGCTGTTGTTGTTGGTGGTGGTTGAGGCCTGTACGGGCTTTCTCTGGATCCTCTTCCCAGGTTTTCTCTCTCTCCATAAACCCAGACGAAGATCATAAGGTTCTGTCCAAAACCTCTGACAATAATTAATCTAAAATCAAAACTCTAGCTTCTCTAGTTTTGCCTTGTTTTAAATTTCCGGGGGTCAACATCTGAGAGGAGGACCTTAAGTGGACTGCTAACAACAGACACTGAGGATCCATCCGCCTGAAAAACTTTCTACTGCTGCTCGGCAGAAAGCGTCTTGTCACGCTGCATAACTGTCTGGTTTGGAGCCTGTTCAGCGGCTGACGAAGCAGCTCTCCAGAGGCTAATAAAAAACGCCCAGGGCATCTCTGGTATCCCGCTGCCACCTCTGGAGGACGTCTACCAGTCCAGACGCAGCAGCAGGGCCTGTTACATTATAAAAGACATCCCAATGTCCAGAGACATGCTGCTTAGGTTCATTGGTGATTCTAGATTAACCGTAGGTGTGAGTGTCTCTCTGTGTTAGCCCTGTGATAGACTGGAGACCTGTTCAGGCTGGACCCCACCTCTTGCAGCAACCCTACAGAAGATGAGTGAATTGCAAAGCCAGTGGGGGTGCAGAGTGGCATTGCTCAGGTGCAACATCATGCTGCAGATAAAAGACTTTCCCTTTGGTTAAGCTATGCTACAATATAAACAACACAGTTTCCAGTTTGACATGATTCTGCAGGGACAGATATCCCCACATGTCCAGATGCTTCCTTGTTTTTCCCGTGCGTCCACACGCTACCACGTCAACAAAAACAACGGGGCCCTTCTCAGTTTCTATCCGAGTCACATGTAAGTCCCTGAGACGGTAACGCTGCCGCTGAACAGATATTATTTTAAGGCGGCGCGACGGCCTCGAGCATCCTGCCTTCCCCCTGATGTCAGCAGATAAGAGCAGCTGCAGGACAGAGCGCTGCTGCTGCTGCTGCTGCTGCTGCTGCTGCTGCTGCTCATGTGAATCCAGCGTGCCGCCGTTAAAAAAGACACAGCCACCCTGTAATCACAAGTCAAACTAGTGTTCTGGCCGCGACGAGGACGGCTGAGCTCACGAGCCAGGGGCGCAAATCATTCCCAGGACTGTCAGAGTGAAACGTGTACTTCACTTCCACCCAGATGGTTTCATCGCTACAAACCTTTATTAAATTCAGGCAAACCAATAAAGATCCATACAGGAGTGCCCCTACGGTGCACCGAGCACGCGGGATGCAGATGCACGGGCCGTGGTGGAGGTTTATGATGCGCTTAAAGCTGCATGTGGTGTTCATGTGTGCGAGTAGACGCTGACCCACTGACCCCAGCATGCAGCGCGCAGACAGCCGGATGAAGGATGGGAGCGCCGTCGCTTTTTAACGTTTACAGCGTGATATCAGACCTGTTTAATAACAGAAACTATGATATATGTGCTTCAGACTCAAATGCTTAGTGCACATATAAAACGGAGCCAGCTGCAGGAGAACTGGCTTTCATTTATTATTTTATTTTTTTACAGAAACTGAAAACGGGGGCGAAACGAATCCAGGAAATGACTCATAGCATATAGTGAATAACTAATAGTAGCCTTCAGAATCTGTAGTTTGCATCTACACTGATAAGCCACAACATTATGACCACTGAAAGGAGACGTGAATAACATCTAAACCATCTTGAGACAGTTCATTGTTCTGCTGGGAAACTTCTGGACCTGGCTTCATTCATTCATTGGTGTGGATGTTACTTAGACATGTAGCACCCACCTAGACCAGACCAGCACCCCCACCCCATAGCAATGACACTCCTTGATGGCAGCAGACATCCCCAGCTCAGGAACACACGCAAAAACGCTTTAGAACAACATGAAGAACATCTCAAGGTGTTGACCTCCAAATTCACTAGATCCCAAACTGATGAGGTCATAATGTTATGGCTGATCGGTGTAGTCTGGATCTCCGTGCATGCGTACACTGTGCTGTGGAACTAAAAAATGTCAGGGCTGATTACTTAAATCCCACCAGAGAACATTTTCTTCTTTCCACCCTCCTCTCCTCGTCCCACACACAGAGATCACCTCCATCTGTGCCTCACATGTTCCGTTCAAAGGCTTCCTCAGGGACCGGCTCAAACTTCGGATTCAGAGATCAAAACGTCCTTGTGATTCCCGTATGTGTCACAAAACAGTCCGATGACGGCGGAGGAGGAGGAGGAGGAGGAGGAGGAGGAGGAGGAGGAGGAGGAGGAGGAGTGTGGGTTTAAGGCAGTCAGGAGCCGGTGGAGGTTTGTAGCTTGACGTCTCACACAGAGATCATTTAGAGGTTGTAACGTGTCAGGAACTCTTTCTTATTAACATTCAGAGATGAGAATGTCCCACGTGGAGTTTCATTTAAACCGTCTCTTCTCCACAAACGCCAGCCATCAGCGAGGAGGAGAAACCTGCCCACGTAAGCGCCACCGCCCCTGAAACAGACCGACCTGACGGAAACACGGGGGCGCTGACATCCTGACCCTGAACCAGTTTCTGTTGACGCAGCGAGTCCAGTTCTGCGGCGGCATTGGCAAAGCACGGCGACCTCTGACCCCGCCTGTTGACCTTTAACCTCCTCTCCGCTGGCAGGTCAGTGTGAGGGAAGTGTTGCACACAGGACACGTGACTGCAGACGGGAAAAACAAGACGCGTTCTCCAGGTTTCTGTCTTGTGATGGAGTCAAAGATTTATGGACGTGCGTCTGATCTAAGCTGTAGCCTGACGTGCATCATCGCAGAGGTGCAGACCGCAGTGACTGATCCTGAATGTATTTCCTCCTCTCCCCCTCGCTGCCTCCCACACAGCATCCACTCATACGTCTTGGTTTTAGCAGATGTATGTTGCTCAACATTTATTATGTCCAGTCTGAAGCAGACACTCAGCACAGCTGGCCGGCTGCCCAGCGAGCGTTTCAGATGCATTCATAAAAGAAATGCTTCAAACGCCAGGCCACTCGTGTTAGTAGCTACGACCTGGACTCTGCAGAGATGTGTTGCAGGAGGAAGAACCGTAAGAGACTGGAACACAATCTAACATCAACAGAAAGGTCTGCCTCAGACTCACTGACTGCCCGAGCATTTAAGTTTGCTTTTCAAACCAGAAACGAAACAAAAATACAAAGTTTTTATTTATTCTTTACTGGTTCCTTTCTGTGTGTAGTCTGCATGTTCTCCCTGCGTCTGCGTGGGTTCTCTCCAGGTTCTCCAGCTTCCTCCCACCGTCCAAAGACATGCTGCTTAGGTTCATTGGTGATTCTAGGTGTGAGTGTCTCTCTGTGTTAGCCCTGAGACAGACTGGAGACCTGTCCAGGGTGGACGCCACCTCTAGACCAATGACAGCTGGGATAGGCTCCAGCAGACCCCACAACCCTTCACATGGACAAGAGGTTACAGACAAAGAATCAATGATTGATTCTTTAGTGCAAAACAAAAAATGTAATATTGGCTTAACTTTCTTTCTCCTAAAAGATACTTTAAAAAATGAAAAGTGCAACAAATCAAAAATAAAATCAGGAAGTAGCCCACATCTAGAGTTTGGGTCAATCAGTGACCAATAAATAGGGATGTGAGATATTTCATCATTTACGATATATGGTCAAAAACATTCTCCACGGTAAGAATATGTCATCCTGTGATAAAAACCATAAATTCCCATTGATGACGTATATATGTGCGCGACACACTCGCAGCCCAACACATGTGGAATATTAACAAACTGACAATGGTGGAAGGTGGAGCAGATACGCCGGCAGAGAGGAGCTCGTTCCTAAACGAGGCTCCACCTCCATTATCTGGTTTGGTTTTAAAAGTCTGACGCAGAGCAGCAAATTACAACATGAAAGGTTTGCAAACAAATAGTGATAGAAAGGACAGTAACGGCACTAAAACACAGCTCAAACCAGAATATGAAGGAAATGAGCAAGAAGCAGCGTCGACTTCATCCAAAGCCTCCAGTAAAAAAACAAACATCACCCATCTCTAATTATAAAATACAGAATATTGTCATGTCTGTGCTCTGTTTATTCGCTCATTCATTCATCTTCTGTAAGTGATTGACCTCTGGAGGGTGACAGGGGTCGAAGCCTATCCCAGCTGTCATTGGTCTAGAGGCGGCGTCCACCCTGGACAGGTCTCCAGTCTATCACAGGGCTAACAAAGAGAGACACTCACACCTACGACCAATTTAGAATCACCAATGAACCTAAGCAGCATGTCTTTGGACGGTTGGAGGAAGCTGGAGAACCTGGAGAGAACCCAGGGAGAACATGCAAACTCTACATAGAAAGGAACCAGTCTATCATGATGGATTAGAACCTAGAACCTTCTTGCTGTGAGGCATCAGTTCCTCCATTTAGACCAACAGAAAAGATTTTCACAGGGAGCTTCTTCACCAACAAAAATACCAACCGTTTTCTCCTTTAGTTCTCTTCCTGGTTCTTCATATATTAAAGAACAAAAGGTAAATTTACTCTTTAAGCCGTTTTTGTTTTGTTTATTCTTTATTCTAGAGTCTAAAACCAAACTCTAAAGCCTGAGGAGGGTACGCTGACTTTTAAAGCGCCTCATAGAGAGGACCTGCTTTTTAAATAAAGTGGCTGAGCTCAGTGTTTTTCCAGCTACAGATGCTCGATGAGGCACCTTGAACTCAAACCCTGGACGACCCCGACGGAGGCCGCGAGCCCAAACGCGTCGACTCAATAAAGCTGTTCCAGGTACTATTGGCGTTGCCAGAGTCTTGACCTTTTCCAGTATTTCTTTTCCTCCTTCATGAACCTTGCACCAGAACAGTTTCTTTCTACGTGCTCCTCAAACCCATCATTTAACTTTCTTTCTTGCTTTCGTGGTCAAAGTCTCGTCCTCAGCTCTGCTCCGATGGTTCTTTTCTTGCATCTTCTCTTTAACTTGTACACAAAAACACGGAGCACGTGAAAATAAAGCTCACATTGTGTGACACGTGGCTCGTGGGCGTGGAGCCTAATCCCGCGTACACATGTGTTTTATTGCTGCCGTTCACACCTTGTGCAAACAACGGAGGACGAGGAGCCAATGGAGGCTGAGGGATGGATTTGTTGCGTCTCTGTCATGGATTTAAAGAAATAAAACTTGTTTGAGGCAGACACGTCAGGAGATTAGGAGCGTGCACAGTCATGTAGCTGAATCCTGAACATCTATTTGACAAATTTTAGCTTTGTAAAGAAAACTAATTGCTCATATGCACTGTCTTGTATTGAGGATATGTCTTGCCTCATCTCTTCATGTTTAAAAAAATAAATGGATTTTAAAGGAGAACTACTGTTTTTTACTACCTGAACCTTATTTCTGACATAAAATACGATCATTTACTCACCCATATAACTTTGGTGTTATTTGGAGACGATATTTAGATCAGTGTATATCTATATAGTGGGAGTGAATGGGGCACCGAAACACAGACTCTAAATAACACATTATCTGCCACGAAACTCGTTCATTTCACCAATATGTTGTTATGATACTCTAGTGCTATCATAACAAAATATTGAATATTGAAATGAACAAGTTTTGCAGCAGATAATGTGTTATATAGAGGCTGTGTTTCGGTGCCCCATTCACTCCCACTATATGGATATATGTGGATCCAAATTTCGTCCAAATGACAAAAAATGACACCAAAGTTATATGGGTGAGTAAACAATCAATCGTATTTTATGACAGAAATAAGGTCCAGGTTGTAAAAAATGGTAGTTCCCTTTAAATTGTCCAGTTAGAGAAGATTAAACTACGAGAGAAAAGAGGTTTTAAATGATAAACTATCTGAGAAATACTGTCTGCGCACATAAAGTGCATTAGTCTTTTGTTTTTATTTCTATTTTTTTTATCTCCTGTGTCCCTTAAACTGTCCGCTGCTGCAGCCCTGTGGGATAAATAAAGAATTATCTTAAATTGATTTTCACTTCACTAGAGGATCTTTTAGCTGCACTTAGCTGCTCAACGCGGCCGACAACGCATCCATTGACACGTGTGAACAGGTTCTCCAGTGAAGTTTGCTCAGTTAAGTAGCCTCTAAGTGCAATAACCCGTGTGTGCATTAGTGTGATTGCGCTCGTGTATAAACCAGGCTCGGACCCATGACCTCCGGGCCGGGACTCCTTGCTGCACCGCGAGGCCGAGGCCATTCATCACGTCAATAGGGAGCCTTTCATAGGGGTCGAGGCATCACAGAGGGGTCTGTGGTGTGGGAGGACAGACCGTGAGTCAATGCCCACATGGCTGCTGCTGCTGCTGCTGCTGCTGCTGCTGCTGCTGCTTCCCATCTAATCCCAGGCTAATGACCCTAACATGTGGGGCTTGCTCTGTTTTCTCTGAGCAGATTTATCACAGAGACGTCTCATTTAAGGGTGAACCTGAGACTCAAACGTCAGAGGAGGAGATTTATCTTTGGGGATGATTGAACGGCAACAGTGACACATTGCTCACGTGAACTTTGGCCCCTATGAGGACGTGACATTGTGACATCACTACAGCCCACACTCTCACCCATAGACTGTATATAAATATGGACAATGCGTCGCCACTGAAACTGAAATGTTGGATTATTCACTTTACTTGCTTTTCATTTTTTCTTTTGTCTACAACTCACGCTTTGCGGAGCGGTTGTCATGGCAACTGGTTGTGTAGCATCTAAAAAATCCAAACAAACAACCCTTGAACATGCATCAACATTATATTAACCACCAAAAATGACTGAAATCATCCTTGAAGTAAAATTATTCAACGTGTATTTTAGTGTTTTCGTTTGTCCCATCCGCTAACATGGAGGAGGCGGAGCTTATGACCTATACTGCAGCCAGCCACATGGGGGAGCTCTACTTGCTTTGGCTTCACTTTCAAGGGGCTGTCATGGCGTCCATCTTTATTTACAGTCTATGCTCTCACCTCATTGGTTTTTCAGTCAACCGCATTAATTTACTTTGCTTTTAACCATAAGGTGTTAACTGAAGTGTACACACGACTGGTAATGATAATGGTCCCAGTTGGTTTGGGGACTGCAGGAGACAGATAAAGTAGTTTCAGATTTGTCCAATCGTTCTTTAGGAGGCATCTGAGAGGTGGCACCACAGACTGGATCATCGTCCCGCTGCACACTCTGCTAATTTTGTAAAACATATTTCCATATCTGAGGAACGTTGGATGGACGTTAAGTTCTCAGGTAAGACAAACTAATAAACCAGTTCAGTTTAGATTACACTAAAATAAAAAGGCTTTCATCAAGTTTTGCAGTTTAAAAACCAACAAATGATTCCACTTTCCAGGCCGTTGTGTTTTACGCCGCAGAGCGATGCAGACCGGCAGAACAAGCTGCAACGAGCCGCATCCCCAGACTGTTTGGGACAAAGCACATTCCTGCATCGCATTAGCTCTGAATAAAGACGAGGGAAAGAATGCTGCCTGACTTATCTTGGGTACAGGAGCGAGGCGCTGGGACCACGCTGTATCCCTAATCAGTCCCATGTGAAGCTGGAATGCTAACAGTTTCAGTGCAGTCAAACGCTGGGAACGTGTGATTGGGAAGGGGGGCGTTGACGAGGGGTTCTCTGATGAAAAAAAGACTTACTTTTTTTATTATTTGATGCATAGTTGGAAACACCAACCATTGCAATGTTTTATCTAAATAATAATCTTAAGCTCTGTTGAAACGTTGGCAGGACGGAAGACCTAAGATGGAAACAGTCAAGTAGTCCATGATTATAAACTCCTGTCAGCCGTTTAGGAGTCTGTTGGCAGTGGGAAAGAAAGAGTTCTTTAGTCCAGAAGTCCTGCCTTTAAACATGTACAGCCACACCAAGCAGCCACAACATTATGACCACTGGCAGGTGCAGTAAATAACACCGAAACATCTTGTGACAGTTCAATGTTCTGCTTGGAAACTTCTGGACCTGGCATTCATTCATTCATTCATTCATTCATTCATTCATTGGTGTGGATGTTACTTAGACATGTAGCACCCACCTAGACCAGACCAGGCACCCCCACCCCATAGCAATGACACTCCTTGATGGCAGCAGCCATCCCCAGCAGGATGCAGCCACAAAAACACTTTAGGAAGAAGAACAGCACAAGGTGTTGACCTGGCCTCCACATTCACTAGATCCCAAACTGATCAAGTATCTGTGGGATGATCCACAGAGGCCCCTCCCCTCAAAGGCCCCCCCACTAACACCACAGGACACCCTCAGAATGCCCATGTCCATTCTCTGATGAGTCACCACAAGGGAGACCTGCACAATACTGGTCATAATGTTATGGCTGATCGGTGTAGTCCGGATTCCATGGAGTATTAACTATGTGGGAATCCACTGAATGAGCTGCGTCTGCACTCAGGAGCCTTGTTGTCAGTTATCCTGCAGCAGAGATTGAATAATGACTTGCAGGCGTCCATGTTGGGCGAGCAGCGGCTCTATTAACCTTGAGTGCACGCCACACAGACGTATGCACATGCGCCCGCGGCTCGTGTCTCATCATACACCCAAATCAAAATAGAAATCCCATGCCTTGTGGAAGGAAATAGCCGGTACATAACCGAGCCCAGATGAGGATGATAAAGAAATCTGGCAGCGCTTCACGGCGAAGGAGAGCGATCAGATCCAGGCTGGACAGCGGATGTTTGTCTTGGATTTCGCCGTCGGCCATGTTTGATAGTCATCTTTTTAAGCCTGGAAATGTGTTAGGACTCCAACATCGTTGGCTTGTTATAAATCAGGAGGACTTTTTTTTTTCTCCGTAGACTTTATTTAATAATTCCTCCTCATTGTTTGGATGAATTACTGCATCAGCTTGTTTTAAAAGGATAAAAAAAATCTGTTGACACTACTGCTTTTAATTTACAACCAACAGTTCATTCCAGCAGTGTTCATGAGTGGCTCAGGTGGTTTGATCCCCAGCCCAGTTATAGTCACAAAGACGTCAAACCTGAAGTTGATTAGCTTGCAGCGGAGCTCCACCATTGGTGCATGAATCCTAGGACAGCATCTATTAGAGGGGAACTACTGTTTTTTACAACCTGGACCTTATTTCTGGCGTAAAATACGATCGTTTACTCACCAATATAACTTTGGTGTCATCTGGAGATGATATTTAGATCTGCGTATATCCATATAGTGGGAGTGAATGGGGCACCGAAACACAGCCTCTAAATAACACATTATCTGCTGCGAAACTCGTTCATTTCACAAATATTTTGTTATGATACTCTAGTGCTATTCCCTGTTGAGTCCAGAGTTACCTGTTATCATCATCCCAGGTCTGTAGATTGACCTACAGACCTCTGACCTGGATGATGTCATCTCTGAATATTTTTCTGATTCTGAAGTTGTGGGCGGCGACTTTGTTTACAATGGACGTTCATACCGTTTTTAGCCAGAGCCTATAGATGAGGAGCTTGTTGAAAGAAGGATGTGAAGGCAGCGAGAAGAACAGCTGGCCAAAGAATAACAAACCGCTGCACGTCAATGAACAGATAACAGGTAACAGAGTTTCCGTGCCCCATTCACTCCCACTATATGGATAGACCTGAATATCATCTGAACGACTCCAAATGAGTGATATGGGTTAGTAAACGATTGTATTTTATGCCAGAAATAAGGTCCAGGTTGTATAATTCTCCTTTAAGACATCCAGCATCAACTGTGACTCCAATATTTTTGTCAGCATCTACCATTTGTTATGATTCATTTTTGTTTACAACCAATATTTCGTTGGTTTGTTTGGCTTTTTTGGCTTCAATTTTTTTAGGGGAAAAGTTGGGAACAGATTCAAATTCCTTGTTTGTGCACACATGCCAGCTGAATTCGTTACAGAGAGGAGGTGGGGGTGGAGCGATGGGTGGACCAAACATTGTTCTTGAACGTGAGAGACAATTTTCATCTCTTTAAACCACAACTCTTCCTTAACATTGGCTGTATGTCACATAGCTTCGTTACTATACTTAAGTAGATTTTTCAGGAATCTGTACTTTATTTGAGTATTTATTTTGGGAGACATAAAAGACATGACCGGACCAGACATGACTAGGGCATCGGACTAGAGGAGGAAAGTCAACGATGCGCTTCCTGTGTTCTTCTTCTACTGTTTAAAACAGGCAGCATGTTGATCAGTTTGAGCTCTGCTGCCCCCTAGTGACTGGAGGCTTGTTTATCGTTCAAGCATCAATAGAGTCGTTAATACTGAAAGTCCACCTGACCCAAATATTTGAGAACTACTAGTCTAATGTGAAAAAAACAAATTGAGGTATAATGTGGTTTTTGTTGCTATCATTAGCCTTTTGACAATTTTTTGGAAGCTAGTTTAAACGTTAGCAATGCTACGGGAACACACCGTTTGATAGTTCATAGCTAACACTGGCTAGCAGTTTAAAAACAACAACCCTCAATTTATTATTAAAAATGATCCAGATACTCATGCTCAGGACATCTGGTCAATTAAATCTAGATTATTTTGCGAGAACCTTTTCATTTTGCAAAATTATCAACGGATGAATTGTTTCATTTATGGTAAAATCATTTTTACTTTTTACTTAAGTACAGAATGTGAACGTATCCGTGACGCACATCATAACAATATGAGCGTCTATGATTGACTCTAAGAAGGAGTACAACAATGACACAGCCCATATGGAGCATAATATAGCATACAGTGCTATTGTGGACACAGTAAATAATGTCTAAGGATGGATGAGTCATCTCTCAGCTACTCTCCGTCTGTCTCTGGGTTTGATAACAACCAAACCATGAAGGCCTCTGTTTGAGGAAAAAGACTTTTCTCCGAGTGGGAGAAAGAGCAGATTTCTGACAGTGGAGGTCGTGGTCAACCAAGCAGGGGGAAACCTCCCAGGGCTGAGAAAGCTGTGGGTCGGAGGACGAGGTCCCACTAAAATAAATCAAGTGTGAGAGAAACGTCGAGCTCGTTGTTAAAGTGGTATGCTTCGCTACAGGCTTACAGCGAGAGGCCTAACCTGCAGCCATGTGGTGGAGGAAAGCGCCTGGCGTCCACCCAGAGAATTGTCTGGGAGGGTTTTAATGCTGAGTTTGAACGGAGATAAGGAGTCCGCAAATCGCAAAAGCTGGACATCGAGCGTGATGATATGTCGGTTTTCCTACAATGCCCGCAGTCTGCGAACATACCGTTAAACGTTCAGGAACTCTCCCACACATCTGGAAACCTGAGGATGTAGGCGAGAGGTTAAGAGTACACTTAGTTTAAGACTTTGAAGTTAAATGAGGCAACTTATCACGAAACTCTGGACGCATGTAACGCAGCCGGGAGCAGCCAGTCCTGAAAGAAGACAAAGAGAAGCCAGTCAAACAAACTAACTAGAAATATTCAGCTTTATTCACTAAAGTGAGCCAATATTACATATCTGCGCCCATGTCTGGGATTAAGATCAAATTAAAGTCCATCTGTCGACTTATGCTCATGTTTCGAGTAAGTTTTGTGCAGAAATGCAGAAAGTGCACAAAAACAACATCAACACCAGATATTTTTTTCTTCAAGCCACAATAATCTTTAGTAGTTAAGTTTGTAAATCAACAAATGGATTTGATTTAAAATTACTTTTTGAAGAATGAAAAACATCAGGGTGGGTCTAATGCGCACTAAGTTCACTGTTAGTTGTGATATTGTTGTGACATTTTCTTTATTAGCTTCAGCATTCCTCTGATTAGCGTTAGTTAAGATTAAACCAACCAGCTGCCATGAATTTTTTACATCTGTGCATAAAAATGACTCAAAACATCAGCAGATATTCACACAAGTCCCAAAAGAAGACAAATAAAACCCAGTGAGCTAATATTACATAACTGCAAGTTGTTGTCAGCACAAGTCAGTACACGGTGCAGGAGAGCAATCACATCCAAGCTGGACAGAGGATGTTTTTGTTGGATGTCAACATTATTATAAGTCAGGAGGACATGTTCTTCTCCCTGGACTTCATTTAATATCTCCTCTTCATTGTTTGGATAAATTACTGCATCTAATTAGGTTCTGAATCATTCCAGCAGGGTTTATGGGTGCTTTGGTCCTCAGCCCATTTATAGTCAAAAAGACGTCAAACCTGAAGTTGGTGCGTGAATGCTAGGACGGAGTCTATGAAGACGTCCAGCATCAAAATGTGACTCCGGTATGTACAGGAGAATCTACCAGTCAGGTTGGTTCATATTGCATCCTTTACACCTGTATGGAGCCGTGACAGCTCCTTTAAAGTGAAGCCAAAGCAAGTAGAGCTCCCCCTGGTGGCTGGAGGCTGCAGTATAGGTCATAAGCCCCACCCTTTTCTGTGTTAGTGGGCGGGACTTGGGACAAATTAAAACACTAAAGTAAATGTCAAATCATTTTATTTATGATGGTTTCAGTCATTTTAGGTAATTTTTTTACAACCTGGACCTTATTTGTAGCATAAAATACGGTCATTTACTCACCCATATAACTCTGGTGTCATTACTGGGGCCAAATATTGGTGAAATGAACAAGTTTCATGGCAGATAATGTGTTATTTATAGGCTACATTTCCCCATTCACTCCCACTATATGGATATACGTGGATCTAAATATCGTGCGAACATCTCCAAATAACACAAAAGTTATATGGGTGAGTAAACGATCGTATTTTATGCTAGAAATAAGGTAACCTGGGCATTATTATTATTTTTCTAATTAACTGAAGATGAAAATGGTACCAATCTTTGTCTCTGTCTTTTTAAATCCATTTTTTTCTTCCTCTTTTCGTTTAAAATGTGTTTTTAACATACTATCCTTTCTGTTACCTGGAGATTTTGTCGTCTTGTGTGAAAAATCATCTCACATCTGTTTCTAGAAGCCTCCCACTGGCTCACCCTGCTAAGCTAACCCTCACTCTATCTTCACTTAAGGATCCTCAGCACTTCAAAGACATCCCTCGCTAGCAAACTGTTGAAAGCTGCACCAGACTGTTCAGACTTTTCTCTCGCTGTGCATGAATATTCATGGCATGTTGTTTTTTACTTTTATTATTATTTCTTCAACCCACCGGTAGCTAAACCTCCTCAGACGTGTCCGTGCTGTTTTCATTAACTGTACCGACCAGAGCTAGCAGCACACCGGGGCAAACAGGAGTAAAGGATATCGTTTCATGCTGCTGAGGTGCCACCCTGATGTTTGCAATGAGGGGAACATAGTGCAGAGTGTGGGCAAGTCCATAATGTTTGAACAGTGCATTCCACAGTCAGGCTGTAGAATAACATTCCCTCCATGCACAGCTGCCGCCACGAACCGCTGCAAGTGCTGCGTTGGCTAATGATGTACGGCCTGCACGCTCTCATACTGTACCTGAATTATCACATATAATGTAGGACATGCATCATGTGCATAGACTGAGCATAGATTTACTCCTCCTCAGATGAACACAGCAATATTTTTGAGGATTAAATCTGAAAAATAAAGAATTTCTAATGTTTTCAAATGCAGAAAATTTCCGTTTTAATGAATAAATTTAAAAGAAATGTCCTTCATGTATGTTTTTTCTCCAAATAACGTTAAATCAAGAACTCTCTCTAACATTTTAAACTTCAGACAGCCGGCGTTTTTAATTCTTGTAATTAAATGATGAGGTTTTCTCACCTTCTGCAGATGATTTCTGCAGGTGCATCTTTTTCTTTTGTCACATTTTTGTCATTTTTAACATTCACATTTTACAGCATCCGTGTTTGAACCATCTCCTGTTCCTGAGGCTCCTCAAAGGAAAGCAGCTCTTTTAAAACTGGAATGAGGTCAAACAACAAACAAGTGACGTTATCTTTAGAGTGTCAGGTTTCCTCTGCGCACCCACCCACGTGCAAACGTCCTCAAACATCAATCAGGCATAACATTACGACCACCTTCCTAATATCGAGCAGATCTCGCTTGTGGTGGCTCATCAGAGAATGGACATGGACCTTCTGAGGGTGTCCTGTGGTGCTAGTGGGGGGGCTTTGAGGGGAGGGGCCTCTGTGGATCATCCCACAGATACTTGATCAGTTTGGGATCTAGTGAATGTGGAGGCCAGGTCAACACCTTGTGCTGTTCTTCTTCCTAAAGGGTTTTTGTGGCTGCATCCTGCTGGGGATGGCTGCTGCCATCAAGGAGTGTCATTGCTATGGGGTGGGGGTGTCTGGTCTGGTCTAGGTGGGTGCTACATGTCTAAGTAACATCCACACCAATGAATGAATGAATGCCAGGTCTAGAAGTTTCTCAGCAGAACATTGAACTGTTACAAGATGGTTTAAATGTTCTCCCGTCAATGGTTTTAATGTTGTGGCTGATCAAACGTACACTGCCCTACCTCTGAGTTTTCTTTAACTTCAGTATGTTTCCAGCACACTGTGGAAAAAACAACTTTCTCCACTGCAAAGCTATCCATTCTGACAAACACCTTCCAGTTAAAGTCTTATCTGAAGGAAGTGGATGGAGGCATCAACATCCTGTCTGGTGCACGGCGTCCCGAGGCCTTGGCAAATCTGGCGGTCAGGTTTACTTTGGAGAGGATTAAGGATGGACATGTTTGTTCTCTCGTTAAGTCTTTCAGCGTCTTCATCCGTCCCCCGGGGGCCGCAGTGCTTTGGTGCCAGTTCCCCCTCCCCGAGGCTGGCAAACACCAGTCACCAAAACATCTCTAACAGTCTGCAGGAGGCTGAACAGACTCCTGATAACAGGCTGGAGATGTTTAGATGGAGGTTCGGACTTAAAGCGGCTCCTGGCGCACCTGTAAAAACACACCCACGCTCATGTGCACGCACATCCACGGCCTCAAAGAGGTCAGCGGCAAAAAACTAAAAAAAACTGGATGTTCAGCCAAGGACACTCAGAGGTCTGAGTCATTTTCTTTCCTTTGGAAGTGGCAGTCATGCACCCAGCAGCTGAAGGTTTAAATATAAAACCGCGTCATGAATGATGAGTAAATGAGAAAATTGGCTTGTATTTAAATCGCTTCGCTTCACCACAAATTGACATAATCAGACTCTTGACAAATGTTTCCAGACAAGATGAGGTAATAAGTACTGGTAGGTTTACGGCCTGTGTTCATAAGGATTTTGACGATTTGAGAGTGAAGCATTGTTTATTTACCGCACCCTTCCCTTTAAAATAATGTTCTAATTAGTGGTTTTAAAGCAGTTTAAATATAGCGCAGTCATGCACAAAGAGCTGAATATAATGGGAACGGTAAATAGGTAGATGTATCTTTCAGATATACCTGGCGTCCCGGTGTGTTTTCTAAATGTGGCACTGAGAGCTCTTTGTGTTTGTGTAACAGCGCGACTGCTCTGACTAAATCTTCTTGCTCGGTTCGAGTCAAAATATGCTGCGTGACTCACGATCCTAAATTGCAGCATATGCGAATCCTCTCTCTCCGACCCAGTGTGCAGCCAAGGTCCTCCTCGCACCGGGCTGAGGAGCAAAATAGAAGTGTGACTGAGCGCCGAGCCCGAGAAGCTGCTTGAAAGTCTGCTGCAGCTCCTGCACCCCCGACTCCTGGTGTCTTGGAGAATGGGTGCGTCAGGGCGTGTGCTGTGCTGCACGAGTACCACACCCAACTTTGATGTGGAAGCTGAGGTTATGAAGAGAATCGCCAAAATACCTCTCCGTTGCACAAGCTCAGATTTTGTTTAAGTCGACACAGACTAGTCTCTGACAACGTGACTAATAAAAACAAAGTAGAAAGTAATGAAATCTGTATACATGTGCTGAGAACACACAGCTGCAGATATGTACAGCCTGTATAAGAACATGCAGCACCTCAGCAGCATCAGTAGCATTGTTCTTAGATGGGATAAGGGGTCGATTTTCCAGCTTTTCTCCTGAACTCAATGATCGTCTCAACCCTAACCTTAAAAGCAGAGACGGTGTCTGCCTCCTGAATCCAAACTGGGAGATGGTTTTACAGGAGAGATTCATGTTTTTGAAACTCCAGGAAGCAGATGCCTGCACTTTGAGAGCGAAGCAGCCTTTTGTGGTGATATGGTTCCATGAGGTAAAGATGTGATGAAGCTAGAGCCTTGTACGTAAGAAGAAGGATTTTAAATCTGTTCTGGATTTTAAAGAAACCCAACGAAGAGAAGCTAAATCTGGAGTTATATGTTCTCTCTTGCTAATTCCTGTCACTGCTCTTTTATCTAACCTGATAATTAAGGTTATTCACCCTGGATGAAACAAATGCATGACGCTGTTTTGCAGCATCACTTTAAAACAGGATGTTTCTTAATTTTGAAAATGTGACACCAGTGAAAGAAGAAGGCAGTCCTGGTCTGATATAACCCTAGGGTTTCTGACGGCGGTACTGGAGCCCGAGGTAACGTCATCCAGAGAAACTTGTGCAGGAACAGCCAAGAGGCAATTCCGAAACAGAGACACACTGATGGGACGGATCATTCTTCTAATGAATGGGAGAAACATAATCTGAAACATGTGGTCCAACAACTTCACCGCTCATGTTTTCATTCAAATCCTTCAGTTGTTAAGAGGCCGCTGCATGGATTCATTAACAAAGTTTTCAAGAAAGAAGAGAGAGAGGACGCACATTTTGCTGACTTGGTCACATTCTCTTTTCATGCTGGTCTGATGTTTCTCATTTCAACATAAAGAACATTGAACCATCAGAGGAACTGGGGGTAATTATGGTGAACAAACACGGCGACTGCATTCAGGACCAAAGCTTTAAACCATGCTCCACAAACCGAGTCGCGCTAAGCTTTCCCAAGTGTCCCATACTTTAGGGGCTTTGTTACGTCTTTGCCTCGAGCCGAGCGGCAGACAGTCTGCGTCGGACTAATGTTGACATTTCGCAGAGACAACAGCGACGGTTCCAACGAGCTCAGAGTCTCCTGGACGCCAGACTGCACCAGCTTTCTCACACCAATTACGCTAATGATGAAGCCGCTTCACTTTTAACCGGGATCCAAAGCGGCGCCGAGCTTGACCTCGTGCGCAGAATGGGATGTAGAGTGTTGTTCAGTAATTATTCTAATACAGGTTGTAATTAAGGTGAATTATTGAACCGTTGAGGGAGACTGGTCGGCGTGGGTGGGCCTTCAGTCCGGACTACAAATTAGCTTTGAGACAGAAAGAGATGAAAGTATAGGCTCGTTTTCTGGCCTGTGTATGAAGCTGTCAATCATAGGAGCTTGGTGAAGCGCTGCACTGAGGGATCTGGAGTGGATTTAGCTCAGGATCCTCCTTCTTGGTCAAGCTGAAGAGACAGGATTCTTGAGGGTGGACTTCATGGAGTGGCACCAGCGAGTGGGTTGCTCCTGTTCCCAGTCATTTCCTGGCCTTTCATCCCTCTCTCTCAGGCATCCTCCGATGAAAGAATGCAGACGGGAGCGGCTAGCTTGTCGAGATGAAAAGGAGCTGCAAAAAGAAGCATGTGTTTTATCCAGACAAACGTCCATCATGAGGGGTAATTTGATACGCTAGACTTCTAGGCATGTTTCAAGTTGCTGGATCTTAGCGTCGGAACATCCAAAAGATGTCCATCTGCAGTTTTAATAAAACTCAGAGAGACATTCAGACAGATTAAACCAAGCAGAGTCTTGCAGAAAGTTTAGATCGCAGCAGGAAATATTTCAAAAATGTGTTTTCACCACAACAAAAGCTTTTAAATCAGCTCCAGGAATCGCAGCTCGTGGAACGGTGCCGCTGTCCACTCAGCTCTGGGTTTCCGTCCAGGGACATCTGTGTCCGACTCCAATCGTGGGGGGAAGCCGTTCGCCAGCTCCACAGCTGGTTTGGCAAAACGAAGAGCCGCGAGGGCTGTTCAATAGCGGGACTGCGCTCTGCGGACAGACAGATTGAGGAGAGGCGGAGAAGAAAAGGCCCTGGCTGAGTCTGCTGCTCCATAAATGGCACAGATGGCCACGGTTTGCGTGCTGAAACTGAAGCAAGAGGCGAACAAAAAGATAGTCACAGAATACATGTTGCTCCGGAGGAACGGCTTCTTGTGGTCGGGTTTTAGAGACAGTGACATTTGTGCTGCGTGAATATGGGATGTATTTTTTCCATCAGAGCTTAAGCTTAAATTGAAGCAAGACAACGCAGAACAAGATGAATGTTTAGAACGGCCAAGTCAAAGTCCTGACCTTAATCCAATAGAAAGGTTGTGGAAGGACCTGAAGCAGCAGTTGATGTGAGGAAACCCACCAACATCTCAGAACTGAAGCTATGAAGCTAAAATTCCTCCAAGCTGCTGTAGAACACTGATCAGCTGTTACCAGAAACATAGGCACATCAGTATCCAAGTCTACCACGAACAAAAGACGCCTCACAGACAGCAACCAAGAGACGAACCTCAAGAACAGAAAGACCAGAATCTGGAACAGCATCTCCTGAGCTCTTAAACGTGGCTCGTTGGTCTAGGGGTATGATTCTCGCTTAGGGTGCGAGAGGTCCCGGGTTCAAATCCCGGACGAGCCCGAGTATTGAGACGTTAACTTTGTTTAAACATGCTTTAGTTTGTCACAAGTTCTAGTTCTGCTTCTAAAAAAAAACAAGATACATGTAAACTGGACTTAAAGAGTTCCTTTGAGAAGATCATCGAGTAGCTTCTTTAGTTCTAGGGGACTGGTGGGAGGTTAACCCACTGACAAACCTCAAGAATAGAAAGACCAGAATCTGGAACAGCATCTCCTGAGCTCTCAAACGTGGCTCTTTGGTCTAGGGCACAGTTACTCATTGCGCGGCTCGCGAGCCACATGCGGCTCGTCAAGCTATAACTGGCGGCTCGCATGGTAGCTTACAGTATCACACTGCCACTTGCCTTTAATGGCAAATTGCAATCCACAATTTACCGGCAATGCTGCTTAAACTGCCATCTCGTGGCGATAGTTGTAATACATTTCACGCAGCTGAATCACGGAAAGCGCGAATGAAAGTGGCCATGTGGCATTGTTTACAAAACTTGACCGCAACGCACTTTGCAGGCAGGCGATGTAAGCTCCGCTAGCGTAAAACACAAAATGGACCGGTTTTTAATAAAACGGGTCTGCTGTACCGGGCCCAGGATAGAGGGGGGCCCCAGAACTGGGCCCTCATTAAATTATGGAATAATTAAAAAAAAAAAAGATAATAAAATAGGAATATTTGTGGGGGAAATTTTTTTTTATATTTGAGTTACATAAAGCTTTTTATTTGTTTTCTTCCTAATTGTCCTTGAAATAGTGGTTAAGAACCCCCCCCCCCAACACAAAATGGTTTGGCCACTGATCAAAATGTGATGTTCCTGTTAGCACAAGTGGTGCTCAGAAAAGGGGAAATAAAAGAAAAGAAGAAAATAGGGGCTTCAAGATTTTCTAAATAAATATTTAATAAAGATCCATGTGTGGGGGGGGACCACTCGCTTTGGGAGCCCACATATTGAGACCTTGACGTGCTTCTACAAAAAACTGTTAAAGAAGAACTAGATGAATGTCTAAAAAAGTCAACTGGACTTGCAGAGTTTCTTAGAGAAGATCTTTCACCACTCATCCCAGTAGCTTCTTCAGAACTGAAACGTCTTCTCAAAAAAAGTCCAGTCCGGTTGCCTTTTTTTTTTCTTGAATATACCATGACCTGGATGACCTGTATGAGGGGTAGGTACATCAGTATCCAAGTCTACCATGAACAGAAGATGCCTCAAGAGCAAATACAGACGGTTAATGACAGGCTGCAACCCACTGAAAAACCTCAAGAACAGAAAGACCAGAATCTGGAACAGCATCTTCTGATCTCTCAAATGTGGCTCGTTGGTCTAGGGGTATGATTCTCGCTTAGGGTGCGAGAGGTCCCGGGTTCAAATCCCGGACGAGCCCACATATTGAGACCTTGACTTGCTTCTACAAAAAAAGAGTTGAAGAACTTGCAGAGTTAAGAGATGTTTCACCACTCATCCGAGTAGCTCCTTCAGAACTGAAGCGTCTTTTCAAAAGCAAACTCTACAAGTCCAGTTGCCTTATTTTTTTAAACGCTTTTTAGATGACTGAGAACCTTCACAGACAAAAAGATGAATGTTTAGGAACGGCCAAGTCAAAGTCCTGACCTTAATCCAATAGAAATGTTGTGGAAGGACCTGAAGCAGCAGTTGATGTGAGGAAACCCACCAACATCTCAGAACTGAAGCTATGAAGCTAAAATTCCTCCAAGCTGCTGTAGAACACTGATCAGCTGTTACCACAAACATTTATTTACGGGTAAACTGCTGCACATCTGGACACAGCAGATACTGGAAACAGCTCACAGATATGGACAAACAGATGAATAAGAAATTGCACAAGTTTAATATTTCAGTTTCATTTGTTTTATTGTGTTTCCTTTGTCTACTTTCAAGTTTGAGTTGTTTAATCATAAATTCGTAATGTTTTAGACGATATATAGTGACTGTGATGCCCTGGATTTTACTTTCTGACATGATTATGAATGAAATGTCTCAAATACTGTCCGTGCCATGTGTTTATCATACTTGTCTCAAGCTGCCTTTTGCAAATGAGCAAATATTAGCGCATGTTAAATACGGACATATAAACACTATAGTGGCTAAATACCTGTGAGATCATATTATGATCCGTCGAGCCTCACGGGGCCCCTCGCGTTTGCTTTTTCTGTTTGAGCACGGCTTTTGCGACCGACACCCAGCTCTTCAGAGGCAACGGGCTAAATGCATCTGAACCAGAATAAACAGGACCTGGACTATATGTGCGAAACCTGCAAAAACAAACCGGGACAAGGTACACACTGCTTTCACACATGTACTCTGTGTTTAAAACAAACTCACGGCTAAATATAGAGCCCGGGCTATGTCTCTCTATTGTGAGCCGAAACAGGAATGTGTCCAAGAAGTTTTCTGTACTTTTCCAAAACACTCCCCTCGTGAAGGAGCTGGGTTTGTATCCTGAGGAGGAGAAAACGTTCTCGCTGCTGCAGGGTGTTGTTTGACGAACACTAAACCAAACAGCCTCATCTGAGAGACTTTAAACAAACCAACCATTAATAATCCAACCACAGTTTTCCCTCACTGCTGACGTCACCGTGAAGGTCTATGGTTAATGTGAGCAGCAGGCTTCCTGCTTCACATGTTCGAGCAGACATCCTGGAACCTGAGGAATCCCAGCCTTCAGCCCCCCAGCTGAGACGGAGCTGAATCAGCCGGCAGCCACTTCCCCTCTCAGCGTTTCCACTGACGTCACCTCACATGCACGACCCTCGGACAGATACGGAGGGGAGGGGGGGTGGAACCAGCTATTACAGCATCCTGGAGCTATGAGGCGCTCACCGCATGCTCCTGACATTTTCTCTCTCCGGGATCCCGCAGAGCGCCGTGCATCGGGAGTCACAGGCGGCTTCAGTTTTACTAACCTGGCGAGGAACACGTTTCTCTTTAATAGTTTAAGATTGCTGGTATTACCCATGACGGGTCTCACAACATATTAACGTCAGGGAAGTGAGGCCGGGCGGGTATTATTTCAGCGATTTGTTAATGTGTCTGTAAATGTGAAAAGGATACGCCGTAGGAAACACATGTGCACAAAGGAGGAATTTAAATGAGCTGAGTGAGACGTCTGTGAGGACTCTCAGCTGCTCCAGGTCACGGTTCATCTGTAAAACTAAAGCAAAGACACCTGGAACTCAGGAATCTTCATCACAGCGTCCTGCATCAGATCTGCCGTGCTAGTTTTTAGCACATTCACAAATGTAAACACGAGTCTATGAGTTTCATTAAAGATGTGTTTATTTCTCTCTCTCTCGTTACTTTTTCATCCGTTTCCCGTTGAAACGTGTCGGTTTATCCACATCAGGATGAAGGACTTGTTTCCGTTCCTAGCAGCCTCCAGATGTACGCTCATTTGCCAGTTCATTAGGTACACGCAAGTGAAAACAGTCCTGGACTAAGTCTTCATGAAGGTTCTGATATTCAGGATTGATTTAAAATAAACTTAGAGATCTGCTAATCAGGCGGCGATTTGCAGAGCTATTCAATTGCATTGTGTTGCGTCGACACGTGTTCCTATTATTTTGGCGTAAATGCATTCTGTACTGAAGTAAAAGTATGGATACACGTGTAAAACAAATACTCTGGTAAAAGTAAAAATGATTTTACCATAAATGAAACTTCAATTCATCTGTCGTTGATAATTTTGCAAAATGAAAACGTTCTACCAGAATAATCTAGACTTAATTGACCAGATGTTCTGCATGAGCATCTGGATCATTTTTAATAATAAATTGAGGGTTGTTGTTTTCAAACTGCTAGCTAGTGTTAGCTATAAACTATCAAACAGTGTGTTCCTGTAGCATTGCTAACAATTAAACTAGCGCAGGAAGCGCATCGTTGACTTTCCTTCTCTAGTCCGATGCTCTAGCCATAGACATATATACACAGACGCCTCGTTGAGCGCTGCCTACAGGGCGGCCATCTTGGAACAGGGCCACTGGCTCCTACTGTGCGTTACATCTATGGAGGAATGGTGTTTCTACACAATAAAAGTCATCATAAATCGCTCAGTTGAAGTCCAGCATCTTTTCTTTACAATCTTCTGCCAGAAGCTACTCTGCTGATAACATTAAGTAGAATTTGTATTTGGGTAGTAAAACCATATTTTTATCATAGCTACATGTGTGACGTTTTTAACAGATCAATACGTTTGGAAATCAGCGAATAATTCTACTTTGAGATTGAGGAGTACCCCTTTCCTTCGTATGTTCATGCACCGCTGCCTCTGCTCGCCCTGTACCAAGATGGCGGCACTTTAGGCACATCCCTCCACAGTCCATGTGGCGTCAATATATCTCCAATCCAATCATGTCATGTCTTTTATGTCTCGTCATCCGTGGAGGTTAAAAAAGTAACTAGTCTGTTTTCCAGCGTAGAGAGTAGAAAGTACAGATATTTGTGTACAAATGTAGGGACTATAAGTAAACAGAAATACTCAAGTAAAGAACAGATACCTGAAAAATCTACCTAAGTACAGCCAGTTTAATCCCTCTGTATTTGAATGTGATTTTAGCATCTCTTAATATTTACTAAAAAAATCATCGATGTTCTTTTCATCCGTCTCTTGGCGAGCACGGATGCTTGTCATTTTTTTTTTCCTCTACCCAACACAACAATGAGGTATAATGGAGGCCTTTCATGCGTTGCCCACCAGAGTTTCTGCCCAGCTGTTTATTTTCTTGGAATAGTTTAAGCAAGCGCAACGCCCACGCACACCTGAACCTGAACCCCTGCTGAAATGTCAGAGTTTTCAGCTCAGGCGAAGGCACGGAGCACAAGGTTGTTTTTTGTTTTTTTATTTTTGTGGAAGGCTGTTTTCTCTCCCCAGACACAATCGCCACAGGAATGCACTGCCGAGACGCAAGAAAGGTCAGAGAGCGTTCAAAAGAAAACGGAGAAAATTCACATATGTGCAATACAGGAAAAACACACACACATATATATTTATACGCACAAGTATCTGCTTAATTTAAAATGCTGATGGCTGGAGGCTGGAGAGAGAGAGAGAGTGTGTGTGCAGCAAGGTCACAGTGACAAACAAAACACTCACAGCGTGCTTGTTTGTTCCGTCCATTTATAATAAGTCAAGCTGTTTGTCCTCGCTGGTTTTATAAAGGGTCTGAGTGCAGAGGGGGGCACTCTGGTTATTCATTCATTCATCTTCTGTAACAGCTTGTCCTGTGAAGGGTCATGGGGGACGTTGGAGCCTGTCCCAGCTGTCCTACCCTGGACAGGTCTCCAGTCTATCACAGGGCTAACACAGAGAGACGGTGGGAGGAAGCTGGAGAACCTGGAGAGAACCCACGCAGACACAGGGAGAACATGCAGACTCCACACAGAAAGGCCTGGATACAGTAGGATCATCAGTGACCACAGTCCAGTTGGTTCCTCACAGGGAGGCGTTGTAGAGTCGTATGTCCTAAGGGACAAACAACCTGTCCATGGAGCACTGTTGTCACTGAACGAGCTTCTCTGCCTGGTGTCCTGTAGAGGGTGGCGGACATTGTTCATGACAGACCGGAGTTTGTTCAAGGTCCTTCCATCTACCACTGATGTCAGGGACTCCAGCTCTGTCCCTGACATCAGTGTCCTCCTTCTGGATCAGCTTGTCCAGAGGTGAGGTGAACCTTCTTCTTAGTGCTGCCTCCCCAGCAGGCCAGCTGACAGTCTTGCTAATGTGTTGTGTCAAGCTTTTGGACGTTAGCATTAGAGCTAGCCTGTTAGGTTACGTTACAAGGCTATTAAACGTTGGCTGCGCTGTTTCTTACATTGCTCTACGTTCATTTTACTCGTCCCAGCTTCACCGTCACCACCTTTTTTTAAATATTTGTTAAGAAAATCTTTAAGGCCTCTATTTTCTTCTTCTCTTTTCTCTCCTTTTCTAAGCATCGGACTTGTGCTGACCAGACATTTTGAGCGCACTGAACTTAAAATCAAACAGCAACATCAAATTTTGATCAGTGGCCAAACCATTTTTGTGTTGGGGGTGGGGGTGGGGGGTTCTTGACCACTATTTCAATGACAATTAGAAAGAAAACAAATAAAAAGCTTGTAACTATTTAATTTTTTACTTTTTTTAATTATTCCATAATTTAACTCTACCCTGGGCCTGGGACAGTGGACCCGTTTGTCCCCCCCTATCAGCGGGCGTTTCCCCAGGACACCACGATAGTCTGATAGGACATGTCCACCAGCTCCCAGCAGATATTAAACCATCTCAGCATCATTTCATTCAACTGAATTGTATTTATATGGCGTCAATAACAATACAAATCGTCTCAAGATGCTTCACAAGACCTGGCCTGAAACCCCCAGAGAAAGTCTGAGGCGACGGTGGGAAGGAAAGACTCCCTTTTAAGAGGAAGAAACATTGAGCAGAACCAAGATATGGAGGAACCCATCTGCCTAAGACTGAGTCTGATTAGGAGACCAGTCCAGATTGTGATCCAGATGTAGACCCAGGTACTTCTAGGTCTGAACCAGGCTGCAGGTGAGGCCTGGACCTCCAGACATCCACTACCACCTCCTTTGGTTTTAGCTGCATTGATCAGTAGGTGGTTTGTTCTGCACCATGAGACAAAGTTGTTCTTGTCCTCCTCCTCTTGATTCACCGCACAGTTGCAGCGTCACCTGAGGACTTCTGCACATGACATGACTCTGTGTTGTGCTTGAAGTCCGAGGTGTACAGGTAGAACAGGATATTTGAACTAGATAAAACACTAAGAGACTCACGTTACGGTGCCTATAGCTCATCCAAGCTGTTGCTCGGTGTGTTGGTTTGATGCTTTGCTGATCGGTTTGCCCGATGGCAGCAGTTCAGAGCGTTTACTGCGAGAGGGTGAGCGGCGTCTCTGGGGATATTTCAAGCTCCGTTCCTGCACCGGCTCTGGAGGACTCCTTGGACGGGAGGCCCCTCTGTTAAACATCCAACAACACCATCTACGGGCCGCGACCGGCAAACACGCCGTCCCGCCGGGCTCCTGTCGTCCAGTGTCGGCTTTAAACCAGACCACAAAGACTCCCGCGTCCGTCTGTCCGTCTGTCCGTTCTGCCCCGTGAGCAGCCTGCCGCCTCTTGGTGGTTCTAGGAATCCTGTTATTATGAAAGACGTGACGTTTGGGAAGACGCACACAAGAGGGAGCTGTTAGTCCAGTAATCGCTCCTTGACCTGGAGTGACCCGTTAAGTAGCTGCAAGGCAGTTTAGAGACCTCCTCCAAAACCTTAACCTGAGCAATTATCAGGAAAAAAAATGTGGCTTCTGAAGACGTTTTTATTTCTTTTGGCTTCTCTCTCAGCCGTAATTTACTTTATCAGATTTGTAATTTGATCCATTTGTCTCCAAATAATCAGCTCCTTGTTTCTCTCTTGAAGCAAAAGAAAGCGTAATGTTTGACACCTCTGCTCCAGGAGGCAGACGTGCATTAGCAGGTAAAAATAATAATAATAGAAGAAGAAAGAAGAATAAAACTAAACTGGACACGCCTTAAAGAGGTTTAATAATTTCCCGTGTCCCTGAACGAGTCGGAAAGCTTTCGCCAGGTATTAATAAATCACACGGGGAGGAAAGCGGACGTGACCGGAGGAATGTCACATGGTTTTGGGGAAGATGGAGAAATATATGATGTTTTTGTTAATTATTATTTATTTTATTAGCTGGATCAATCTGTGTGTGGGGGGTTCACGGTTCCTGGGTGGTCTCTATCCACGTCCTCAGCCTGTGGCACAGTTTAGAAGCATTAAATGGATTTTTTTTCTTCTTATCTATTCCTCTTTTAAAGCTGCCAGATAAAACAACTTTCTTTTTTCTTTTTTTTGCAGGAGCTGTGCATCTTCACCTGATCCTTCGTCTGATAAAAGCTCTGGATAAAGGAATTAACAGAAAACGAAAATAAGCTTGGCCTGTTAAAATAAAAAAATAATCCTTTAGTCCGGCGGATCATTTAGAGATTAGACGCTGAACGTGTGAATGGAGGTGAAGGAACCAGGCAGCGATGTTAGAGGAGGGAGGATTCATCCATCACGTCTGTTTAAGATTTATTTGTTTCAGTCACAGTCTCTCCTCGTACCCCTGCATTCCCCGGCCCTCCCCTCCCCTTCCTCTCTCCTGAGGGGCCTGCAGTCAACTTTGACCTGCACAAAGAGCTTGTTAAATGCCTGTGTAATCCTTGTGTCTGTGTTTGCGAGTGTGTTTTTATTCCTTTTTTTTTTTTTTTGCATGTGTGCAGTCAGTCGTCGGGTCGGGTCGACCCGCCGGGAGCCAGCGGGTCGGCCCGACTCACCACCTCCTAAAAGCCGGAGGGGCCGCTTCTTTCAAACCAAATCAATACTCTATGGTTTTTATTTCTCCATTTGAAAGGCGAACCTCTGGAGGGTTAAGGAGGAGGAGGAGGAGGAGGAGGAGGAATTATGAAAATCCTGTACGGTTCCAAACGTCTAGCTGTGCCAACTGTGGCGGTCCCTTTTGACTAAAGACAGATGATCCAGAGTGGGCTGACAGTGAGTCACTGACATCCACAGACATGCCTGTCTCTTCCTCTCAACCCTGGTGTTCACCTCAGCAAGGAATGCAGGGGGAATGCTCTTCTGTTCTCAAGGCTAGGATAGGAATCAACCCGCACCCCTCCCACCACCCCGTCCCTCACATTTACACATAAGAGAATGGGCACGAGTGTGTGCATGTGTGCACGGCGGCGAGCAGATATAGCAGAATTCTTGTGGCGAGAGTCATGGTTTGAATGAGGACAGTGTTTATAGTATAGCAGAAATATGTGGTGGAACGGTTAAAATAAGCCTGTTTGTGCAGGCAGCCAGAATGGAGGTGCATGCATTAGGGAAATACATCAAGATGTGGGTTTGAATCTGACGTGCTGTTGCAGGTCTTGACAGCGGAGACGTTGACGGCGGAGGCTAGCGGCACTGATTGCCATTGTAATTCAGCTAGTCTTGGCGGTACGACTCAGATTGTTCGGTTTTAACGAGCGCTAATCCACCAGAAGAGGTGGAGGGATGAAAAGCGATTATTCAGACTTACTGATGGATGATGTGTTCATGTAGATCACATCAGGAGGAACTAGATTTCTAAGAAGGCTACCTGATCAGAGATTCAGCTTAACTGTTTACATGGACGCAGCTAAAAGTACTTGATAAGATCTTTATTTGTGTGTGTTTGAAGGTGCTCAGTCCTCCAGGTCAGAGTTTATCCAAATAGCAAAGCTGAAACAAGAGGAACTGGAGATTCTTGAAGACCTCTCGCCACTTCTGGAGAAATCCAACAAGTCCAGTTCACCTTGTTTTAGCTTTGTCTTCTTGTCTGATTTTGTAGATCTGATCAGATTTATGTGTTAAAACGCCACAAAACATCAGTCGCTTTATTGCCTTAATGGCAAAGTGGTTCTGTGGAGCATCGAATCTGCAGGAAATAGAGAAGAAGAAGAAGAAGATGTGACTGAAAAAGGTGCCTAACATGGAGCCAAGAATTAGCAGAAGAAGAAAGAGGAGGAGGAGTTGAAGAAGACGACGAAGAAGAAGGAGGTGGTGGAGGAAATTTTAACTGACAAAATTAAATTGATCTGATTGAAACAGACGACCGAGATGGAGCCTCCACTGGTTTCCTGGACATGGATAAGGAGATGAAGAAGAAGAAGGACCAGGAGTAGTAGTGGTAGAAGAAGAAAAAACGAGGAAGTGGAGGAGGAAGAGAAGAAGAAGAAAACAGTGGTGGAGGAAGAATAGAAGTGGGAGAATAAGATGAAGAAGAAGAAGAAGAAGGGGGATGAGGAGGAGGAATTGAAGAAGAAGAAAAACGAGGTGGGGGGAAGAGTGGAAGAAAAAGGAGATGGAGGAAGAGTAGTAGTACAAGAATACAATGAAGAAGGAGGAAGTGGAGGAGATGGAGGAGGACAAGAAGAAGAGGAAGCAGAAGAAGAAAAAGGTGGTGGAGGAAGAAGTAGTTGTGGAAGAATAGGATGATGATGATGAAGTAGAAGGAGGAGGAACGAAAGAAGAAGAAAAACGAGGAAAGGGAAGAGGAAGAGTGGAAGACAAAGGAGGTGGAGAAGGAGAAGTAGAAGGTGGTGGAGGAAGAGTAGTAGTAGAAGAATACAAAGAAGAAGAAGGACATGGAGGAGATGGAGGAGGAGAAGAAGAAGAAGAAGAAAGAGGAAGAAGTTTTTCCCAACGTTACTGACAACGCTGAATGTCTAGAAAAGAAGAAGATGAACCAACCAATCATCTCTGTCCACATGTCTTCCATCTTGGTCCTTCCTGTTTTTCTACCAGCAGCATCAGGTTTACACCACCTCCTCTACATCTGATCAAACTCCTCCCGTGTCAAATCTTTTCTCCAGAACATCTACCACGAAAGAGAACCCGAGCGATGAAGACGCCGCGTTTAGCTGCCGTCACCGTCAGCTTCACGTGAGAAACCCCAAAGACGGTCACGGAGCCGATGGGAGGTGGGTGGTCCGTTCTGACAGGATTCCCATGGTTCCCATAGGATTTAACGGCCTGACAGAGAGAAACTGACAACCTTTAGTTAGTTTACAACCAGCTCTGTGCTCTGAGGCTGCATACCAAGGTGAGTGAGCTGTGGGGGTTTCTGCCAGACTAATGTTATCTAAACTACCCCAACAAGCATTTTATTCTGAATGAGCCGTGCAGCACAGATAACATCGCCCCAGTGAGCACATTAGCATCCACCGGTACCCGTCCCATCCTCGGAGTCGCTGCACACAGAGGAGGAATGCGGGGTGGTGCCGTGGGTCAGCTGTCTCTGCAGCCTCGGGGGATGAGAGCTGCAGATCCAGGCGCTCTTATTTTGACAGGTCCCCGTTATCGTGCAGGTTTTTTTTCTTTTTGCAGCAAACATCGGGATTGAGGACACGTGCGACTGCACAGACATGCACGGGGACGCACGTAGGAGATGAAGCCTTCATGAACTGTGACCAAGCAGCCCCGGGGTCAAAGGTCAAGCTACCGACTTGCCCCCTTCCCTTCGCCACGCTTCGGAGGGAGAGCGGTGAACGTATCATGACCTGACAGCGCCGTTCCCCACCGCAGGGGTAAACACACAAGGTGCACAAGAGACGAATACCCCCACCCACCTCCACCCACCTACACCTCGCTGTTTTCCTCCACTCTCCTCCTTGAATGCACTCAGGAGCAGATTGGCGCAAATATTTCTGTCTTCCTTCCCCCTTTGTTCCCCTCTCTCGCCCCTCATCTTCCCTTCTGTCTCCTCTCCCCGCTCTTCACTACTCTCTTGTTTGCCCTTCCCCTTCCCTTCCTCCGCCGTAACCGGTGGAATCCCAGAGCCCCGTCCACCTAAGTGTCACTGAAGAATGTTCCATCATTTAAACGGGGGAGAATGCTCCGCTAATATATAACCAATTACACTGGTCACATTTCCTGTGTCTCCTTTGAGCTCTCTGCAGGCTCAAAGTGCCAATCAGGCCTGGAATGCCAGAACATGGCTCTTATTTGCCAGGGGTCAGCGCACCAGTAACCTCACATTCTAAAGGACCATTGTTCCCATGGCCAGAAAACTCGGGAGAGGCACACATACACATCCAGGGTGAAAGACACACACACACACATACACACAAACCCTGGCCCCTAGAGGCCCCACATCAAGGGCCCGCTCTGTTTAAACAGCATCCGCCTGCACAGCCACCCGCCATGAAAGGGATTAAACAAGGTGTGTGTACGCATGCATGCATGCGTGTGTGTGTGTGCATATACGTTCATGCTACTTGCATTTCAGCCGACGCCGCAGCAAATAAGTGGAATAAATAAATGTGTCGCCTGTTATTTTTAATCTTTTAAGAGGAAAAGTTTCAGACTCGAGCGCGAGACGCCGCCTTCTATTCATGATGGCTGAGCGTGGGAGACAAAGAGCGAGCGAAATTGCGAGGACGCGGACTCGTCCCCACCGCGCAAAGCGTGCGACGGGGCAAGGACGCGCCGTAGCTCTCGGCGGCTTTCGGAGCGCCCCCGACGGTTCGTCTGCTGCTTGCGTTCTCCCGCAAGATCTGAAAACATAAACAAAGAATGAGTCAGTGTCTGTTCACTAAAGAGGGCGTGAAAAAAATAAAATAAATAAACCTCCTGCCTGCAGCACGTATACATACTGATGACGCTTAAAGCTAAAAGTGTACGGACACTAAAGCACCGTCCTCCGCTCTTCTAGTCTCCCGTCTGCAGGGTGTTTGTTACCGCTCAGATTTTCTTGATAGGTGATGACGCCCGGCTCAGAGTCTCCGGAGATGCCAGGGCTCGATGCAGAGCTGGGGCCTCATGTATGAAGAGTTGCGTAGATATCCTTCTAAATCGTGACATAAACTCAGATTTAGAAGCATTTCAAAGCACATTTCTTTTGTACATCCCAATCGAGCGTACCTGACTCCTCCCTGTCCACACCCCTTTAAAAATTTGTATTAAATTATATTTAAATTGACCCTGCACCTGAGATTCCCCTCTCAAATTCATGCCATGGCGCTTTTCTATCAATGTGTGTGCAGTCCATAGCTCTGATTCCATTCAGAAACCGTCTCTGGCTGCAGATTGCTCTTTAATGTTGACCTGTTCAGATGCATTGTGGGAATCTGATCTACCTGGCTGACATGAGGAGAACTCCGTCCCACACGGCTTGCATGGCTCTGCTCAGGGTCAACTGGCTCAGTCCCGATCGGTCGGAGTAATAGTTTTCACATTGATGACAGTTTCCCAGCATCACCTCTAAGTGTCAAAGCCAAAGGATCCACATCTGTAGAATCCTACGTACGCCAGACACGACGTTGGCGTTGGCACGGACAGAGTTCATGGACATTTCACTCTTGATCAGTGGTGGACAGTAACGAAGTAAATTTACTTGAGTACTGTACTTAAGTACAGTTTATGAGTATCTGTACTTTACTTGAGTATTATTTTTGGAGGGATAATTTTACTTTCACTCTAATACATTTGAAGGACAAATATTGTACTTTTTACTCCACTACATTTCTGTTGATGCTCTCGTTACTCACTACTTTTGAGCTTACGTCAGCTGATTATTATATTTTTCTTATTTTTTTTTAAAAAGTCTGAGAAAATAAACTGTTTCTGCTGATTCACTATGTCATGCCGTACAATCCATACAATGTAGGAAGAAACTCCTGGAGAAACTCCTTATCTCAAACACGTTTGAGATTTTTGCCACAAAAACTGATTCGTTTCAGTATTTTTTTAAGCAAAATCCTTTAGTTCTTTACCTAAGTACAATTTTGACTAAGCTACTTTTACTTGTTTTGGAGTAATATTTGACAGGCGTATCTGTCCTTTTACTCAAGTAGTGAAGGTGTGTACTCTGTCCACCTCTGCTCTTGATACATCCGAACTTTTACGTAAGCAAGTACGTACGTAATGTTTTTGTACGTACGCAACTTTCGTACATGAGGCCCCTGAACTTTTACGTGAGTGAGTACGTACGTAACTTTTTTGTACGTACGCAACTTTCGTACATGAGGCCCCTGGTGCATATTTTTTGCCAGTGACGTCGCCAAACCTGCTGCGACCGCCGTGCTGGAAGTACGCTGCTTCTGTCTTAACTATCGCGGTGTGACGACGGAAGCATCGAGGGTCCAGCCCCCCCGCCCCAAAAAAAACACAAAAAGCAACAAAAGGACATGTGTTCTTTGTCTGCGCCCTGAGAGAAGGTGTTGTGTTTCTCTCTTTGACAATGAAGACAATAACTCAAGGTCTGCTCGCTTGTGTTTCCCCCCCTCACATGTGGTTTCTATATGTTAGCGCAGACTGAGAGGTCAAGTTCAAGAATGAACAGTCATGCTCCAAAACCTTTTTTTTTTAATAAACACATATATGCATTTCTTTACAAAGAACACCAATGACTCTGCATTTCTTCCCGTCGCTGGCCGTTCTTCTCTTCTGGATACTTCTGACACTGGCTGTGTAGTTACGTGCGTTACTGTGCATATCATGAATGATTGGATTCCAAGCCTCTTTTTATGTGTCTCAATACAAGCATGCAAATGCATGCACACACATGCATGCACACACACACACAAGCGCACACACAGTTTCGCACAGGTATGCAGTCAAAGTTAAGAGAAACCTGACCTACCTGACGGATCGAAACTACTCCTACGCTACTCAGTTAACCCCTCAATGTTCAGCGTGGGAAACAATGCTTTGGCATTAGCTGCTAACTCCTGCTCAAATACCTGAGATGGATGGATGGCTGGACGCACGGGGGCTCTGATAAACGTCGACACGGCCTCGAAGGGAGAAGGAGGCGCAGAGAGATAGAGGTTCCATATTAGGAAGAGAAGGTGAGGCGTAGAGAGGAAAAAAAAAAAAAGGGAGTGGGAAGGTTGTCAATGTGCGGTTTCTCATTTGTGGCCTCGCTCTCTCCCTCTTCCTTCCCCTGCTCGCCTATAAGAGATATCCGAGGGCAAAGGGCAGACAGCCTTTTCAGAGAAACATGATTGCAGCCTTGTTGCGAAAGGCCTTTCATTTAGAAATATGTGACTTCTGTTAGAGGAGAAAGCCGAAGCATTCCCTTCTCCCATCGCCGCTGCTTTTCTGCGCCGCACAAAAACGGCGGCGCGGAGAGACCTTGAGCCTCGGAGAAAAGGCCTTTCAAGACACTTGTGTTTTCAAGGTCCTGCCTTGAAAGGCTGCGGGTTTATAGACTTAAAAAAAATACATAAAATAATAATAAAAAAAATCATCATCCACATGAAGCTGGAGTGAATCTTCCTCCTTTATTTCTGAACCGTAGCTTCCTGTAGAGATGCCGTTAATTACAAACGCCTTTGATCCAGCTACAGTTGTGCGCGGGGGGAGGAATAAATAGCTCCACACCAGAATGCTGTGTCATGCTTTGGCCTCAGCCTCGCTTGGCACAGGCCGCTCTGTTATTTTGGCCTCAAGTACTTGGAGGTTATGTAGCTTAGGTCAATACCATGTGCGTGTGACCGGTGTACCGCAGGGTGATGTCACATGGCTTGTGAAAGTCCTGCTTTGATATCAGCAATTAGACGGTCGGACTTTTTTCTTTTTTTTTTTTTTTCGAGCTAGCCTCAAATCCTCGGCCCCGCTGTTCCCCTTGGCACATGGCGGTTGCTAAGTTACACCGTGAAAAACACTGTGATGTCTCGATGCTTATCAGCGACGACGACGGCGAGGGGGAGGGAGGGAGGGGGGGTAAGCTCACTCTTACGTCACGTATTATCAGTTACCGAGGGTTTTAACGGCCTCGGCTGTTCTGTGACGTCGATGACGAGATGTTCCTTCCTGACATTGTTTTATACACCGATCAACCATAACATTATGACCGCCTTCGAACTCCCTTGTGGAGATGGGCTTTGTTTGATCAACAGGATCTTGTTAGTTGGGGGGGTCTTTGAGGGGAGGGGCCCACAGATACTTGATCAGTTTGGGATCTAGTGAATTTGGAGGATTTGGAGAATTTTAGTTGTTCCTAAAGTGCCTGGTCTGGTCTAGGTGGGTGCTACATGTCTAAGTAACATCCACACCAATGAATGAATGAATGCCAGGTCCAGAAGTTTCCCAGCAGAACAATGAACTGTCACAAGATGGTTTAAATGTTATTCACTTCTTCTCCTGTTGGTGGTCATAATGTTGTGGCTGACTCCAGATGCTCTAACATCACATTAACTAGTCACTGATCATGTGACAATAAAAACATGGACGCCTCCTAAAAGAAAAGTGAGCAGTCCAGTGGGTCGTTGCGGCAAAAAGACATCCGCTAACGCTAATGCTAGCAGAGGAACGGTCCAAATCCTCTGGACAGCAGTCAGTTAACAACTTCACCAAACGTCCTGTGGTAACAGAGAGAAGGAGGCTACACATCAACTATTTTGTAAAGTTATCAGACCTTTAGTTGCTACGCTATCCTACACTATTAAATGCTACTGATGGTGCTGAGGTGCTGCATGTTCTTATACAGGCTATACATATCTGCTCTCAGCACATGTATTCAGGTCAAGAACATAGAGTTCATTACTTTCTACTGGTTTTCTATTAGTGATGTCATCAGGGACTATCCTGTGTCCACTTGATCTTGTCCAACCCCTTTAAGTCAGCCCATTCAGAAAAAAAAAAATTACGATCTGCACTTATTCGCACTCTTTCCCTTAAAAGGATTCTAAAGTGGCCACACAGAACGTGACCTGCATGCTGCGTGATGTAGGCCACGCTGATAAGGGGAGGACTGGGAGGACTGGGTGGAAGAGGGGGGAGGCACTACTGCTTTATCACCTGTGTGCCCTTTGATACAGTTTTCCCTCGCGGTGCATCAAAGGCGGCCGCTCGCTCGAAGGGACAGCGCCGCTACGGTAGCGGGCTGCCGGTGGACTTGAGCCTGTCAGGCTTGGACTGACTTGTCACGGTTGTGTAATGAAGTCACACACGGGTCAAACTGCAGGCGAGGGAGAGGCGAGGAGGGGGGGGCACCGCTCACGCTTCAGGGAGGTTACTCACCTTGGGTCTCTGAATCTTTCTGGCACAGGTGTCTCATTTCCATATTAGGGATTTCCCTCACTTCCTGCTCTGTTTCACAACCAGGTCGGTGTCCTTTCCGCCGTCAGACGACCTCCTCATAACGCTGGCGTGCTGATTGTACGTCAGGGCCGGGGCTAGAAACAGAATCTCATTCTATTCTCATTTGGTATCTATAAGAAGCGCATTCTGGATTTCACCGGGAAGCCCCTTCAGTAGAACCTAAGACGTTTTCCAGGAAGCTGGTGGTAGATTTCGGTCTATCGCAGGTTTAACATTCCACCTGTTCTCTACTCCCAGCTGCTGCCATACCTGCGAGGCACTGGTTTCAGTGACACAGTTCAAGTATTTTGGGCGAGAAGAAGGTTCAGTTGGGCAATAACAACAGCTTCCTCCCCTCTGTCAGCAACGATAATCCATCTCCCTGTCACCGTGCGCATTGTCTGACGGCGGCGTCAACATGCCTCGCATAGCAGCCTCCTGGAAGCTCTGCGTCTGCATATTTGCGTGTGATTTACAGCATCATATACGGTTTTCTCTCGGAGGCGCGCCGCTCTCCCGCGACAATGAAACGCGTGGATATGAATCCCGACAAAACAAAGGAGTTGTGAGGGTGTCTGAGGGTCTGTCACGGAACGGCAGCGCTGCTTTATGCTGAGACGCTGAAGGTTTTTAATTGTTTCTGGTGAACAGTAATTTATTTGAACTGTCACTCTGCCGCACTGTTCTGACGAGCAGACCCTCAGCATGGATTCAGCTGCGGTGCCATTTGTTAGAGAATGAGTTTCTGGGGAAGTGAAAAAGTCTTTTCAGTTTTAAAAGTTTCAATATTGCGTCACGTAAATCTGTCGAGAGTAGTCGCCTGGTCAGCTTGCTGTGCCACGGCACTTTAGACCAGAGTAGGACAGAATGTCTTTAGTGCTACTGCATTGAAAGCAATACAATGGAATTTAAAAACAGCTCGACTAGAGACACTTTCTGCTTCTAGCTCTTGCGGTGCGGTACGTCAGGGTCCTTTAGCACCAACCAGAGTGTAGCATGTCAAGATACGATGCTAGGGATGACTATAGGCCCCGATGTTTCTGCACGCATCTCACCATTTAAGCATCAAGCCGACTAGTCTCTGATCACGTGAAAATAACAACATGGACGCCTCCTAGAAGACAGGGGAGGAGCCCAGTGAGTCGTTGCAGCAAAAAGACATCCGCTAACGCTAGCAGAGCTAACGGTCCAGCAGTCAGTTAACAACTTCACCAAACGTCCTGTGGTAACAGAGAGAAGGAGGCTGCACATTAACTATTTGATAAAGTTATTAGACCTTTAGCTGCTACGCTATGGAGTACTATTAAATGCTAATGATGGTGCTGATTTGCTGCATGTTTTTATACAGGCTATACATAACTGTAGTTCACAGTATGTATGTAGTATTCAGCCCATACTACTGTGCCATGTCAGTCCTGAAATACAGCTAAAGTACTACTGCAATGCATCTGAAAAGGCTAATGCTAATGCTAGCAAAGCTAATGGTCCAGCAGTCAGTTAACAGAGAGAAGGAGGCTGCACATCAACTATTAGATAACGTTATTAGACCTTTAGCTGCTACGTTATCCCATCTAACAACATGCTATTGAGTGCTATTTAATGCTACTGATGGTGCTGAGGTGCTGCATGTTTTTATACAGGCTATACATATATGTAGCTGTCTGTATTCAGGTCCGGAATATAGATTTCATTACTTTGTTTTTATTAGTGGCGTCATCGGAGACATCAGTGTCCACTTGTCTTTCACCACATCCCCCTCCCCCAGGACAGATTTATAGATCAGAAAGATGTTGGTGCAGAAATGAATGCTCATCTTGTCCTGTCAGTGCCGGTCATAATAAAATCTGTTCCTTCTTGGAGCGCATCGGCAGCGATTCAGGACGCCATCCTCTCTCTGATGGATCATCATGACACACCGCGGTGACTCACAACATGTGTCTCTGTTTTTGTTCCTTTAAGATGTAAAAAAAAAAAGAAAAAAAGAAGAAGAACCACAAGCGGCCTACTGACCACTTCTTTTTTCCTTTTTTCTTTTTTGAAAACACCAGCTGTCAAGTGGACAGGCTGTATTTGAGGACACGTGCGGGATTGTGCACGTGTGTGTGTGTGTGTGTGTGTGTGTGTGTGTAGCCTGCGCACTGTCTGTCATCATCTCGACCGCAGTAAATTAAACAGTAGCTGTTGTTGGTCAGAGAGGAGGTAGGACGGAGGCAGGTCATGCTTAAACGCAGCATGACTCATGTACAGTGTGGTCTGAACAGATCTGACGCGCTCGGCCAAATGTTAGTTTTCAGAACTTTGATGCTTTGAGTCCCGTAAACCGCTTACAAAAAAAAAAGAAGAAGAAGAAGAAGCAGCAGCTACCGTCTCACAGTTAATAACATACAGCACACACTGTACACAGCGAGCGAGGAGCCGTTTCCTCGTATCGGCGAGGGAAATAACAGGTGGAGAGCGGCGGTGATTTGGACGCGTGCACCTGCTGCAGCTGATGCCGCTCGGCCGTCGCTCAGCTCTGGATTTAAAACGCAACTGTCATCTAATCCGGATCAAAACCATCAGTGTGATTCTGTTAGCGATAAGAAATAAGATTTAAAGATAATTTAGAATCTCGTCTTTGAGATTCCACAACGGTTGCAAGGATTACTCAGGCAGAACTGAAGCAAACTGTGGTCCAGCTGGCTCCTCACGGGGAGGCGTTGTAGAGTCGTATGACTGTAGAGGGACAAACGACGTCCTCAACCTGTCCATGGTGCAGGACAGAGACAGCAGACAGTCACTTAATGAGCTTCTCTGTCTGAATATGATGTCCTGTAGAGGGTGGTGGACGTTGTTCATGATGGACCAGAGTTTGTCCAGATACTCCATGTCCCTACCACAGAGCCCTCCTTCTGGATCAGCTTCTCCAAACTCGAGGTGTCCTTAGTCTTGTAGAACATGTCCAGCAGCTTCTGGTAGTCTAGTTTGTGATCCAGATGTAGACCCAGGTACTTCTAGGTCTACCATCTCCTTGGTTTTAGCTGCATTGATCAGAAGGCGGTTCTCTCTGCACCGTGAGATGAAGTTGTTCACCAGGGCCCTCATGTACGAAGGTTGCGTACGTACAAAAATGTTACGTACGTTCTTTCTCCCGTAAAAGTTCAGATGTATCCAGAGTGAAATGTCCTTGAACTTTGTCCGTGCCAACGCCAACGACGTAGCTGGCGTACGTAGGATTCTACAGATGTCAATCCTTTGGCTTTGACACTTAGAGGTGATGCTGGGAAACTGTCATCAATGTGAAATGTGAGCACTGAAGGATTTTAGTTCTTGCATGAAGTGAATGCATCACCCTGCACAGTGGAGGCCAATCCAGAGAAACACACTTGATGGAGGTGTTGTCAAACACAGCAGCATTCAAATAGGTTTGCATGTTGTATCCGTGATTAACAAATGTAAATACGTAGTTAAAACACACACTTTCTGTTTCCCCTGCTGCCACTGCACAATTAAAACGGGATGGAATCTCTTTCAGGTGAAAACTCAAACGTCCACAAGCAGAAGAGAAAAACGACTACGATGGTTTGTCTCTCACGTGAAAGCGGCTTTGAACTTCTTGTGTTGTGTGACTTTTTAGTAAATCTTTGTGTCTTTGTGGTAGTTTTGTTCATTTTGTAGTTGTAGTAGCAGTGTTGTGTCTCTTTGAAGATTTTCTTTGTGTTTGTCTTGTGCTTGCTCGCTACCTCTTGTAGTAATGTCTTGCATCTTTGTCGTGCAGTGTCTCTCTGAAGATGCTTTGCACTTCCTGTAGCCGTTTTGTGTCTCTTTGTTGTAAATTTATGCGTCTTTTCGGTGGTTTCATCCATTTTTGTTGAGGAATTTCCATAATTTCTGTGATGTACAGTATATCTTGATGTCTTGGTGTCTTTGTAGTCCAGTTGCGTAGCACCTTTGCTCCTCTTGTTTTGCATCTTTGTCGTGCAGTGTCTCTTTGAAGAAGTTCCTGCAGTAGTTTTTTGTTTGTTGTATATTTATTTGTATTTTTGGTGGTTTCGTCCATTTTTGTTGGGGATTTGCACAACTTCTAATAGTTATTTATAGTATATCTCGATGTAGTCACTTTGCTTTTGCAATCCCGTTGCATCAATTTATCCTGTAGCATTATGTTTTGGTTTTGTGCGTCTTTGAAGCAGCAGGCTTTCGTATCTTTGTAGCGTTGTCTCTTTGCACTCCTTTGTAGCTGTTTTGCGTCTCTTTTTGTGAATTTGTGGCAACCATATATGTGTATCTGTGCCTGTTTTGTGTCACGTAGTCATTGTTTTGCGTCTCTTTGATGTAGATTTGTGTGTTTTTGTGGTGGTTTCGGCCATTCTTGTTGGGGATTTGGAACTTTTTTTTCACTCTGGAGTATATCTGGATGTAACCAGCTTGTGTGTCTTTACAATCCAGTCACTTTGTGTCTCTCTGAAGCAGCTTTGCAGCGTTTTGCATTTCTGCGTCTCTTTCTGTGAGATTCAGGAGATGAAGTATTGGTTCAGTACTGTTTCCATCCTGCGGGGGCAGCAGCGAGCTTCCAGCCGCTGTGCGATTTCCTATTTTGCAAACGAGGAAGAAATCTGCAACCATCTTTATACTACAGGCGGGGAAAACATGACGCAGTCACCACGAGACAATGTTATCACTGACGTTTTATTGCTTTTGATGTTTTTGATTCCATCATCTAACCTTTGCACAGAGGAAAGTCAAAATCTTTCCATTTATCTAATGCGGAAATAAATGTGGGATCCGTTAGGGGCTGATTAAAGATCGTCATAGTACGGTTCATATTCCTGGATCATAAATAAGCCAGGAATCAGAGCCAGGGATTCATGGAGTCCTTGCTCCGCTGTGGAAGCCTCGATGTACACCTGTTTACAAACCAAGAGTGTTTAAATGACCCCGTGATTCACGTCCACTCACACTGAAATCACCAACACGTTTTACCTGCAGCTCGTCGTCTCAGCGTCTCAGCGTCTCAGCGTATAATTACCCTAAGCCAGAATCAACCTGTGGAGGTATTGCCACATCCGGTGCGCCCACCAGTGGCTTAATTGAACCCACCTACAGCGGCGCGGTTAAAACGCCGGTGATTTCTGTGAAGGGTAACGTCTGTCTGGCTTTTCCCTCTGTATCTTTCCATCTATCCCTCCTGCTCTCTCCTTCTCCTCCTTCGCCATGTGTGGCTTAAATTACAAAAGCTTTCACTCAGAAGTGACTCATGTCTGGAGAATGCACTTTTTTCTCTCTCTCTCTTAGCTTTTTTTCTTCTTCTCTTCTTCTTCCAACTGTCTCACCGCCTTTCAATCACGCTCGTGAATCGTTATTTATCTGAATCTATTCCGTTTTTTTTCCAGGTCTCATGTGGCGTTGCCCTCCCGTTCGCTTCCTTTGACAGATTCGTATTAAAACATTTTTTTTTTTTTTTTGTTCTGCCTTCTTTTGCAGGAGCTGCAACCCTGCACCTTGACTGACTGCAACACCGGCCTCTCTTTTTTTTTTTTTTTTGCAAAAACGCCTTTCAGATCCGAGCCGGCGGCGGGAGATGGACGGACGCGAGAGAGAGAGAGAGAAAAAAAAAAAAACGGCGCACAATTAGTCATCGATTTCAAAGACGGCATACAATAAAACATTTCCCCCTTAGGTAAACCTGCTGAATGCAAACACGTATTAGCCGCCCACGCTCACCAGGGAATAAGGCTTAAAGAATGCACGACAGCCCACTCATCGAACACCACCGAGCCGCCGCCGCCACCCCTCCTCCTCCCCCCCTCACTCATTCTCTCTCTCTCTACGCCGACACATCTCATAATGGGTTTCACCTCCAACCGCTCGAACGCGGGCTTCGGCAGCAGACAAAAAAATAATAATAAAAATAAATAAATAAATAAGAACGCATTCATTTGAAAGTAAAATTGTTTAAAAGAGGTCCGCGCCGCCTGAGAAGCGACTGTCAGTTTATTAAGCTCTTCTCTTCTTTCATTCATCGTCAAATAGGAGCACAATGACGAGGGCGTGTCAACCTGCTGAAAAGGGACTGAAGCCAGTGAAAGCTTCATATTTAACAGAGGATGGAGTTAGAGGAGGAGGAGGAGGAGGAGGTGCACCACCACCGCCGCTTCCAACACCACCCCTCTGATAAAGAAAGAAAGAAAGGATGCGCCGGCGAGCAAAGGCCGCTGCTAATGCTGCACGGCCCTGGAGAATTGTGTCGTAGATAAATAAATAAAAAGTTGTCGCGGGCGTGCATTAGCGAGGGCAAACCGCCGCTAAAAGACAGAAAAGCAGAGAGAGAGGCCGAGCTTTACAGGAGCGGCGAGCGGCGTGCACCGACAAACGCAGGGCGAGCGCATTAACCGACGGGGGGACCTGTTGCTGCTGAAGCAAAACACGGTGAGTTATCCACAACAGATATGAAAAGGTGGAGGAGAAAATAAAATGAGAAAGAAAAATAAATAAAAAGCAGCGAGTTCGTGTGCGCTCTCTTTTCTTTTTTTTTTTCTCTTTGCACCGATACTCACCTGAATTTGTCCTTGCTGTTACCGGAGCAACGGGCGAAATTTCAAGGGCTCTTGTGCCGCGCTGGAAGCTCGCAGTTGATTTCTTTATCAAACGTACATTTCTCTCTCTCCCCCTCTCTTTCTCTTTCTCTTTAATACACAATCACAGTCACTCATGAAGTCATTGTAGTCTTTGCACAAGCTGACAATCAGCAAATAGTGACTGTTGTTTTGGGGGTGGTGGCGGCGGTGATGGTGGAAGGAACAAAAGAGCGAGAGATTCAAAGGCAGAATTTCCCAAAAACCACATGGGCGTTTTTTTTTTATAGTGTGTCAAAAACATCAAAACTGCGACAGAGGTTAAATGAATGAGGGCTTTTGTGCTTCGTGGTATTTGGTGTGTGTGGGGGGAATAAATAATAATAATAAAAATAATAAAAAAAACTGCCCGAAAATCTCAACAAGAAGCGAAATGAGGGAGAGAAGGAGCCGTTTGCCCCGACGCTTATGACTCAGGAAAGTACAATTATTGGTAGACAGGATGTGAAGGGGAAGAAATGACTGATGGGAGAGAGAGAGCAGGAAGACAGACCTTTATAGGAAAGGGCAAGACACAGATCAGCCATAATATTATGACCGACAGGAACCGTCTTGTGACAGTTCAGTGTTCTGCTGAGAAACGTCTGCACATTCATTCATTCATTCATTCATTGGTGCGTTCCACAAAGCTGGGACGCTCCCTGCACTGGATGCCACCTCACAGTGTTCCAGGAGGACGGAGCTGAACACAAAACGGCAAACACACGATAAGATAACATTTGTTTTGTTTACCGACGACGATCGGAGCTGACGTCTCCCAAAGTTTTTCCACCAGCGACACGTCACCTGATGTGAATTATGCAGAGAGATTACAGTGACATATCCTCACGCAGAAGTCAAGCTGTGTAATGTGATGATATCTAGTACGACCAAAAAAAAAACAGCCTGACGTCAGGCTTCTGCATCTCATTCCAGAGCGTTTTTCCTAGTAGGAGGTAGCTAGGAAATTTCAGACCTCCTGGTTTTCTGTAACGCAGCATAAGGCCAGTAGCGTACTATGCACGTAACCTGCGTACGTAGCGTACGGCCGTGTGCAAAAACTCCACCCAAACACTAGTCGGCGCTGTGTCCTTTTTATCAGTGGAGTTCATTTTTGTGTCGACTTCCTGCTTCATTCATTCATCTTCTGTACCAGCTTATTCCTGTTAAGGGTCTCAGGGGTCTGCTGGAGCCTATCCCAGCGTCATCGGGCGAGAGACAGGGGTACACCCTGGCCACAAAAACACTTTAGGAAGAAGAACATCTCAAGGTGTTGACCTGGCCTCCAAATTCACTAGATCCCAAACTGATCAAGTATCTGTGGGATGATCCACAGAGGCCTCTCCCTTCAAAGCTCCCCCCCCCCCCCCCCCCCGTTAAAAATACTACCGTAATTACCAGACTATAAGCCGCTACTTTTGTCTCTTGCTTTGGACCCTGCAGCTTATACAACAGTGCGTCTTATTTCTACAGCTAACGGTCACCAGGGGGCGCACTATCGTGGAAGCGCAAGAGCGAGACAGACAGTTAGTGCCAGGTAACGAGAGCAAAACAAACCAAGTGAGAACAAATGCAGTACGAGAGACAGAACGAGAGCAAGACAGTTTGCGCCAAAGGAAGTGTTCATGCAAACACCCTATTATTATTGACGAGTGACGTTATATACGATCTATGGAGAGACGACGATGAAGAGAGAGAAACGAGGTTTGAGATTTGAGACATTTGAGACCTTACGTATTTACTGACGTTACTTATCAGACGTTTAAATAGTTGTGAAAACTCCCGATGCATTTCCTGCATTTCATTGTAAATAGTTATAAATAACTTTGTTGTTTGCTAAATTTTTATATAAGCTTTTGAAATTTACAGTTTAGATTTGCATTCTAAGTTAAAAAAATGGTTTGTTAAATATGTTTGTGGTTTTCAGAGTTAAAAATCTTGTTTTTTTCTACTCGTATTTTCTGTTTTTAGTGTGGTTTTAGGTCCACTGTGTTAATACAGTATGTCAGAATGAAAAAATTACTTTAGAATCACACATGTGAGGTTGTGCTGAAAAGAATGATACCCAACAAGGCAAGGTGAACTGTTTCTAAGATGAAATATAAAGGTAAAACCTAAAGTAGTCAAAAACGGACAATTACACTACAGACCTCAGAGGGTTGATTGTTTGACAGTTCCCTCTGCGGTAGAGGAAACCCTCACATACGGTAATTAAACATTAAAACAGCAGCGGCTCACAGCTCTCCGTGCTTTGGTCATCCTTGTGTGTCGCTCACTCATACGCACTCAGACGTTCTGCGATAAAGAAAGAAAACAAACCACAGACCGCAGAAAACCCTTTCACTGGGGGAAACACGGTGACATCAGACGTGACCTTAGCTGCGCTGATGAGTGAGCTCTGAACACACACACACACACACACATGCGCGCGCTTGCATGACTGGATTATTATTATTATTATTATTGCACATGCAAATGCACAGACATACGACTGTTACCAAGAGAGAGAGAGAAAAAAAAAGCCCCGCTTTAATTTACTGCTTCTGTCTCTTCACTTCCGAGACCCGGCTGGAAATGTTTCAGACTGCCCACTCTTTGTTTGACTACATTATTACTTGAGAACATTCCCCCTTTTTCCTGCAAACTGAGAGACTTTTGAGAGTTTTGCGAGACACGCTCGTCGCCGCAAACTATGAACTCACTTTCCATTTCTCTCGAACTCACCGACTGTTTTCAAGTAAGCTAATCAGCATCTCCTGCATTAGTCACCTCCTTTACCCTCTCCATCCCTCTCCCTTCGTCCCCGCCGTCTGCCGTCTGTTAGCGCTGGCACTGTTTGCCTGTGTAAGTGTCCTTTTGACTGTCATCTTGTCTGGGGCCTCGATACACTTCTGCCTCCTCCGCATTTTCCGCCTTAATGCGTATGAGTCAGGGTCTTAAGCACAGGTTCTGCACTGGTAAGTGTTGAAGGGAGCTTTCTGTTTTTTCTTTTGTGTGTGTGTGTGTGTGTCTTGTATTTGCATGCAATTGTGCGTGCCTGCTAATGCCAGTGGGTACCATTATCTTCCCAGTGCTTCATTAGAATTAAATGTCAGAGCGATTACCTGCGTCTGTGACTCACCCCTCAGCCAGGTGCTTTCTCTCTGCTCCCACATGTAACCTGCACACCAGGAATCCGCGCTATGCAGCACACGCTCCTGACACATGGTAAAAGAATGGGACATACCCTTTGGCCAAAATGCTCGCCCACAGATTTACCAAGCATACCGCAAACCAACTGGAGATATCATCACCCCGTACCAAACAACGGCAGCGGCTCACAGCTACCTCAAGCCCAGACTCATACCCGTATCTGCATCTTAATGTCTTAACCCTTTCCACTGTCCTCAAAGCATTCACCTTCCCCCGTGTCACGTTTTAAATTTGTCGCGTTTCCGGTTCGCCTGATGCGTCATCGACCCGTGTCTAAGGGCAAAATAGGTCTCACCTGTTCCCACCGGCTGAACTCAAAGGTGGGATGAAAAGCTGGCGGGATCTTCGGTGTCTTTGTGCAACTAACCGTGCATGAACCGGGGATGAAGGCGGATGCTTTTGAAGCGTCTCATGCACAAAAGTCTAAGTAACTGTTTGAGTTTTAAAAGGCTTCAGAACATGTTGGACGCAAACGGGAGCGTTTCAACTGAAGGGTCCCGAGCCAAATGTGGAACAGGAGCGTTTGGAACGTGATGAGTTCGTGCGCCGGTTTGTCTGAGAGGTTTTAGATTCATAGCTGGGAATCCAAGGTAAGTTTTTTTCTTTCTGTTCTTGTGAAAGTACCAAGCTGCAAACTTTTGGAAAGCAACATCTCAGGGGTGCAACGTGTGATTGTATATCTGCAAGCAAACAAACAAAAAAACACATTTGTCCACTTCCCAGTTTGCTAAGTTTGCTAACAAAAGTTTATCAGATAAGTAGTAGTGGGGAAGAACCAGTGATTGCATGTAAAGATGTTTCTGAACCCTCTGCAGAGCAGCACTGAAGCTCAGTGTGGCGTCTTTGGTCGTCTCCATATTGTCTCAACCTAACTACCAGCTAATTCCTGCATGGCCAATGAGTAAGTAGAGCTGACGTAGACTGGCAGACGGCTAGCAACCTGTGAAGACACAGCTACTTGGTTTAATTAGGCCTAGATGCAATTCTTGAATCGACCAAAAACCTAATAGATGGCCATCTCTAGGTAACGAGCGTCGAGAGGTCAGCAGAAGGGATGTGCCATATTTCATCGTTTACGATATATCGTCAAAAACATTCTCCACGGTAAGAATATGTCATCCCGTGATAAATTCCCATTGATGACGTATATATGTGCGCGACACACTCTCAGCCCAACATGTGTGGAACAAATTGACAATGGTGGAAGGTGGAGCAGATACGCCGGCAGAGAGGAGCTCGTTCCTAAACGAGGCTCCACCTCCATTATCTGGTTTGGTTTTAACCCCTTAACGCCTCAATTGATTCTTCAGTTATATAAAGAAATTAAATATTTGTATTTGTGTTACCACTCCGGCCGGTCCTACCAGAAACTAGTGCTTGCAAAATGTTCCTAGGATTTTTCTGAATGTGCACAAACCGACATTGGAGTATTACATGCGTTATTTCAGCTGCAGTCTGAACGGAAACAGTGCGTCGTGAATTAGCGACACTAGACATGAAGGGGTTAAAAAGTTTGACGCGGAGCAGCAAATGACAACATGCAAGGTTTGCAAACAAATAGTGACTAAAAAGGACAGTAACAGCACTAATTTGTTCCACCACCTCAAACACAAGCACAAACCAGAAGATGAAGAAAGACAGAAAATGAGCAAAGATGCAGAAGCAGCGTCGACTTCATCCAAAGAGTCCGGGAAAAAGAAAACAACTCAGAGAAAACTTGATGCATTATAGTCAGAAAGATTTGGTGATAAATAGCAGAAATTATCGGGATAAATGTTTTAGTCCATATCGTCCATCCCTAGTCGGCAGCTCCAGAAACTCTGCCGGTTTTATTCCTGCTGCTGCATTTTTTTGTCTCGATGGAAAGAAAGAGTCGGTAAGATATAAAAGTCAGGAAGCATCTTTAGTGAAACTAGAGAGTCCTCAAGGATCACATCCAAGCTTTTCTCTCTTGTTCGATACGTAGAGCATCTCAGTGTATCCCACAGATACTTGATCAGTTTGGGATCTAGTGAATGTGGAGGCCAGGTCAACACCTTGTGCTGTTCTTCTTCCTAAAGTGTTTTCTTGCTGCATCCTGCTGGGGATGTCTGCTACCATCAAGGAGTGTCATTGCTATGGGGTGGGGGTGCCTGGTCTGGTCTAGGTGGGTGCTACATGTCTAAGGAACATCCACACCAATGAATGAATGAAGCCAGGTCCAGAAGTTTCCCAGCAGAACACTGAACTGTCACAAGATCTTATTCGCTTCTCCTGTCTGGTCGTAATGTTGCGGCAGATGTACAGATCCTTCAGTCTAACACCAGAGCTCAAACAACAACGGAGGCGACAGCGACACAGGAAGTCTGGTGTCTGGAAGTCATCTTTGCACAAGTTGCTTTCGTTTTCAAAAACTAAACTTCACAAAGTCGAGAATCTGAAATCTCGCTGCAGTGTTATCACATCCCTGTCAGCTAGAAACACATTTGTCCGCTTTATATTTTATTTTTTTTCCTTTCCTTTACTTTTTAAATTTCAAGCAAACTGGAAAAGCCGTCTGAAGAGCGGCGCTGGAGCTCGGCGTGGCGTCTCCGTCCACCTCACTGCCGGCTAATTCAAAAAAAAATTCCAAACTTGGAGCCGTGAGCAGCCGAGAGTACAACACACAAAATAATCCCCCACCCATCCCCCCGCCCGCCACCCCCGCCGCGTGGCGCCCGATCTGTGATGTCCCCCCCGTGGAGAGGATTATTATGGGATGCGTGCGGGGGTGGAGGGCTAGGTGACAGAGGAAGGTGAAATTAACTCAGGAGACCTTTTGGCTAAGCAGCACAGAAAAAGAACTGTCAGTGCAAAAAGTCCTGGTAATTGACGATCCACAGCGTTTCCCCCCGCTGTTAATATAACTCTCCCCTGCCTGCGATGCCGCCGCCGCCACCGCCGCCACCGCCGCCGCCGCCACCGGCCACCTACGCACTCATAAGGCCGCTCTTCATCCACAGCCTTGAGCTCGCCAGCGTTCTCCGGCTTTAAAAGATCGCGTCTGCCCAGTGTCTGACTTTTTCTCCATCGGCGTCGCATGTTTTGTCCGCTGCGTCCGATTTCATCGTCCTCCCCCCTCCTCCTCCCACCTCCCCACGTGCAGTGCAGCTTGTGAAATGCCCGCGTCTTGCAGTCAGGTGCCGCGCGGCGCCGTGCAGATCGGATGCATTAGCCGCGGAAAGCCGAGGGAAGCTGCGAGATCCCGAGAGCTTTGGCAGCACAAATGAGGCAGAAATATGCTCCCATTATTACACAACACCTCATTGACTTCTCATTTCTCTACATGGGGCGACGTACGTCTTGCCTCGCCGCCGTCTCTCGGAGCTCGCTGGCGTTCGTAAACTGCTTTCTGCTGCAGCCACTTTGCACATTTGCGAGATTAATTATGTGCAATTATGTCGTCCCAAAAGAACGGAGACGTAAAGGTGCTGCAAGGTAAACCTGTGGACTCCTCAGGGCGCCTCGTGGCGTCTCAGCTATTTTAAATGATTCACTTTATGACCTAATCATAAAGCAATGCAGGTACGAGACGACGCTGGGAGCAACATCGCCTGTGGGGAGCTTTACCCGACGTTTTCGTTTAGTGCATTAAAGTATCTGCGTCTGTTTTGCTGTTTTTAGCACGCGGAATTAATTTCACAGATGCCTCCGTCGGATGCTCCTCCATGCCTCTGCATCACCCTCCCGCCAGTTGTGGAGAGACGAGCGCAGCAGACGAGCAGGATGACGACGGGCCGTGATGAGCCTGCACGTTACGCGCCGCCGTTTTTCACGCGTCCCTTCTGCAGAACATCCATCTGCACAATTGATCACAGGTCGCGTTTAACTGCGTTTATTCAAGAAGCGGGGGATAAAACGAGCCCGGCGGCGGCGGCCGGGGCGGGTGATGGATGCCGGGTAATGACACGCAGTTTAAGCTCCATTTGTGCGGAGCGGCGTGACCTGTAATAAGCTGCAGGGGTCGTGTGCGTTCGCCCCGCGGATTATCACGAGACAAAGGTGATCTCATCCGGGCGGCGACTTCACTTTCACCGGCAATTAATCTGTCAGTTACTTCCTCAATTAATCGAGTCACAGTTTTGTCTGCAAACACGAGGAAACGAGGCTGGAACGCGTTTGTGAGGTCACCTCATGTCGTGTCCTTAAAAGACCTCAGCCGTGAGTTTCAGGAGGACACCACAGCCGTTCTGAAATAAACACCCAAACTCCCCCGCCAGTCATTTAGAAACAAACGCGTCTACTTGGATGAAACGTCCTCGAGAAAACTCAAACGGGTCCATCTGCCTTTTATTCCAGCATTGATTTAGACGGCGGTGAAGGTGTCATGACCTGGATGACTGAGAATCCTGGGGTTTCTCTCTTAGTCAGACCTGACATCCACACCCAGAGATCGCTCATATCAGTCAGAGAGGTTTTTGTTGTTGTTTCAACCACAAGTACAGCCGGAGGGGAGGGAGTGGGGTCGCAGTGGGACGGGACGAGGTTCCCCCCGGGACCGCGGAGCTGCGCGTAGACGAGGGACTGTCTGCATAAAGTGCATGCGTGCACGCTCGTGCAGACGGGACGGTGCAAACGGTGCAGAGACCGGTGCAAGAAAAGAGTGTGAGTTAGAGCGGCTGCAGACGTTTGACTGATTAGCAGGTTAGTGTGCAAAAGATGCAAAGATGTGTGCAAAGGGTTGTGATATTATTGTGGTCGTGGGCGGGTGTGTCCATTTGCGTCAGTTGATTTAGACGCAGAGGAAAGAAAATGAGAACATGACGTATACTTTAAAAAATTATCCGTTTTCTTTAGATCATTCATTCACTCGTTCGTCTTCTGTAGCTGTACCCTAGACTTATACCTACGGCCAATTTAGGCCCCGTCCACACGGAGACGCTTTTTGGTTTGAACGTAGATGTTTTGCATCGTTTTGTCCGATCCTCCACATGAATCCTGTAAACGCATTACAGTGGTTCCTCGTTTTTCGCGGGAGTTACGTTTTAAAAATAACCTGCGATAGGTGAAATACGAGAAGTAGTCACCTTTATTTTTTACAATGATTATAAATGTTTTAGGCTGAAAAAACCCTCACTGCACACTTATTACACTTTTCTTAATAACTTGCAAACATACCGCACTTCAGTCACACTGCCAGCATCAAAGATACTGGATATGGAAATATCGCAAAGCTGAACGTATTCTGTACTGTACAAGAGACACCGTACGAGGAGATTGATTGACAATGGGCTACAGTCCCTTAGCCAATCAGGACGCAGAAAACAATGTGCTGTAATAAAAAAATAATAAAAATCATGCAAAATTGCACTAAAAAAATGAAAGGTGAACCGTGTTGTAGCGAGGGACAACTGTGCCCTAAAACGAGAAATGCATACGTGCATTTCGATGATGTCATGGCCACGCCCCTGGAGCAGCATTCCACCTCTTATATCCGGTGAGACGTCTCACAACAACATCAACAACAATGGTGGACTACATGCTCGTGTTCCTGCTGGAGAAGATATTGAGCCTATTATAGTTACTAGGGCTGGAAGATGAAGCAGCGTTTTGAGTCATATTGAGACGGATCCGTGTGGACGCAGATATTCTTGAAACGATGCCAGGGAAAATGGAGGAGGAAGAGATGGTTTTGGTACGTGTGGACGAGGCTTTAGAATCACCAATGAACCTAACCAGCATGTCTTTGGACGGTGGAAGGAAGCTGGAGAACCCGGAGAGAACCCACGCAGACACAGGGAGAACATGCAAACTCTACGCTCAAAAAGGAACCAGTCTACTTTGCGCCAATTAAGGCGTGGTCTTTGTTGATGAGAGTTCCTGAAAGACAAACAGAGAAGGACGCAAACAGGTGGACAAATACACCGTCCCCTAAACAGTTAAAGCCGTCACAGACACGATATCAGGATCAATTTGCTCCAGAGGCTCATTTAGGAGGCTCATCTAGCGTGTTCATCGAGCATTCAATAATCTCAGCTGGAAGACTCATTTGGAGAAGATTAAAAAATAAAAAAAAATCACAACATGAAGAAGAAGTTTGAGACAGAAGATGGATGCGTGGCAGCATCTGTGCCGGCTCCTGATGTATGACAGGAACTTCCCGTCGGCGCGTGAGTGAAGCTGCTGCAGCGCTAACAGGAAATGATGCTACACCGGTGCAGATGAACGGGAGTCGAGCTGCAGCGCTTCGGACGACAAAAGGTTCGTTTCTCCAACATTTGCAGGAAATTACAGGACAGTGACGTCTTAAGAAGACGTTCTGAGTGTGGGACAAAAATGTTGAAATTCCCACCTGATGTGAAACTCCATCAGCAGCGTCAGTCAAATGTTCTGTTTTTTCTTTAACGTGCAGTCCGTCTCTGTCACTTCTCGTCTTTTTGTTTTGTCCCCCTCCTTCGTCACCGTAGACCTACTGATAGTCAAAACAAGGTGCAGTTTGTCCCTGAATGGATCGATCCCCCACCCACACCTCTTTCCTACTCGAGCGAGCGACGGCCGCCGAAGTGAAATAATCTTCACGTGTTTCAAAACAGATTTCACCTGCTTTCTGCAACAAAAAAAATATATATATATATAATAGCCGGCGCACACAAGTGAAAGATGATCAGTGGAAATTAGCCTTTTTAAAAGACGCGTCGCCTTCATTCAAAGGCGCCGAGCGAGCGAGCGGGGCGAGGTGCGACTACGCTGCAGAGCTCGGTGGGAGCCGGGGGGGGGGATAAAAACAAAAGATTCACAAATACACGCTACTTGAGGCTCTGTCAAAAAGCTACTGCACACTCCTACACTGTGCCGCCCACACACACACACACACAGCCGCTACACAATCATGCCTATGCACGCATTCAGATGGAGGAAAGACACAAAGAAAGACAGATACACAAACAAATGCACACACAATAGCCCAGAGGCTCCTTTTGAAAATCTGCTTTTTTTTATTATTTATATATTTATTCTGTCTTCAGCTGAACCATGTGAAAAACTGGAAGGAGAGAGAAAAAAAGTGCAGCAGCAGAGGTGCAGGTTATCTTCATATTTATTCATCAGGGTTCATGTCTCTCCCTGCAGACAGCGCTGCATGAGAACATCAGATGGAGGGTAGCATCCGCCTGCTATTCTCGGCCACCGGCTCCTCTCGGCGCCCGAGGTGCCGAGGTCCCAGCGGCTGCTCGCAGGTCTTGGCGGTGAACTAACCAACCTCCCCTCCCCCCTCCCCCCCCCCACCTTCCTCCCTTTCTTTTCCTCGAGACCGGAAAAAGCATGGGCTCGAGGGATTTGTAGAACGGGCTGGAGTCGATCGTGTCTCAAAGCGTTGTAGGTGTTCGTCCTCTAACGCTTCAGAGGATGAGATCTGATTTCTGGATCTGACTTCTATTCTTCTCCTCCGTCCCATTCTCCGTCCAAAACTCACCAATCCCACATCATAAATACTTCATTTTTGCATATTTTGTGGGAACGGATGCATGCACTTGCAGGATTTTATTTATTTATTTATTTTTTTACACGTGTATATGCAAAGTATACATATATACGTGCATTTGTGTGGGACTGAGGAGCAGAGGCTGAGGTGAAGTCTGCGTTAGCCAGGCTGAGTGGATGGATGGAGAACATCCGCGTTAGTCGTGACTGCTCAGGCATCTGTAGGAGGATCTGACTAGCACTCGCTGCTCCCTTATATAACGCGCTGGAGCACACTGAGCGCTGATTATGAGGCCACAGGTCAGCTCTCTCAACACCTCTGCAAAAACGTGCATGTGCCAGAGTGTGTGTGTGAGTTTGCAAGATTTATGATCACACAGCTTTAGTGCGGGCGCGGCTAATCGGCAAACGACGGAAATTAGAACAATTAAAAAACGCGTGCTTGTCTCGTTTCGTTCGGTTCAGGATCGGTAACGTAGCATCCGTAACGAGAACAGCATGCACTGCCGTCCCCGTAAACAATGAATAAATCTGTATGCATGCATAAATAAATACATAAGAACTGTATCTCAGTAAAATTTATAAGTTGAATCACTTGGATTTGGATCCTGTGGTGAAGCAGGTACAGATTAACCCCCTGAGGGATCTGTGGCTCCATCCACTCATCATCTGTGGCTCTGAGGGGGAAAGAGTGGACACCTTCAGATACCTGGGAGCGACCATCATCATGGTGAAGAAGGCCAGACGTCAGAGACTTTAAGCTCCCTCTCAAGGTGCTCAGGAGATTTTACACCTGCATCATCCAGAGCATCTTGTGTGGGAGCATCACCACCTGGACTTTCTGGCCCTCAAGTGGTTTATACTCATGCAACTGATCTAAGCGGAGCCTAAAACGTTCTTAATAAATGTGCACAGAACACAGAGAAGATGCTTGAGATGTTTTGTAGGACGGTGAACGAGGAGGAACCTTCTGTGCTGCTGAGACGACGAACACACACATGAACAAAGAAATGCATTTTGAACCAATCAGCTGCAACTCAAGGTTACATGTCTGGTGGGAAGGTGCATGTCCAGTCACGCCTTACTTTTGGTTTTACCTTTATATGTCATCTTAAAAACACCTGCACCAAACACGATGACACTATTCAGGGCAAAGCCGTATGTTGGTTTTAATAAGTCCAGTTTAACGTGGCCTATCAACACAATTTAAAAACTGGTTTATAGTTTGAAGTTAGTACTTTCTATACACATTAAAATCGTCTTGCTGCTGCATCGTCTTAAAGTGGTCATGTGATTTGGACGCGAGGGTTAATGACTAGTCGACTGGTGGGTTTGTTGACTTCATGCTTAAAGCGTCACCTCGACGTCAATGAAGACAGGTGAGGAGTCCAGTGGGTCGTTCGTCAAGCCCATGCTACCGTGACATGTCAGTTCTGAAATACGACTAAAGTACTACAGCAAAAAAGACATGCTAATGCTAACGCTAGCAGAGGAACGGTCCAAATCGATGGGACAGCAGTCAGTTAACTTCACCGAACGTCCTGTGGTAACAGAGAGAAGGAGGCTGCTACACTATCCCATCTAACAACACGCTGTGGAGGACTATTAAATGCTACTGATGCTGCTGAGGTGCTGCATGTTTTTATACAGGCTATACACATCTACAGCTGCCTGTATTCAGGTCAAGAATATAATCTAGTTTACATTTTATAATCTGACTCACAAATTGGATTTATAATCTAAAATTAGTGTGTTTAATATGAGGAACAAGCTACCGTCATGATTTCTGTTCTGCAGGAGTTCGGCCGTCCACTGGGCATCGAAGCAAAGGTCATAAAAGCTTCATTTCGTTCTGGTTCGTTCACTTTCACACCCGAATAATGTAGATGCCTGCGTTCTTATCAGCCACTGGATGAGGGCCAAACACGGGGAGAAATGCTGATTTAAATTTGCCTCTATTGGTCTCTTGGTAAGTGTTACTGTCAGCCCGACTTTAATCAAACCATAAATAAGAACGAGAACATTAATGGAGATTTTTACAGGTTGCTCTTTAAAAAAATCAAGATTATGATCTCACCTTCTCTCTCTCTCTCCCTCTGTGTCTCTTTCTTCTTCTTCTTCTTCTTTCACACTCTTTTTCACAGTGAATGTGCGTCCAGATGGAGTGTGTGCCGTGCTCTCAGATGGCCCTCTCTCTCTCTCTCTGATCATCCCCTTTTACACACCTCCGTGTTTCACCCCCACTGCCGGCGCGCACACAAGCGAACACATGCTACAGTTTACGGACGCCGTACCAACGCTGGCTGGGGGCCGTGCTTTTGCCCCGGCTCTAGATGAGACGCCGGGCGGGACACCTTCCTCTGAGATTCTGCTGCGGGTCATTTCTGCAGACTCTCATCAGCTGCACATCCACCACAAACCAAAGGTGGATTCAGGTCTGATAACCGGAGTCCACTGCTGGAATCATGCCCGTTAAAGAGATGCATGTTGTCAGCGACAATACTGAGACTGTGAAAGCGTGACAGGATGGTATTACACCATTACAGCAGCAGCAGCAGCTCCGTGGATTTGCCAAATTATGACCCCACTATGTGCAGCCTCGGCGGAGCGCGTACTGTTTGCTTCATCATCTTCAGCTGTCCCGTTCTGCTCGGCCTTACATTAGCAGCCCTCTGTTTTTGTGCATGTTTCTGCAGAACTGCTCCTCTCTCTCTCTCTCTCTCTCTGGTTTTTATTTTTTAAACTCTGCAGACCGCCGTGCATAAAAAGCACAGCAGTCACATTTTCCCCTCCCTGATATTTAGCGCGAACATTAGCGAAGCTCCTGACCTTTATCTGCGCTGCGCTGCCGCCACACGTGATTGGCTGATTGGATAATTGCGCGAATAAGCAGGTGTCCCTAATAAATGGAGCGGCATGTTGCTGAGGTGTGAATTGCGCCCGTCGCAGGTTTCTAGTGTACGTGAGTGTGAGTCTGTACAGTACAGCGGAGCATTATTCTCTCGTCCCCCCCCCCACCGCCGCTGCCGCTGAACACGAACCGATCATTTGCATTCCAGATGTCGGCGGCATCATTTGGAAACAAGTCTCAGAATTAGCATTTTTTCTCTTTTTCCTTTCAGCGTCTTGCCGTTTAATTACAGTTCTTTGCATATTCTCACTGTCTCTCTCTCTTAATTACTTTCAGTGTTCACGCTGCACGGCTTCTTTCCGTTTCACTAAAGCAGATCCGTGATCGGTGCGTCTCTGCCGACGAGAGGCCTCAGGGAACCTGGACACGCGGCAAATCATACCGACGCACGGGACGCCGGGATTTTATCAAAAGCTCCATTAAAGTCGCCGTGCTCGTGGGTTTTGCGGCCAAAGAGCCAAAAAAAAAGAGAGAGGGACTTGCTCGCGTGAAGGTTTTTGATTACAGTGGGCCGTGATTGTGTGTCGGAGGGGAGGGTAAATCCAGACGTATTCAGAGAGGTCGGGGGGTCAAATTCCTCAGGAAGAGAATGTGAAGACGAAGGCAGAAACATGGGAACTCAGGAACCCACCCTGCAGCTCTCGCTGCGCCCGGCGTTAACTGTTGCCTGGAAACCAAACAGCGCTCCTCACTTTTTTTTTCCTCTCCTCCCTTTCTTTCTCTCCGGCTCCTAAACCTACAATTTTCATTATGATTCGCTGTTAAGAGGAGCGGCGTTGAACCCTTGAGGTGAATTGGTCTCCTGATATTCAGGTGTATGTGTGGGGGAGGGAGAGGGGGGAGAGGGGGGGAGGGGGTCGCCAACAATTGAGGTCTGATTGTGGCAAACATGCGGGCTAAAGCGCTGGGTGTGGTCGACGGCGGGCGGCTTTGTGTGGCAGAAAAAGGAGATAAATAAAGATAACGAGAAACCGCAAAGACGTGGAAGTTAGACGTGAGAACGGCGGTGCCGGTGGCGGCGGCGGCGGCGGGGAGGTTCCTCCTTTCTAAGCTCTCAGCTAGCTAGCCCCGGACAGACACAACCAGATGTAAAATCATTACTCATCTCCGTACCGCCGTCATAAAACGACGTATTTAATCTACACTCGGTTTCATTCTCATGCGTTTTACCTTCAAGGAGTTTCAGAAGCGTTCGTTTCTGGGTCAGTCTCTTTTCCACCTGCTGCACTTTGGGTTATTTTTATTAATAAATCTGAGAACTGAAATCAAAGTTTTGTCAAAGAACATCACTCCGAGAGTTGCTACGGTCGGGTACCAGTTACATAATGTTACATAACTCAAAAACTGAAAGGGGATTTGAAACTACAACCCTCCAATAGCTCCAACTCCTCTTTGTTAAATTTCCAGCACGTCTAAAAAGACACATCCAGCGTTTTTTTGTCTTTGATGTGAAGCGGGGAGGATGGAGGATGGAGAGGGAGGTAGGGGCCGGGACGGACGAGGGCGGAGGACGACGTAGGCGTGAAAGCAGCTGGGGAGAGGAGGCAGAGCTGACACACAAAAGGTGGACGATGCTTCATTTCCAGGGAGATGTTCTCCCAGGAGCCCTCCTCCGCACGCATCCACGCAACCAGGGCCCCGGAGGCTGCAGCATCCGGCCGCCGAGGCAGGGATTTCTCTGGCTGCTATCTGGGTTGACTCACAGAGAACACACAGGTGAGGTACGGGGTTAAGTACACGGGGAGGAGGAGGAGGAGGAGGAGGAGGAGGAGGAGCCGGACCGTGTAATACGTAACCCTGGGGAAGTGGTGGGAGAGGTGTTGAAGATGAGACAACTTCCTGGAGCTCCTGAGCAGTTTCACCTGACATAAGAGTTGATGCGTTCGCTTCCCGTAAACCTTCGTCTTAGGGTTTTACCTTAAAATTTACACGAGTCGTCCTCTAGGAACATCTAAACTGGGTTTGTGCAGCTGCAGTTACACAAAAATATATAAAATAAAGATCTTTAATGTGTAAAAAGATGCTTTTCGTTTCAGCGCAAACAAAATATACCAAAATTAACCCCACAGTTTCCGGAGGTAAACTCCAACGTGCCAAACTTTGTGCAGGATTATTATTTGCTTACCATCAAAGTGCGGCCACGCCCTTGTAATCAGAGTTTAATTGAGGTAACGTCGTTAAAATAAATCATCCGCTGGAGCCTTTCCAAAAATCCGAATCTCGGTAGCCCTCCTTTTTTCCTCTGCCGACGTTTCGACTTGTCACCGCTCAGCTGTCATTAACGCCGTGATTGATAGGTCTGTTCCAGCGAAGCCGAGCCGATGAGTCAGAACGCCGAACGGCAGAACCCTGAAAACCGGCACACCTACACGAAGCGGTGCCATTCACATCTGATGTGTTTGACAAAAACGACATGTCGAGAGATGTGACGGCAGGGAGGCGTGGGGGGATTTTGAAATATCACTAAAACATCCTGACGAATTTTGTCGGTGAGCAGGCTGGTGCGTGATTGATGCGGCTCTCTTTCCTTGTCTTGCAAAAAAAAAAAAAATCTGGTTATAAGAAGTAAACTGCAGCAGTCGCACCTGGGTTGTATTTCCGATCTCCTGGCAGTTTAGATCTTTGGCAAGAAGCAGAATGTCTTCTCCAACAAAATATCAAATCATTCTGTGAAACAGTCACTCGTTGTGACTGAGGTTGTTGAAAGCAGGAGCGTTTATCCCTCAGCTCGGTTCGTTTGGATGCTTGATCAGACCAGGACGTAGGTTTTATGAACCTTAAACCAGTTGGAAATGTCAGTGACCACACTCGCTGCTGAAGTTCCACTTCATATTTGATTGTTTCCTGATTTTCCTGCAAAATTATGAGCAGCCACAAAACTGTGCAAGTGTTGAGAGTGTGTCAAGAACTTTGTCTCGAATGCTTTGTGAACATGAACGAAACCGACTTTAAACGCGGCATTTTGGAACAAAGTCGGAACAAAAGATCCTCAAACTTTCTGTGATTCACAGAAATCACAGAAAGTTTGAGATGTCTGACGCTCAGTGTGGCGTCTCCGGTCGCCGCCATCTTGGCTCCAACTAACTCCCCGCTAAAAAGAACTTTGACAAAGAAAAGGTCCTGCAGGGTAATCTAAAAAACCAAAAGCAATACGATAACAAGAAGGAACAGAAACATAACGACAACACAAAAGAGAGAACACACAAGGCAAAGGCGGCAAAGAAACGTGACAAAGAGAAAGGCAGGGCTATATATGCACACGTGGGACACAGGTGAAACCAATGAGGGGCGGAGCCACGAGGAGAAACCAATCAAACGATCAAAGAGGAGAGAAAACACAGGAAGTAAAACACTGAGAGGAAGAATCTTACAAAATAAAAAAAAAATATTTGAAACATAAATACCATGTCATGTCATGGTATTTATCTAAAATCTAAAAAGCTAAGATAAGACTTTATTAATGCTCGTAGGGAAATGAAGGTGTCACCGTGACAGGGCAAAATACAAAAAAATAGAATAAGATAAGACAAGAGAAACTATATAAAAGTAAATGTGTTAAGGTACAAAGAATATTTGCATGTTGTGTCTAGTTTAAGTAGCTAGCCAAAAAGTTAAAAACCCAACAAGTATTAGTGGGATAATGAAGCGGTAAGGAGGCTGGATGTACATGAATAAAGTCAAACTCCAATTGGTGCTGCAAATACTGCGATCAAAGCTAATCAAAGCTAATTCAAAAATATTTTTTTGGTATCAGGCTGTAAACATGTTTATTTCTTCTTCTTTTCCCATGCAGGTCTATTGAGACCGAGTTGCTTTAGGAGCCTCAGATGGACTCTATGTTGTCGTGACAGTCATATGCTTTGTTCACCCAACTTTGACCCCAACAGCCTCTTGGTTGACTTTCATAGTGTTTCGTTCATTTTAAAAAGTGTTCTAGTGGTTTTGCTTGCTACCAAAGACATAATCATAATCTAAAGACATCTTTTTTCAGTGACAGGTTTGACCCACGTCATTAGAAGTGTTAAAAGTGAGACTCATGCCTACGGCCAATTTAGAATCACCAATGAACCTAACCAGCATGTCTTTGGATGGTGGGTGGAAGCTGGAGAACATGGAGAGAACCCACGCAGACACAGGGAGAACATGCAAACTCCACAAGGAAAGGAGCCTGGGACCTTCTCGCCGTGTCACCCGTCTTTCATCTGAAAAACTCTTAATAACCAGAAATAGTCGAGCAAAGCTTTAAAGAGAGGAGTTCACCGTACGTCGTCACGGTCACCTCTGCTGGCCAGTCGCTTCCTGAAGTGGTTGTTATTTTCATGATTGGCCGTTTTGTAAACTTCCTAAAAACTGTGTTGGTGTGTGACGCTTTCACACAGGAGCACAGGTCAGCTGCTGCTCAAACGTACTCATGACTTCACATTTTTGCTTTTTTGTCTTTTACTCCTACCTGCAGAAGAGAAAGTGTTCAAGATCTCGCCCCCTCATCAAATGGAAACCTCCTGAGCGTTGCATTTATAGCTTGCAGCAGGTGTAAGTATTGTGTTCACACAGATACCAGCGTTTCACTAATAATCAGAATAAACTGCGACCACTTGGATCTGAACAGAATAGACCAATCAGAAGAAGGAATTTTCAATCAGATAGAGAGGGCTGGTGGAAAGTATTAGCTCCTAATAACCACATAAATACTCCATCTGATGCTTTCTCGCTGGGTTTTCCCCACACGGGGTAAACACAGAGTTTCCAGGAGGGGCCCAAACATGACGGTTGAAAATACAAGCAGTTGTTTGAAAAGATGAACGAAGCTGGAATCCATGTGGACAGAAACGTTCATCTTCTTCTGTTGGATTTCCTGGAGATCTGGTGCTCGACGGGAGGCAACTGACGTTTTAGGGCATTTTAACACATATCTACAACAAATCATTTTACTTATAATGCAGAAAGAAAACGTAGCCACGGATGCCCAGCGGACGTAAGATACGTATGAATCATTCACGTGTTGTGCGGAAAGTTTTGAATTTACAATAGCCTGGAAGAAAGACAAACTTGGGGCGGCACAGTGGCGTGGTGGTTAGCTCTGATGCCTCACAGTGAGAAGGTCCGGGTTCGACTGGTTTCTTTCTGTGTGGAGTTTGCATGTTCTCCCTGTGTCTGCGTGGGTTCTCTCCAGGTTCTCCTGCAAAGATCCCGTTTGGGGGAGGGGCTTCATGTGGTGAAGGAGGACGGAAGAATAGCAGCAGTCGTACACATCGTCATCTGAGCGCTGTGGAGTGGAATTTGTCAACAACGAAAAGTCTCTAAAAAGGTGGGAGGACTATCGAACTGCAAGCACAGGTATTTATTTCTCTAGGTTTTTGTTTTTCTTCCATATATTAAACAACAGACAGCTTCCAGCCACAGCATGGAAGAAACATGTTAGCAGCGTCTATGAAAGTCGGGGGATGATAGATTTAGACACCGTCCCGTACACTCAGAGTCTCCTCATCCCTAAGAGTCTCAGAGTCTCCTCATCCCCCAGAGTCTCCTCATCCCCCAGAGTCTCAGAGTCTCTGATTCTCCTCATCCCCCAGGTCTCAGAGTCTCCTCAGCCCCGTTCAGGTCTCAGAGTCTCCTCAGACCACGTTCAGGTCTCAGAGTCTCCTCATCCCTCCCTCCACCGCCCCGCCGACTGTCTACCATTCGTTTCGGGACTCTGACGACCTTCAAATCGAGACTCAGAACACATCTTTTTAAAATAGCTCACTCCATTTAGCAAGTTTTCCCCTGTGACTCATAGGCTACTCATTATTTCTAGATCTGCTTTTATTTCCTATTGTTTTATTCTTGCGATGATTTTATGCACCGCTGCATGCAGATTAAATTATTTCATCATTATTATTACATCAGTTAAAGCTAAAAAGACTCTAAGGATCACAGGTTACGTGTGCAACACCAGCCTCTGTGCAGCCTCTGTACACAAGACCCATGTGTCACTTTTCAAACTTGTGTAATAATTAACTTCTCTGTCTATCAACTGAACCAAGAATAAGGAAGTGTAAATTCACAGTTCATGTAAAAATACGACAAAAAGCAGGGATTAAAAAAAAAGAAAATATTTTAGAGCACATTTACATAAATCTGCATAAAATAAAATGTGGAAGTTCTGTTTTTTTGTTTTGTTTTTTTATCTTGAGATGATTTCATGGTGATTTCATGGTGGTTTCCCAATTAAAAAAACAAAACAAGCAAGCTCAAAACTCCGTGGCTGGGGAGGGGATTTTTTTCTGAGTGTATGGATGCAAAAACAGTAATCGCGAAGTGGTGGTACATTCCTAATAATAACTCGTCACCACAAGAAGGATGTCATGGGCTTGTTCGGTTACAACAATTATTTGTTAAACTTAGAATAAATCATAACTAATTGTTCTTTGGAGGTTTTCAGATATTACTCACTGACCTTATCACACTTACTAGCTACTCATTAGTTAATCAGTTTCCCATAATAACCCACAGTTCATGTGAATGGTGTAAATACTAGAAGCAGTTGCACCACGTCTTAATTTACATCTGCCTCTCTTAACTGGAGTTTAACACTAGGCTTTCTTTCTTTCTATATAAATATAAATATAAATGTTTTTCCCCGTGGACAGCAGCAACACTTTTTTTTCTTTTTAATCGATTCTGGTGTCAGACAAAGTGTTGTCAGCATTTCTGAAACCGAGCATCGCAGTTCGTGCCCGTTTCCCTTTTTAGCTCGACAGTCGTCCCTTCCTCCGTTCTCTTTCTGCGTGCGGCGGCCGCGTGACACGTCTTCTCGTCTGAACTGTCTGCGCTGAGAGCATCGTCGAGCGCGAGGGGATTTAAGGGGGCAGCACCTGCTGTGGTTGACAGGGTGAACGTGTGAGAGTGTGCCTCATCGGATCGGACTGATGTGGAGGTGGTGGTGTAAACCTTTAATTAACCGTGTAGAGTCTTGATGCTGCTGGTTTCTCTCTGGTTTAGTGGAGTAAAGCTATTCTCCAGGTGGGGTAAACATCACAAGGTGGAGGTAGAGAAACAAGATGAAACAAGATGGAAGACATGTGGACAGAGACGATGGAGACGTGGAGACATCTTGGTTCATCTTCTAAGACATTCAGCACTGGAGATAAAGATGTGCCTTTCCTTCTGCACCTCTTTCTTCTACTTCTGTTCTATGTCTAGATCCATAGCGGCAGAACCACACACACAAAATTCAATAGAGACTGATGATCAGCCACAACATTATGACCACTGACAGGAGAAGTGATTAACATCAACCATCTTGTGACAGTTCAGTGTTCTGCTGGGAAACTTCTGGACCTGGCTTCATTCATTCATTGGTGTGGATGTTACTTAGACATGTAGCACCCACCTAGACCAGACCAGGCACCCCCACCCCATAGCAATGACACTCCTTGATGGCAGCAGCCATCCCCAGCAGGATGCAGCCACAAAAACACTTTAGGAAGAAGAACATCTCAAGGTGTTGACCTGGCCTCCACATTCACTAGATCCCAAACTGATCAAGTATCTGTGGGATGATCCACAGAGGCCCCTCCCCTCAAAGACCCCCCCCCCCCCCCCACTAACACCAGGACACCCTCAGAAGACCCATGTCCATTCTCTGATGAGTCACCACAAGAGAGACCTGCACGATTTAAAGAAAGTGGTCATAATGTTATGCCTGATTGGTGTACACCTCATTTAGCACGCATGTGAACAGTTTGATTTTGAATCTCTAGAGTAATATTGCCCCTGTAAACTCATCTCAGGACGTCCTGTCCGAAGCCGTATGCCTTTTGTTGAAGCTGAAAACAAAAAGCCGCTTTGATCGCTATCACCAATTAAAAGCAGCTAAATATCATCGCTGGCTTCAGGCAAAGGCAGTTGACTCACGGTTAGTTGACAGGACTCAAGCTGGGGAATTCCAACAACGGTAACACACACACACACGAACGCACACAAACACACCTGTCCACCTGCACACACATGCATCCACATATTTGTTTTGACTTTCTCTCCACATGTGAACGGCGTCCACGCTACGATCGAGCCCGACGATGACCCTAAAAATCTCTGCCCTCCTTCTTCCCGCACTGATCCGCGTCGTCGCTCGGCACCAAATTTCCATCTCGGGTTTGTTAAGTAAAGTAAACAGCTTTGTCTGACACATTAACTCACCTCTGCTGCTCCTGACGAACACGAAAAAAAATCCTCCCGATCCACTTCAATTCAAAATGTCACTCAGCGGCGCGATGCCTCTCTGTGTTTTCCCCAAAACCAAAGGATGTGTCATTGAATTTTTTCTCTAGTGCCTTCGCCATCAGAGCGGTGAAGGTTCAACTGGATGCGTCGTAACGTCCTTCAGCGTGCGTGGCTGGCCTGGAAAACCAAAAATAAATACTCACGAGAGCACATTAACGTCAGGAAACTCTTTTAGTTTCTTAGTCTTCCTATTGACATCAAGATTATTTAATATCTTTAAAGTCTGGTTGCTATTAAAGATGAAAATTCCTTGGATTTGTGTGCATTTGGTCCAGACACCTTTTTACCTGCATGAAAGTTTTTTATTTCACTCGTTAATTAAAGATTCTTTTAATTTGTTAGTATTTCCATTGATTTGTTTTGGCAACCTACAGGAAGACAACTGCCCCTTTCTGACAGTATTACCTGGATTTTCTTTCTTGTTTTAACACGTCAACATACCAAACTTCTGATATAACCAGGGAGGTCTATTGATTTAACCAGACTTGTTCGCAGAATAACGAAAAGATTTCACTAAAAACTAAAAAAAAGGATGCAAAACGTCCTCGAGGACAACAAAACTACTGCATGCGAGTCCAACAATCTGACGGTTTTGCAGTTTATCTGAACATTTCCGTGTTTATTCTCACGTTTCAAGTTGTTTTACTCGTTTCTTTTCAGTCGGATTATAAACCCCTTGATTTGCAGACGCCGTGCGTCAGCGGCACGTAACGAAAAGCGAAAGGTCCGCCGTGACGGATGGCAGAACCCAAGCAAGACGTCTGCAAGGCGATCTTCATTCTACAAAGAAAAGAAATGGAGCCAAAGGATCAAGTGAGCTTCCCACAACGCAGCAGCGCGCCGTGCAAGCGCGAGTAAATATTTGTATTTGATTTACAGAAAATGAAAGTTTGGGACATGCAAAACCAGGCCGTGCGCGGCGCGCGCGCCCAGAGAGTTTTGTTCGGGGTCGCCGTGTGACGGAGCAGACGGCGTCAAAGGTTCGTATGAGAAGGAGGTTTGAACGAGAGAGAGAGAGCACAGACTCAGGAAAGTTTCCAGCATTCAAAGTGAGAGGTGTGCTCTCTGCCGGGACGCGAGCAGAGAGAGTCCCTCTGCAGCGAAAAAAACGGAGGGGAATTCCCTGATCGAGGTGCAGGGAAATCACACACACACACACAGAAATGCGTACATGCATGTGTACACTCAAGTGTTATTGTCACATTTTTCACATTCATATTAGTATTTCCCCGTCGCTGCGAGAGGCCTGCGGGCAGTTACAGCCATGAATAAGTGTAAGTGTTCGGGTTGTTCGAATCATACGGTGCATATGAGGTGATGTGTGTGTGTGTGTGTGTGTTTGCACTGGGTGTTTCCTGTCAGTGACAAGTTAATGGGACCACCTTTCTCTCAGAAACTCACCACCACCACCAGCAGCAGCAGCAGCAGCACCCCCACCCCCTATCCACAAAGCACCGCACCCCGATCCCCCATGTGTGTTTCCTGACGCTAAACTAAACTGCAGCTTCCTCCCTTCAGTTCTGTATTTGGAATCAATGCAGTTTACGTCCTGATGAGAATGACGTTTATTTGGACACAGAGTCTCCAGCCTGTCCAGAACGACTATGCACAAAAACTATCTAACAATTTATCTGCATAAAAGTCTTTTATTTATTTCACTCGATATGAAGGTTTAACGAAAAGCTGCAACAAGAAAGAGAGAGAGCACATTTCTGTCTTTTCATTTTAAGATTATTTAATATTTCTTCTTTTGCTTTAGTGCCAGTCAGTGCAACCTGCAGGAATAAAACTGCCCCTCTCTCCTCTCTTTACACTAATAGCTGGATTATTTTCTTGTTTAAACACGTCAACATACCAAACTTCTGATATAACCAGGGAGGTCTATTGATTTAACCAGACTCGTGCACAGAATAAAGCAAAGATTTATCATTAAAACCTTAAAAATAATCCTCAAGAAAATGTAAATCTGATGCTTTTACAGTTCTTCTCATTTTTTATTCTCATGTTTTATTACTTTCTGTCCATTTAAAGGATATTTTATCTGCGTTAAAGTCTTTTATTTTGCGTCATGAAGGGTTGATGGACGTGGAAGCATTCAGTCGCTCGCACAACTGTAGTTTCATTTTTGGGTAGTTCCTTATTTTGCATGAGACTTATTGACATGAATAAAAGCAGCAGCAATAATAATAATAAAAGATCAGAATGAGCCCGGCGGATGATCTCATGCGAATCTCTTCGTGTCATTTACTGTCAACATCCCAAACTTCCCCATGGACAATCCCTCGATCAAAGACCCAAATAAAGCGCAGCACTGGCGCCCCACGGCCTCAGCCAAGGCAGAGAGAAAAGTACCTACGTCGGACAAGAAACCCCTGCTTTCACAGCGCGACGCGCTCAAACCGTATCTGATTTCTCTGAAAGAGAAGAAACGTGTCTGAGTTTCCTTTCAGCTGTCGTCTCTCTTCAAATTCCAACATCCTTCTTTTAATTTATTTATTATTAATTTATTATTTGACAGTGCAGATTGTTCTTCATTTGCGCGGCTGGTGTTCCTTTTTACCTTTTTAGTTGCACAACGAGCTAAAAAAACTAATGAAAATGGATTAAAAATGACAATAAATGACTCTGCAACTGTGCCAAATGCGCCTGCTGTTAAAGATAACGTGAGACGATTAAAAGCTCGAGCTAACCGCCGCGACGTATCTGCCTTTAGGATGCATCTACGTTACTTCAGACTCGCTCGTTCGCGGCGTTTCGTCGAGCCGTTTCTCGGTTCTGTGTGCTGACACAACTGGCAGAGGGACGGTTTTCACAAGAAAATCGCGTGTCATTTAACCGAACAACTAAATTCATGGTAGCAGCTTGGCTGGACGCTTGCCTTCCCCCTTCCACGCAGGCTATTTTACTCTCCCACAGAGTGAATTCATTCTGTTTGGACGGCGCTCAAGCTCAAGCCGCTGACACGGTGCCACTGCCAAGCAAAAAAAAATAAAAAATCTTTGAGCACCAAGTGATTGTTAATATGTTATGAAAGAATATCCAATTAGCAAGCGCAGACATTTAATTCTATTATCGCTCTCGTGCTGTTTGAGACGCTACCACCACAATCGTTACCGCCGCCGCCGCCACTGCTGCTACCGTTCTTTGTCCAGCTTGTGCCGGATCCGACTTTAGACAAAATCTGAACATCTTCAAGGACTTCTACTGTTTATTTTCCAGCGTTGGACTTTATTCTGTTTGGCAGCAATCAAAACAAGCTCTCAATGAGCAATGTAAGAAGAGAAAGACTTAAATCGAGACAGGGAAGGAGAGAGAAAAGAGTAGGGAAAAACGAGTGAGGGAGACAGAAAGAGAAAGAGAGAGAGAGGTGCTAGGCCCTCATCATCGTTCGCCCACACATATTCCATCCACTTCTCCATCACTCCATTACCTCCATGTAAATGACAGCTCTCTGTGTCCCGCTGAGGGGAGAAAAAGGCCTATTAACACCACAGCACAGAAAGCCCGAGCACTGTTCAGCCCACGCAGAGTGGTCCTCCTTCACCCTCGCACTCCCACACACACATACGTACGAGCGCACATACACAGCTGGCCGGGGGAAGAAGGGCGGATGGCGGATGGCGGATGGCGAGGAGAGGAGGTGGGCACGGAAAGCATGGTCATTCAGCGGAGAGAGAGTCGCTAATCTGCCGCACAAAAGCAGAAACTAAGATGAAATCACTTATAATGCCTCGATTGTTGGCGGGTGTAGGCTCGAGCAGTAGGCAAAGTGCCTCGTGGGTAAATCACGCATTACCAATCCACCTGCCAGTTCTGTTTCTCCGATTCTAGCCCTTGCGTCTGATTTTTTATATCGCTGATGGAGGAGCTGCGCGCCGCGGCGGTGGCACTCAGGCCGCTGTATTTGTGTTAATATGCGACGGGAGGAAGTTTCCTCCACTTAGACGTCGGAGCTGCCGCAGTTTGAGACGAAAGGCAGGGAAAAATAACAAGACAGGACACACAAGCGCTCAGAAAAAAATGGTGCGCATTCACCCTGGAGCGCCGCGAACGCTGCAAACGCACCCAGATCTCCCTTCCACTTCCCTTCCATAATATTATGGAGCGGGTGGAAACATGGGATAATATTTGGAGGGGGAATGGAAAAGACAACGGCACATCACGGACAACATTCATCCCCCCTCGCAGCCGTCTGAGCCGTGTTTGGTTTTGCCGCCGCTCTACCGAAACCACATTTTGGAATTTTTGATTGCAGCGTCAACACAAGCGTGTGTTGAAGATCGCGTGACCGTCGCACACCTTTTTTATTTTTCCGTGCATCAGTAATGACGCTTCTTTTCCAAAGGACCAGAAAATAAAACTGATTAATAAAATATATATGATTTTATGACCTTGGCCCTACTGTAGTTTGAGAAATCAGGACATGATTAAAGCTGCGGTGACGCTGTGGAAAGCAAGCAGAAATTGAAGTGCGGCTTGTTGTAGCCTCAAAACATTTCCAGAATACTAAGAATGCAAGAAGAAAAAAAAAGCATAAATTGATAAAGAAACACATCTTTTGAAGGAAAAGTTCAGCCCAAAGCCTCATGAGTTGGTTCTGTTTAATACTCACTTACCACTGGATCAAGCTGCTGGATAAATAGGACAGTATTGGCATTATTTTGGTTTGCTGTGATAATGTCAACCTACATCTGAATCATGCAATTATGTTTGGTTCACACCAATGTTGATAAGAGTAATAAAAAACTTAAATGTTCCTTTGAGGTACATAAAAGCAATTGATTTGAGTAAATCGCATGTCAGCTTTGGAAATCGTACGATTAATCGCGATTAAAGATTTTAATCTACTTAATGTGTTTCTTTATATATTTTTTTGCTTATTTTTTCTCCTTGCATTATTTTTTCACATTTTTTTTTCACAGTTTTCACAGTTTTGATCCTACAGATCATATTATTGCCTTTGCTCCAACCCACACTTTGTATTCTGCTTGCTTTCCACAGCATTACTGTAAATTTTGATCACTTCCTGATTTCTGAAACTACAATCCCTTGAAAATAGATTAAAACGTGTTTCTTTATCAATTTCTGCTTATTTTTTTCTTCTTGCATTCTTTGTCTTCTGGGAATTTTTCACAGTTTTGATGCTACACATCATATTTCTGCCTTCGCTCCAACCCACACTTTGTATTCTGCTTGCTTTCCACAGCGTTACTGCAGCTTTGATCACTTCCCGATTTCAGAAACTAAAATCTCTTGCCAGTAGATTAAAACATGTGTTTCTTTACCGAGTTCTGCTTATTTTTTTCTTCTTGCATTCTTTGCCTTGTGGGAATTTTCACAGTTTTGAGGCTACAGATCATATTACTGCCTTTGCTACAACCCACACTTTGTATTCTGCTTGCTTTCCACAGCGTTACTGCAGCTTTAATCACTTCCTGATTTCAGAAACTACAATCTTTTGCCAATAGATTATAGATTATAGAATTTATTGGCCCTAGAATAAAATCTGCAATGACTGAGCCCGTGGGAATAAGTTGGAAGATCTTTGGAATAAAAGACGTGAGTGGGTTCGACGGAAGCAACAGATGGAAAGAAAAAGAAAACTAGTGACAAAGCTATAGCATGTCCAATATGGCGCCGATAATAGAGTGACAATCATCCACTCAGAGCAGCGTGTAATTATGCAAATTTAAATTAGACACTGTGAAAGTCCTACTTGACTGTTAATGTGTGGGGATGAAATGGGCCCAGGTGAATTATTATGTCACATAAGGAATCATAAAGTAATTGTATAATGGCTAACATGATGTGATTCACTTTATTTTCAGCCCGTTCAAGCGACTTATATTCATGCGCTGACGGAGACGCTGTGCTGCTTTCTCCGTGAACACAATGAGGAGACCAGAAGAAGCGTGGACCGTTCAGCAGGAATGTCTCAAACGCAGATAATTACAAACCTTTCAGTGGACGGTGAATTGTGGCTTCCTACAGATTGACGCTTTTAAAGCTTCCTGTGACTCTTGAAAGCCAATGCAAAGAATTTTGTTTGCTCACAGATTTGTAATTATGTACTCAACTAATAAACAGAGGCGCTCTTCACATTCTCAGGGTTATATGACTCTGCTCCGGGCCATAATCTGTAAAATATTTAGAATTTAAGTGTTTGCAAAGGTGAAAAATGTCCCCGCTGAATATATACAGAAAAATATCTGCAGGATAAACCCGATGAGGCAGAGCTCAATGGTTTGCAAATCAAAGGCGGCGGTCTTGGTTAAACATTTAAAAAGCATTTAAAAAGCAAGCTCTATCACAGGAGGAGACATCTTTACTTTTTCATTTTTTTCACCATGAATCAAAGGGACAAAAAGAATGAGAACTCTTCCAACAACTGTAAATTGATCAGCCGCATCATTAAAACCACTGACAAGGGAGCATTGGCAGCAAGTGAAGAGGAGATGGGCAAGAGCAAGGATCTGAGGGACTCTGATAAGGACATGGGAGACATTTTGGCTTGTAAGAATAAGTAAGATCTCTGGTGATGACTTAATTGCTTCAAGAGCTCCAGAAAGAACCAGCATGCTCAGATCTAGCAGCTTCCCTAAGTGGAAAAAGGTCTATAGTGGCAGCTAGGACTGGTTCAGGGGTGTTCCAGTTGGCAGTGGTAGCTACTAAACTAAGGTCGTCCATGAAAGGACAACCAGTGGACAGCTAGGTTAAGGGGGTTTGTGGTCTGACGCCACAGAAGATCTGCTGAAGCACCAACCAAGAACCAAGGAGCAATGTAAGAAAGTGGACCACGTTTTTTTGTTTTGAACCATGTGGACGGGACAAATGCAGTCTGGTGGAGGACTGCTTTGGGAAAACCTCGATTCCAGGCGTTAATGTGGACGCTACGTTGACGCGTTGCACATCAAATCAAGTACGCCACATCATTGCAGTGGTATTCCCTGATGGCTGCAGCATCTTATAGCACAGAGACTTAGGTGTCCAATCCACGGGGACAGACTAGAAGACCCTTTTGTTCAATGTGACTGAGCTGCATATTGGCGGTGATGGCGTGAACATAATTATCTGGTTGGACATTACACTACTTCACTATTTCTTCTCCTTCTTCTTCTTTATCTAGTTGAATAAATCCAGCACCACTTTACACTTTATTTCACCGATGCGCCCGACACTTGACAAGATCTGCACAAGGACCTTTTTAGCTCGTACGACACGGCGCGTCCTTGAGTCCTCCCTTTGTCCTCTCTGTCTCTTTCTGTCTCAGACGCCGAGAACGCGATGGAGAAAAGAAAAGAAAAAAAAAAAACAGGAGACACTGAGTAGATATTGGATTTTGTTTCCAAGGACGGCGTGGAAGGAAACGCACGGACGGACTAAACCGGGAGAGAAGAACCGGACGAATAATAAGGACGACGAGAAAAATGTTTAAAGACAAATGTGAGGAAGCATATATACTGTATATAAACACAAGAGGAGGAGGAGGAGGAGGAGGAGGTGGAGGAGGAGGAGGAGGGGGTGTCCACTCTCACTTCTCGAACAAAGACGGACGACTTAATTGAGAGCGAGAGGAAAAAGAGCGAAGCGAAAAATGAAGGTTGTTTTAGAAAGAAAAAAAAACGAGGGGGAGGAGGAGGAGGAGGAGGAGGGGGGGGGGAGAGAGAAGTTTGAAGAGAGCAACAGAGTGAGAGAAGAGGGCTCGTTGAGCATGAGAGGGGAGGAGAGAGGGAGGGAGGGAGAGAGAGAGAGAGAGAGAGGAAGAGAGAGAGAGAGAGGAAGGGGAGAAAGACAAGAAGAGAGAGGCGCAGCGAGACAGACAGATGGAGGAGAAGCATGTAGCAGCAGAGAGGAGGAGGAGGAGGAGAAACAAAGCGTGTTGACTGAGGAAGTGTGCATGCCATGCGGGGCCATGTGCTCAGGTAGGTCCCATCCATGTCTACCGCTTCAGCGCGGACCCCGTCCTCACGCGTCTGTCTTTTTTATTACAAAAAGAATGTGTTTGTTAAAAAACAAGAAAAGAGATGCAGTCAGTCAGAGCTCAGCGTAGGACGTCTTTCTCTTTCGCTGTTCAGAGGATTAGTTTTGCAAAGAATTACAATATGTTTGTGTGGTTTTTTTTGGATTATTTTCTTTCTTTTAAAGTCAATGTGGCGCAGATATTTATTAGTTTCTTCCTCTTTTCTTTGCTTCTTTCCGTCTTTCTTGATTTTTTATTTCATTTTATATGATGTTGTATATTGCCAGTGGAAGTTTTCAGTGCGGGGTAAATGTTGCATGAACAGATTTGCAAAAAAACAAAAAAATTCTCTCTGTCTATAATATATATATATATATTTATATGTATATTAGAAAAACTAAAAAAAACCTAAATGTTTTCGTGTTGGAGCGATGCGGCAGATCCAGTGCAAACGATTTTATTCAGATCTGGCTGTCTCTTCTCGTCGTGTGTGCGTTTGTGTGTAGCGCAGCGTGCAGTGCGTTGGTGTGTGTGTGTGTGTGTGTGTGTGTGTGTGTCGAGCTGTGATGGTGTAGTATACTGGTAGGGATATTGGCAGCACTGAGGAATGTGTGAGACTTCGCCCGAGATCTCTTTGTTCCCTCTCTCATTTTCTTTCTCCTTTTTTCTCTCTGGGGTTGCACACACACACACACACACACACCCACACACACACACACACACACACACAGGCAGTCAAACCAACTCTTGCAGAAAACCGGTTGAAACTTCCCACCGGCAGGAGAGAAATGTCTGGAATGTGATTATCACGTATTTGTGTTTATTTTATCACCGCGGGTCGCTCGCAAAAGCAAAAGAGGAAACCAGATCGGGCACCAGCGCAAACTGGTGTGTGTGCACGTGCAACGCATGGCGTGTGTGTGTGATCGGTGGTAGCGATGGTGGTGGGTGGGAAAGGAGGAGGAGGAGGGGGGGGTAGGGCGGGAGGGTAAAGAGTGAGAGCTGTTTGGCAGTGCACGTGAGAGTGTGGGTGGTTGTGTGGGTGTCAGGGTGAGTGGGTGCAGAGCTCTCTTTGAGTGAGAGCACATGTGACTCCGAGTGTGTGTGTGTGTGTGTGTGTGTGTGTGGGTGTTGAGTGTATAGAAAGGTGAAAAGTGTGCGTGCACTCAAAGGTGAGGTGGTTTGCGTGTTTCCGAGTCACCTTCGCAGAAAGAGGTGGAGGAAAAAGAAAAGGAGGAGGAGGAGGAGGAGGAGGAGGAAGAGAAACCTTTTTCCAAGCCGCCTGTATTTCTTTCTTTATGTTGTGCGCCGATTTGCACACATGTACATTACACACACACACACGCACACACACAGCTCAGGCGCCTGTCAAACCCAGCGCATTCCTGAGCGCTCGAACACGCAGGGTCTGAATGGAGGGATGAATGCGGGGAAATTCAGCTGAAACGTGAGGACAAAAGCCAGGGGGACATTTAAGAGGGTTTAACTCTGCAGAACCCTGGGAATCAGGGAGGAAACGCACACATGCACACATGCACACATGCATGCATTAACACATGCATGTGCACGCTGAAATAACTGAGCGTGTGTATACATCCTGAAACACACACACACACATATATATATATATATATATATGTGTACAGCTGTGGCTCCGACAGGCTGTTAGAGCCTGGAACAGAGGGGAATTCCCAGGGAGGAGACAGTGAAAACACACACTACACCTCTACACCGCCTTCATGTACACAATGGGCCTGGAGCTGGAGCACGCCGGTACCGCCGCGGTGCACCGGCGGCCGTAAACCGCCATAAAAACGCTCAAGAGTAGCTCTCTGACGCGTCTGCAGGCCTCACATGTGGACGGTCGTTCAGATTGGCGACGTTTCCAGATCCAACTTTACGATGTTTGTTAAAAATCCTGCGAGAAGCGGTTCTGCAGCTCGCAGCCTCCTGCCAACGTCAGAGCTATCAAAGCCCGCCGCCGCCTCGTGAGGAAGGGGGTTTATCTCCCACTTCAAAGGGCCCGGGGGACACCGGTATCTCCGAGCCGCGATTTCGTCAGGTGTTTGTCGTTCGTCGTGTTTGGGCAGACGGGCAGGGGTCTGGAGTTCAATGGACGCTGCGGGTCAACCCTCGCTCCCGGTGCCTCTCTGATGTCCTGCTGCAGGCTGGACGGCCGTGGAGGAGGAGGAGGGGGAGGAAGGAAGGGCAGGGCATTCGTGTTGACCTGAACGTTGCTCACTCCCCGAGTCAGATCGATGCAGAACCGACCGAAAAACGACGCCCCCCTGCTGAGAAACGGCAAAAGGGGGAAAGTCAGGGGTTACCCCTAAAACCGCCGCGGCTCTTTGAGCTCCTTTACTTCACTTGATTATTTCCACGCATATTAAATCTATTCGCCGTCTGATTCTCCCCTCATTAGAGCCCTCAAAGGCCAAAGGTTTATATGCAAACTGAGAATTTCCTCTCCTCTGCAGCCCTCTCAGAAAACAAGCGAGATTAGATTCATGTCAGCTCTTCAAAGGTTCCTCCTCTCTGACGAGGTGACGCCACTCCTGCGCATCAACCTCATTGTGCAAGAGGTTAATTTTATGACTTCTTTATAGCAAGAATAAAAAATAAAAAAATAAAGAAGAAGAAGAAGAAAGGGCTGCTAATATAAAATAATTCTGGGAAGTTTACATTGAAGAAATACCCATCCCAAATACCAGAAACTGAGGTCATAACTGTACTCATAACCAGATAAGAAAAGAGAGTGGGCACAGTAATTTATTCAGGGAATTTCACAATATGAACTCTAGTCATGGTGCTGGTAATATCGTCGGTGCGGTTTAGAGGCTTCGTAGCTCCTCGACCTGCGCCGGCTGGAGTGAGAGACAAATAAAAAAACACTTAATTTCCCACATCGCCGGCGTCAAATGAGTCGGAGGGCGATGAGGCGGCGGTGTGAGGGCTAAATAAGATAAATAAATAAAAAATAAAGAGGGGAAGGAAGGAAGGAAGGGAGGGAGGGAGGGAGGGGGGGAGCAGGTGAGCAATAACGGGGCGTCTTGAACATTTCATGGGAAATTCACACGAATGTTGAGGCTTTTGAGCGAGCAGCAGGTACAATCCCACTGCAGGTGTATTTCCCCAAAAGAAAAGGCAGCTCTCAGTCTCAGGTCATCGATTTAAAAAAGGTTTTTTTGTGTAAAAATAAAAAAACCTGAGTGCGGCGTGGGGAGATCGCTAAGATGTAGAAGAGTTTCTGCTTTTTGGTGAAATTATTTTATTTATTTATTTTAAATGGCGCCTGACAGAAAAGAAGCTTTTTTTTATAATTTTATGATAATGCCAAGCTGTGACATTTCCTGTATTCATCGTTACAAAGTCGGGGCGGTGGAGTCATTTATACCTGCGGCGAGGGAAAGCAGAGGGCTCTCCAGAAATGGAAAAAGAAAAGGAAGCGTTTTACAGGAAAAACTCAAATCTGAGGCGAGCGTGTCTGCGTGGGAGAATGAAATCTCAGAGAGCCGTCGCTCCTCGTTCACCTGTTGAGTTTTTTCTTTTGAGGGAACTGCACTCGGGCTGATGGAGAACCTGGATTTTTCTTTATTTCTTTTTTTCTCCCAGCGAGGAACTCTGGAGGTTCCTGGATCCGTTGAGAGCGTAATATAAAAGTGTTTATAGCTCAGATTGAACATTTTCACTTCTTTAAAGCAAAATGAATTCATTTGCTTTATAAATAATGATAAATCCCTTTTTGTTTTTCTTAAAATATCTCACCGAGCCACTTAAAATGTGGAGCACTTGCTTCTTTTTCTGGTTTATCAACTGTTTCTGCTGCTAAATGATATATTTAAAGCAGATTCGTTGCTTTATTACATCTAGGATGCCTCATATGGAGAGCTCTTCTTCCCCTTCTGCTCTTTCACTTCTATTCTCCACACGCAGGTGCTTTTAGGTGTTGTCACCTCTATCCTGCTATTAGTCTCAGGGCGCACCGGGGACGGTCCCCGGAGCCTCGGGGGGGAGGGAGGGAGGCGGCGAGGGGCGGTGGGGGGATTTCTGTCGTCGCCGGGGCTAGACTTTCGTCGACGCGGGGAGGGGACGGGAGGGACGCGGCCGGCTTGGGTGAGAGTTCTCGGGAGGGAGGGAGGGCAGCGGAGCCAGGCGGTGGCATTTCCGAGCGATCCGGTGAAAAGCCCCGCGGCGAGCGAGCAGGCAAGGCAGAGAGATGAAACAAGAGTGAGAGAGAAAGAGAGAGAGATCAGATGAGTAATAGAGCAGACTAGTGCAGCGACAAATTGCGAGCGACGTGATAAATCGATCCTCCTCCTCCTCTCCCGCACATATCTGCGGCTGCCCTCGCTTGTTCCACGAACACTTTTTTTTATTGCTCAGCCCTCGGTGATGTTTTCTTTCAGTCTCTTGCCTCTTGTGTGTGTGTGTGTGTGTGTGTGTGTGTGTACCGGATAGATCCCGGAGCTCTGCACTCGAGGAAGGTGTCTGCAGATCCGGCCGTTTGTTGGTTTTTTTTTTTTCTTCCTCCTGCAACTTCGCTCCAAACTGCAGAGCGAGACACAAGAAGGCACAGGTACAGTTTAAGATTGATGATTATGACCCGGAGTTAATGTCTTTAAGGTTTTATTGCGGGTGTTTTAAGCAGTGAAGTGATTCCGGTTAGTAAAACGGAACAGCGTTTGACGTTCACGCGTAATTGCGCACGTTTCTTGCTTTCTTCTTCTTCTAATTGTTTTTTTTTCTTTTTCTTCATTTGACTTAATTGTCTTCACGTTTGAGTTGTGCGCGCTCCGTGTGCGCGCTGCCGCTGCAGAGTGGTGAGACATGTTGGACATGGCACTGCTACAGTGTGTGGTCTTCTTCTTCTTCTTCTTCCTCTCTGGCTCCGGCACGACCGCTGTGCGCTCCCCGCGTGCGCGTTGTTGTGCGCAAAAGCTCGTGCGTTAGACGGAGACAGAGAGATGGGGGGAGAGGAGGGGAGGGGAAGGGGAAAGGGGGGTGGTATGTGAGTTGGGCTGGAGGAAATTCTTGTGTTTTGGAATGCGTTTACCCCGGGGGAGACCCCGTGACTCCGGTATAGACAAGGGGAGCAGAGAGAGAGAGAGACATAGAGATGAATAAGGGGGAGAAAGAGAGAGAGCACATTGAGTGACTGTCCTATTGTGAGTGGTCTGCCTTTCTAAGAAACCAGTGAATGATGGAGTCTTGTTGATTCAGTCACAAAAGATTATTTCAAACGGCCTTAGATCGATTCTTTATAAAATATTTTAGATTTTTTAAATTGAATTATTTATTTTTGTCTCAGAGAACCATAATTAAAACCATGCTCCATCACTTCTGGATGCAGGGAGCGTTTCTGTATCCAACAGGGGGCACTTGTGACACACGCAACTCAGTGGTCATTAATATAAACGGAGCGTGGCCACTAATGTCAGCCCCCTGATGTGACACGTTTCACACGCCGAGCGTCGAACTCGAAATCGCACTGAACACGAGAAAGAAAGCGTCAGGATCCAGAATCATCACATTCAGCGGCTCGTCGCTCAGGTGCGATGCTGCGCCGCCTCGACGCAGCACGTTGCGCGCGCGGCGCCGTCCGTCGGGTTCGTTAAAGATGAAGCGTCAAAAAATCTCTGGTGACGCGGCGGAAAAGGTCGCTGCATTATTCAGAGAGGACGCCGGCGCTGAGCGTATTCCTGGTGGGAGGTAGCTGTCGCCGGGTATTAAACACCACGTCGTCGCAAACTCGGAAAAAAGTTTGGACAGAAGTTGGATTTAGTTTGAGCGGACAGACTGGGGTTAGGATCCCGGTTGGTATTGGACAGAGAAGAGTGTTTCTGGAACAGCGTTGGGTACTAGAGGGAGAAGGACTGCTAAAAACTCGCCCACACACAAATGTGAGATATTCTAATGAGCAATCTGGCCCTTCTGGATATTATTCGTGTTCGCGGCACAGGCGTCCTACGACGTGTGATATTGTGCAAGTCTATCAATTCCTCGTACACTTCTTCTTCTTCTTCTTTATTTACGTCGTTTCTTTTTATTATTTTTTTTAAAAAGGCTCGGTGTGTGAGTGACGTGCTCCTCTGCCACCTTCTTCTTCTTCTTCACAGCTCGAACTCTTCGCGGTCGGCGGACAAAAAAAAGGCAGGCAGGCGGGCGGGCTGGCGCGGCGGCTGGCGCGGGTGGTGGACGGAGGTGCTCCTCTCCTGCTGGTAAGAGTCGCACGTCGTCTGGGATTTGCGCCGCCGCTGCAGAAAATAGCTGGAACGCGGGAGAAAGTGACCCTCTCTGTGGAAACCAGGCTCTGTTGTTGTTGTTTGAGGCTTTTTGGTAAATTTGCATATTTTTTTGTAAATGCACTTTGCACAGTTGAGTAGAATAAATGCGCCAACGCAACAGCATCTTGTGCATCTGAAGAGACCTCATCACACTCCCCCTGTAGCTGCGATTTATAAATAACTACAACCTACTGAGCTGAGCTGTGTTAAAAGCTCCTCTCTTACAGTAACAGTGCATTTCAGTGTTTAATGTAAACCAAAAAAAATATCAGAGAGCGAGAGAGAGAGAGCATGCACGGCCCACGCACGCCCACGTGTTTCCCCTGCCTCTGCTCCCTTCAGATGTGAGGCACATGACATCATTAGAGAGGTGCTCTAAGAATCGGTGTGGGTACAGCGCGTGGGCCGGCTGCGTGTATGTTTTTGTTTCTGTGTGGGTGACGGGCAAACGAAAGCCAAAAAAGCTCCAGAGCCGTGGGCCCGTGCTGGCTACGCGTGCGTGTGTGCCCAGCCGGAGGCTCTGGTCCTGGGCTGCGCTGCCTCCCACGCCGGGGTACGGCCGGGGCTGAGTGGGAGGGAGGAGTGGGAGGGAAGTGTGGGCCGGGGCTGTGAGTCAGCCTGCTGCTGCCGCTGCTGAGCCCCCAGACGAGAGATCGCTGAGGGAAGAAACACGCCGAGGGTCCTCTCCGCCTGATAAGTTTATTATGAGGAGAGAGAAGTTAGGAGAGACGGTCTCAGAGGGGACGCTGAGGGACGGGGGGGGAGGAAGCACAGGAGGTTTGCAGAGTCTTCTTTCGTTTCACATTTCCCATATTTCCCTCCTCCCTCCGCTCCTCCTCTCCACACGTGTAGCAGCTCATCTTCTTGTACTTCGGAGGCAGATGGCGGCATCAGACCCGGCCCCATCTGCTGGCACCGCTTCCTTCTCGCTCTGCGACAGAAGACGGAGCCGAGCAAACGGAGCCCGCGTGTCCGTTTAGTCTTCTGTCGGAGCATGCATATGCACGGCGCATTAGTCACGAGCGACGGCGAGCGTTCGTTACCGGTGCAGATTAGTCGTTCAATCCGTTATCTGCACAATCTGATTCCTCTAATAGAGATGCTGCTTTAAAGGAACGTTCAAGATTTGAGGAAGGATTTGGGCACCAAACGCTCTGTGCTTTTAAAGCTGCTTGAGGTTGATTTGTTCGTTTCAGGATTCATGGTGCAGGGTGATGTTCAGAAACTCATGATGGAGCAGGTATCAGCTCTAAATTTGATCATAATCCGTCGACTCTCAGTCAAAAGAGGAATTTTCTAGGTCTTCTTTGGAGGGTTTAAGCTGCCGGCTTCATGTTTTACCTGAATTGCTTCTTTTGAAAGATAAATATTGGTCTAATTTAACAGTTCTTTAACACCTAAGCCTCAAACTCTCCACCTGGACTTTATTTCAGCTTATTTTAAATATAAACAGCTCAGAAAACGTCCCGTGAGTTTGTGCTTTTGTCCGTCTTCCTCCAGAATGCTTGGAGTTATCGATATCTGGCCCGTGTAGGTCGTAATTACCGTAAAGATCATAAATGCTGCCCTTTCAAGCCAACACGGTGTCATTACGGTAATTTTCACAAACCAGCTGGATTTATTTCCAATGACCGTGACACAATTACCTTTACCTATTTTTTTTCCGATGTGTGACGTAACTACAGGTGAAAGGGTTAATGGAGACACATACCTGGAGTTTATTTTGGTTCACAGGAGTCCATCCTCAGGGTGGGACGTCACACTCAGGAGGAGGGCGAAGGGGGGGAGACCGCGGTGACTCAGTGAGCTCAGCAGCGGGGTTTCTGGGCTGGGCCGGTTGTTCTGATAATGGAAGGTGGTTCTCCAGGAAGTCCAGAGGGAGTCCACCAGTCTAGGGGCGTAGGTGGGAGTGAGCCAGCAGGGGGGGGGGACCAGCCCAGGGGTGTGGAGCGGCGGGAGGGTAGCGTTGGCACGTGCGCAGGCGAAGAGGAAGGGACGGGACGGGACGGGGGAAGCGAGAGCAGGAAGCGGCGGTCAGAGCGCTAGGGGAGGGTGGAATGTCTCACAAGGAGCTTTATCCGCACGGCGTCGGCGTCAGGACGAGGGCGTCCGCCCCTCACGCGGCCACCGGCCAGCTGGGGAGCTCATGTGTGGCAAAGCCATCCTCACACACACACATTCTCCACAGCGTGACCCCTCACCGCCTTGGCAGGCCTCTTATATCCTGTGAGTGGGACAGCAGCAGAGACACTGGCTTCACAGAGCACGTTGTGTGGAAGACAGAGGCAGAGACGAGCAGAGTGGCTGCTTTTCCTCTGACACCTCTGAAGAGGAAGAGGAAAGGGGGAGGACGGAGAGGAAAGGAGGAGCGGGGGAGGAGGAGGGATGATGGGACGGAGCTCTGATCTGGAGGGATTCATGTAAACAAAAGCTATACACGCATCTGTGCACGCGGCTGTGACGTGTCGTCACGTTGAATGAAGCCGTGATGGAACATCTCTAATTAACGTTGAGTTAACCCTGAGGGGTCTGAGCCGACATGTTTCCAGTGGCAGCTCGTGCATTTTCCACCTAGACCTTCAGTAACCTCCAACACGTCTTAATACGATCGTTAATGACGCCACTGCTGCAGAAACCATCAACAACACACGGATACGCAATAAAACAACATCGTAGACGAGAAACTCGCGTAGATAGATGAGCGTCGACCCAAGAAAAAGGTAAAAACACACATAAAAGACGTGATATCCAGCTTGTCCTTCAAAGTCAATCGTGAAAATGTCTTTCTGGAGCCGAATCGAAAGCCTCGACTCCTTCCTCCATCGTCGGTTCAGCCGTCAAAACGCTAACAGGGACGATTTCGCTCGTGCAGCTCGCAACAGATTTGCGTGAACCGCTCTGAGCGTCCAATCGGAGGACGGAGGACGGAGAAAATGCAAACTGCGATCAGAAATGTGAACGTCCAGGCAGATTTCTTTGATTCCGGCAGCACGTGACAGCTGAAATATGATTGGATAAAATGACAGATAAGCTGTAAAATGACCAGAATAGATTATTTGGAGTATATTAAAATGTTAAGTTAGTCTGCAGCAGAGGAGGCTTTGCTGGCCCTGAAGGAACCACCCCTCTGATTGATATCAGACGTCTGCGGTATATCTGTCGTGTAGATTGGCATCAGCTGATTCAACCACTTTTTTTTTTTCTGTTTCATTAAATGACAAAAAATGACGTACGTAAAAACTCCTATCTGCGCGTAAATGAGCAGGCGGTGCGTTTTTTATTTTTTTTGTCATATCAACGTAAAACATCAGCATCACATCCACGGTTTTTGCGCGGCCTGTCCGCGTCAAACAGAAACTTAAGGAGAATTTTCTGGTGAAGTCGACAGCAGCGCTTCCAGGTGACCTAGTTCTTTTGTTGTGATCTCATCAGGGCCCAGCAAAGGTTAACACCTGAGCCTGGGCTTTTGTTTGTGCTTGTTTCGACTGTTAAAAAAAAGGTCAGAAAATGTCCCAGGGGTGAGTGCTTTGGAGCATTTTTTTGCAGAATACCTACGGCGTGATATAGGTGGAGGTGGAATTACCGTAATGACGCCATGTTGGCTTTAAAGAGCAGCGTTCAGAAAGCGTTACGGTGAATTACGGTAAATCTAAAGTGCAGAAACGCACTATTAAAGGATTAATAGATAATTATGATTTAACTTTTGATTTTACTTTTGTAGTTTTGTCTTGACTTAAGTGCATTTATGCAAACTGCAAGTTTTTTAAAATTTATTTTGCAGTTAATTTTAAAAATATTTCTCTCTGAATTTGTAGCAGTTTGTCCTGAAACAATGCAAAGAAACAATCTTTAAAATGTATTTTATTTACTCATAAAAGTCTATTTAAATCTGAATCCATATTTATCCAATTTGTTTCTAAATAAAAAGTTTCAGGACGTAAATAACTGCTGCTGTTTTTGCAGATGCATGGAATTAGATAAATAAAATGTGCTAGCTGCATTTATACTAAAAAAACAATAAAAATAATTAAATAAATGAAGTTTCTTTGTGTTAGTAGAACAATAACTTAATAATTTAAATGTTATAATATCCAATTAAAGCCCTGCACTTTCCAAATCTGCAAATTTTGGCTTCACGCTTTAGTCGTTTTGTGTAAAACTTTAAATCCGTGATTTGTTCTTGGATGAGATTTGAACGCTTCTTCCAACTCTTGTAACGTACGAACATTGTTCTCTAAACACTCGGAGCCAAGAACAGAAAACAAAACCGTGGCGACGTCCCCAGATCCGAGCTGTCGCAGGAATAAAATCCGACCCTTTAATACTCGCCGCTCGCTCCACCACCGCCGTCGCGGCAGCTGCCTCTTTATATAGCTTAACCTAAGAGCTAACCGTGGTGTCACAATAAAAGCATCTGTGTGTGATGTAATTAGAGACACTTGCATAAGGAATGGAAAAATTCCAGCATCGCCCCATCTCCAGCTCCAGCTGCTCGGTGTGTTTCTCTTGAGATCCGAGGCGCTTGTGTAACGGCGGCGGGTTCAGAGGAATCCCTGCGTGTCTTTAAACCGTGGGGTTATCACAGGGTAACACACACACCACACACACACACTCACCACACACACGTCACTGCAAGACAGCCAGCGCAGAGCGATGCAGAACGAGCTCGGTGGAGACAGATAAGACGTGGAGTCATGCCTCCCCAGCGTGACCGTGACATCAAAGTTGTATCTGCGTGCTTGCTGCTTCCTCGTGCTAGAAACAGGCTGGCCTAATATAGTCAGACTGTATGTCACACACACACACATGGTGGTGGTGGTGGTGGAGGGGGCTGGGTCAGCCGGCCATGTTTCCATCTCCTGTCCTTGGTTGGTTGCGAGCATGCGTTGGGCTGGAGGTGTGTCTGAGCAGTTTAGTGAATGAAATGACGTCATTGTTACGTCTGTTCGTGTCCGTCAAGAGTTTCATTCTCAGAAAAAGACAGGTGCGTCAGTCAGAGTCTCCCGCTGCCTCTGTGTGTGTGTCACAGCTCGTCTAGATTAAAATGCTTCCCGAGACGCGGCCCGTCTTTAAAGCCCTGACAAAAACTCACTTTCACTTTTTTTTTACAATGCAGCACTCTTATTTCTTTTTACCTCTGCCTCTTCCTTGTCTTGTTTTTTTGTTTGTACTACTCCCTACTCTGTACATTTAACACATTTTTTATCTCTCATAGTTTTAGTTGTCAACTCTGAATTAGTACATTTAGCCAAACTGCAGCTAACAGCATTAACAGGACATGTATATCCTGAGATAACTCATCTACCAGCTCATTCCTGAGCTACTGTTGTTGTAGTTCAAGTAGAAACAAAACGAGGTGAAACTGTTAAAGTTGAAAACATTAAGAAGCTAAATAACATTTAAAACCTTAAACTTAGATAGTTTACTTTATTACTTTTATATTTGGACGGATTCATTCCAGGAAACTACAGTTAAAAACAGTTTTAGCTAAATGCTAATACGTTAGCATCCCCTCATTTGTAGCTGCAGGGCTCGTAGCTGCTAGCTAGTTTAGCTAGGCTAATGCTAACAAATGCTGGTTGAAGAATATTCTTTGTTAGCTTAATTAACTTGTTGTCTTGACATTTTTATTGGATTTTAATTCTTTTTCATTCCTATTTCATCGCTATAAAAGTGTTTTGCTGGAAATATTAGTCCTGAATCTTCTTTTTTTAGCTTTAAGAACTTTTATGTTGTTTTTAAGAGAGTTATTTGTTTTATTTACCAGTTAGTAGAAAGAACAATCTGACCGTGTCAAAAAACGTCAAATTATCTGCAATTAAATTAATTTAACGGTGAATAATAGTAATTATTATTCATGTCCTGTTCTTTTTATATTTTAGACATTTTTCTGCTCCAGTTTTTAACTTATAATTTGCTGCTTCTGTCTTGAGCCAGTTCTTACTAACGTCTTAGTCGTTTATCCAGCTGCAAGAACCGCCTCTAAATGACCAGTAACCATCATAAATCCTGGTATTTTACACAAAATCTAATTAATTTTAACCCAGAAACTCTGAAAAGAAGATGTGTGCATGGCTGCTGTAGTTCTGTTTTCTCCACATCCTCTCTGGGGTTTCTTCACCCGGCTCTTTCCTCCTATTCATCTTTAACGTAAAACACTGTTGAGTAACGTTTTATTTTATTTATTTTATCGTCAAAATTAACGCGTTAACACGGATTAACCCAGCGTCACTATTACTGCTGTACATCCGTTAGCAGCAGAACCAGAACACAGAAAGAAGAGATTGAAACATTTAAATTATTTTTGTAGATTTAAGAGGAATACGCCTTTAATATTAAAATGATTTATTTCTGTTTCTAGTTGCTGAAATGAAAAAATAAAACAAAATAAATGCCTCAACGTGACATTAAAAGGTTTACACTTAAGTTTGTCCTGAAGACTAAAAGTTTCACTGCAACTAATGAAGTTTAAATAAATAAGCTGCATGTGTGTTTTAATTTAATAGAATTAGGGCTGTCAGAATTAAAAACTTTAATGCAACTGACCCATCTGCAGCACCGGACGTCTCTGGCAACGCATTTTGGACGGTTTGTCCATGTGACAGGCGGCAGAACCAACCGATAAACACAGCTCACTGGTCCGGCTGCAGACGGGTTAAATGATTTTTAATCAGATTAATTAATCGTGACGGTGGATTAACAGCCCTAGTTTTATTAAATTAAAACACACGTGCAGCTTGTTTATTTTAGTCTCTCTGAAGCAGACAGAGCTCGTCATCCGTTCTGCCGTCCCCTCCCTTTTAAATGCACCTGACTGCAGACGTGGTTTTGCAAATTCTTGGCTGCACCGACATCTAAATATCCACCTCCTCTGTCTCATTTTTCACATTTCCATAATGTCTTTTTTCTCCTCTCTCTCTCTCTCTCTCTCTCTCTTTCTGTGTCCTCGTCTCTGTTGCTTGACGTCTTTGTCTTTATCTCTCTCTCTGTGTGTCACCACTAACTCTGGTCAGCCATTAAACCGCCCCTCGAGCCGACCCAGCAGAATTCCCAGGCTGCTCGGCTGCCTGAGTTCACACCTTTTTGTCCGCAGGAATCTCAGGAATCCCCAGCTTCCTTTCCACTGCAATCTCCATTGTGTGTGTGTGTGTGTGTGTGTGTGTGACTACATGAAGGAGGAAAGGCCCCCGCCTGGTCCGTGCGTGTGTGTTGAAACACATCTCCACCCTCGTATCCACCCAGAGAAAGCGAGCAGGCGGTGCTCGCTCCGTGCCCACAATAGACTGAGTCACATTCTAAAATGGCAAACCTCTTAGTCGCCGTGAAACTTTAGTCTTCGGGACAAACTTAAGTGCAAACCTTTTAATGTCACGCCGAGGCATTCAGCTTTTGAAAAATTAACAACAACCGGAAACGGGAATAGATCACTTTTTGATATTTAGGCTCGTCTTAAATCTACAAAAATAATTTAAAGGTTTTGACGTCGATCTCTCTTTTTCTGTTTGTGATTTTAATAATTGTTCTTGTTTTCAGGTTAGATGATTGTAGATTTATCCCTCGCCAAGGCCAAACAGCAGCTATGTTTTTGCCTTTAACGTGAAATTACCCACTTGTTAAGAGAGAAAAAAATAATAATAATCATCTCTCTCCCGGTGACTCATTGTCCCTGGCTTGCAGAGCATCTGAATAACTAGATCAAGAATAATGTGCCAGATTGCTGCTTCTGGCAGGGAGCAGGAAAAAAAAAATGAAATAGCAACACACACACGAGCTTTCAGAAAAGAAAAAAAAAATTAAAAAAGCTGTGCTGTTTTAAAAAAATCTTAAAAATAAAGCATAGGTGAGAGTGCAGCGTCAGACAGAGCCCTCGTACAGATTCTCTCCTCTCCTCTCTTCTCAGCTGACTCCTGCAGGTTAATGGTCTGGAGTCATTTAACCGCTCTCACCCTGAGTCCTGAGTCATCCCCAAACCTCACCCCCGCCCACCCACCCCCACACACACACACCCCCCTCCGCCTTGAGCCCAGCCCGCTGGAGGAGCTCGGAGAAGGAACGAGGCGAAGGGCGCACAGGATCCCTTTGACACACGACGACGGTCTGTGATTCACCCTCACCCACTCACTGTGGATCCAAACACACACACACACACGGGGCTGTGTACGTACGTCGGTTTCTTTCATGTCGGAGCTGCCGCCCTTTGCGCACAAAGTCGATGCCTAAATATAAAAAAAATATAAATAAATTTAGACCAGGAACATCCTGAGTTTGCACGTATACGCGTAAAAACATGTTCAATTAACGGAGGAAGAAAAAAATCTGAAGCCTTCTCTCTGCAGTCTTAACCAAAGTTTTACCTCTCTGGACTCTAAAAAAAAACACAATTTACACTTAAAAGTATGTTCAGCTGTTAGAGGAGTACTCGTCTTAAAGATCCAAGTGATGAAGTTAAAGCTGCAGGAGATTTAAAGTGGTGAAACCTGAAGCAGAAGGTCTCTAATTGGGAGTCTCTTGGGAGTCCTGACCTCCTTTATATCAAAGTTTTACTCTAATAAAAAATACTCACATTCAACAATATTAGAAATGAGAATCGCCGTGCATATATAAGCTCAAAAACACGTTCAGTTAACGGAGGAAGACTTGTCTTTGTGATCAGAGCGATGAAGACACAGCTGCAGGAAGCAGAAACAAGTGAAATCTGGAGCTTAACCTTCTTTCTATTTAAGTTTAACCTTCAAAAAATATAATTTATGCTTAAAAACATGCCCAACTGATAGAAGAAGACTTAGTTTTGTGATCTAAGTGATGAAGCTAAAGCTGTAGGAAGTGGTAGAGGTGAAACCTGAAGCAGTAGATCCCAAATTTGGGGTTCTCTTGGGAGTCTAACCTTCTTTCCATTGACGTTTTACCTCCTCCGGACTCTAAAAAATATAATTAATGCTTAAAAACATGTTTAATTCTTGGAGGAAGACTTGTCTTTAAGATCCTAGCGATGAAACTACAGCTGCAGGAAGTGATGGAGCTGAAACCTGAAGCAGAAGATCTCTGATTGGGGTTCTCTTGAGAGAAGTTTTTCCTCCTCTGGACTCTTAAAAAATACTCAAATGGTCCCAACTTGCTTTATTTTATGAGACAAAAAGTGCACTAAATACTCACGCTGCATATTTACGCTTTAAAACATGTTTAATTGTTTGAGGAAGACTTGTCTTTGTGATGTAAGTGATGAAGATACAGCTGTAGGAAGTGGTAGATCCCAAATTTGGGGTTCTCTTGTGAGTCTTAACCTTCTTTTTATCAAAGTTTTACCTCCTCCAGACTCTGAAAAATACCATTTATGCTTAAAAACATGTTTAAATGTTTGAGGAAGACTTGTCTTTATGACCTAAGTGATGAAGCTACAGCTGCAGGAAATGGTAGAGGTGAAATCTGAAGCAGATGATCTTAAATTTGGGCTTCTCTTCTCACGCCTTGACCTTCTCTCTGCTGAAGTGTAACCTCCTCTTGACTCTATAAGGATGAATCCTTGAACTTGGTCACGGCTTGGTTCGCGTTACGAGTCGTAAAGGTCAGGAAACTTTGACCTATGAGACTTTTCTTGAGGGCGACCACGCACGCAAGCGAGCAATCACACGCACGAGTCAAATATTACTTAATCCCACTGGTTACATGACTCATCTGGGTTATTTAAATAGTTATGAATGGAGCCTGACAAAGGCGGTTACCCGGCTTGGCTGAAATGTGTGTAACGGGAGCGCTGCATGGGTGCAGTGTGGCCTTTGGTGAGTCACATGGCCTCCCCGGTGAGTAACCGACAAAGTATGTGAAAGTTGGAGACTCCCATTCATAGCCCCGGCCCCACCACCACCACCACCACCGCTGCCACCGTTTGCCCCCGTATGTAAGACGCCAGGGCACAGGGCGGGGCGGAGGACGGACTGGGCGGGGCGCTCATAGGTGTGGTTGAGTGGAAGTGCGGCAGAAATAGCAGGATGTAGGTGGAAGAGGTGGTAGATTCAGGTCAGGACAAAAAACTTTATTAAAAAAAAAAAAAGAAAAAGTCCCGTAAATGTCACGCTGGATGTCGGGTACTTTCTGTTTGGCGGCCGCGGTCACGGCGGGGTGACGCGGCCGCTTTACGGCCCTCGTAAACTCAGGTGCTTTCTCTTTGAGGTTCACAATCAGCTGTTTGTTCTTTACTTTCATTTGCGTTATCGACAGATTACGACAGAAAGTGATCGGGGGCGAGAAGCGGCCGAGACGGGGCGCTCACGTTTTATTTTGTGTGTGTGTGTGTGTGGCTGGAAGTCATAAAGTGTGTGTTTGTGGAGCGGTGCGGGGAGGGGAGGGGAGGGGGTCCCGAGCCGGCCTTTTCCTGCAGACGCCCCAACTCTCTAGCAGAGGGAGTTTCCTGCTTTTGAAGACCCCGAGCACACACACACACACACACACACACACACATATATACACACACACCGAAAGAGAGAGAGAGAGGCTGCACTTACTTTTCCTCCTCCCTCTCCCCCTCCCTCTTCCCTCCTCTCTTTTTTCTGAATGGATGTCCTCTCCCTAACCTCAATTGAGCGCCGTGTAACAGGACACTGCACTTGAGGCTCGGCCCCTCAAACGGCAACTCTATAAGAGCGAGCGGCGTCCGTCCTCGGAGCGTGTGTGTGTTAACAGAGAGAGAGAGAGAGAGAGGTAAAGAGAGAAAGAGAGAGAGAGAGAGGAGAAGGAGTGCGTCCGACGCTGTCAGTCGGGTCGGGGTGGGGGAGGACGAGGGGGGAGGAAAGGGAGGGTGAGAGAGAGAAGAGAAGAGAAGAGAAGAGAGACTGCTGTGAAACATGTGATAGTGCAGCTCTGGCGGGGCTTGTAGGGAGTTTTAACGGCTGTGGTGTCTCCAGAGCTATGGGAAAGCACCTTTAGCCCAGAGGGAGACTCGCATGTGTGTGAGAAAGTGTGTGAGAGAGAGAGAGAGAGAGAGAAAAGGGAGAGAGCGAGCCGGCTGCTGTCACTTTAAGCCTGTTACTGATTACACTCAGAAGTATGCAACGGGAGGAGGAAGGAAGACGGAGAAAAAGATGAGGACACATGTTGAGGATGAAATCTTTCAGGAGTTTGGTGCGACTCTTTTTTGGAGAGTGACGTGGGTGAGGAGTTGTTACCCAATCTCATTCTCTCTCTCTCTCGCTCGCTCGCTCCGTATCTGTGTGTGTGTGGTTGAGTCTCGTTGGACCGAGTCAAAGAGGAAAAAAAGAGGGGGGGAACCCGGAATCCCTCTCTGAAGCAGGAACACGGCGACGGGACAACCCGAGGAAAAAACGGGGGAGAGAAAAAAAACTTAAAGAGAGACACCGGAGCGAAAGAAACCCGAGGGAGGTGAGAGGAGGAGGAGGACTAAGAGGAGGAGGAGGGGGGTTCCCTCGTTCCAAACTGAAACGCCGGGAGGAAACACTTCTCTCACCCAGACGGGTAAGTTTAAAAGAAAAAGTAGAAAGGAAAGAGGGGAAAGCAGAAAGACGTAGAGGAGCCGACGCTTCTGCTGCTTCTGCTTCTTCTTCTGCTGCTGCTGTTGATGGATATCATATGTTACAAGTTAAGGTTTGAGAAACTGCTCCCGGATCCTTAATCGGGCCGAGCAGGAAGAATAAGAGGCTTTCAGAGCCGGCCTGTAGACACCCAGAGCTTCCACCCGTGTCTTTTTGAGGCTTGTTGCGGCTGCTCCGAGCGAGCGTTGCCTCATGATCTCGTTACAGAAGAGCTGATTCACTGTTACACAGCTGTCTCTGCTAACCTGTAGCTGTGCAGCCGGGACGGGGGACGGGGGACGGGGGACGCGTACAGGGCATGTGCTGCCGTCAGTGATAGAGCGGATCTTAACGGAGGCTCTGATGTGAAGTTTAGACATGTGACTAAAATAGGTCTCTGTGGTTAATAGGCTTTTTTTTTTTTAATACAGAGGCAGCACTTCCTCTCTGTGCTCCCCCCTCCTCCTCCTCCTCCTCCCCTCCCCTTCCCCACCTCCTTCTTCCTTCATTTGACACAGATAGCCCTCCTATCTGCTCAGCGGCAGAGGGCATGAATGAACTGAGCGTATGGGAGGGAGGGAGGGAGGGAAGGGGGGAGGGGGTGGGGACGCAGCATCATGCAGCGTGGACAGACAGACAGCGCCGTGTGGCTTCTTTATGAATGGACACGGCGGGGCGCTGATTGGCTGCCGGCGGGAGAGTCACGAGTGACGGAGATGTTTAGATTCATTCGGGGCCTTTCGCCGCCGCCGCCGCCGTCTCTCCTGGTTACCACCTCTTAAAGCGCGTGAGAGAGAAAGAAAGAAAGAGAGAAACTAAGTGAGTGTTTTAGGAGTCGGGTGAATCAGTGCTTGTGGTGACATGTGTTTGCCTAAGCGGGCTTAGTCACTGCCGTGTGTGTGTGTGTTTAAAAGCGGTGGCTCTCCGCCCGGCTGTTGTTCTTCAAACCATCTCCCACTCTCTGTGACTAAGTGCTCTCTCTCTCTCTCTCTCTCTCTCTCTCTCTCTCTCTGTCCGACTATCTTCCTCGCTTCCTCGTCGTGCAGCTAGAGCGGCAGGTTGAATCCCGTTGAATCCTCGGATAGAAAACACACGTGGTCGCAGAGAAAGCGAGACACCGACCCTGCCCCGCTAAAAAAGGTCACCGCCGCCTCCCCTCCGTCCTCTCCCCCCCCCGCTCGCTCCCTCGCTCTGTAGTTTACGGCACCAGGAGGGAGGGAGCGACGAGAGTGAGGAGCGCCGATAAGGAGTTGTCACGTTGGAGCACCAAGGATCCACCGCACCTTATCTGGGGGGAGGAGGGGGCGGCGTTTCCGGTTCGACTGCAGGGAGATGGGGCGGCGAGATGCGTCGCAGGTATCTCGATGAGCGAGATTAAATTCCACGGGGTGGGGGCTGGTGGAGATTAGCGTGGAATCTGCCCTTTTGCCTTATCGCTCTGCCTACACGCTGAACCCTGCCCTGTCCTACTTGGCAAAGAAGAAGCAGCTTCACCCAATAAACCTTTTTTTTTTTTTTTTGTTTCCGGAAAGGTAGAAAGAGATAAATTTGGACTTTTAGCAGATTTTAAAGAGCAGATACTTGTGGAAGCTTAACAGTTGTTTATTCCCCTGCAGTGTAAAATCTTGGACACGTGTGTCCTGATAAACCAAAGTACAGCGTCCCTGCCTCCACTGGGACACTTTCGCAACGCTCCATCGCGCAAATGATTATCCGGCGACGAAGGATCAGATCAGAGGGTCCGATCACGTCTCGCCGACGGCGTGACGAAAGGCCGGCACATGATCCCGAGAGCCGGCGGGAGGGGTCCACGCGGTCCCGAGGCGTTGTGACACACCGACAGGAGTTATGCAACCAAAAGTGGGTTAAGCTGCGCGAGAACAATCTCAGCTATGACTCGACTCATTCCTTCTTTTCTTCCTCGCCATCGGCGCCCCGCCCCACTTTCCTTTTCACATGACTCGTCTTTGTTTACACAGCAACAAGTCACTTACACAAGTCTGTCATTGACGGGCAGATCGCGGAGTTAAAAGCTTAGCGGCGTAACTCAGACGTCACGGCGCTGAATGAAAGTGTGTGTGAAGCCCGTTAGAGGCTTTGTGTGCTTTTGTGCGTCTCACATGTGTGTGTGTGTGTGTGTGTGTGTGTGTGTGTGTGTGTGTGTGCAGGAACACTCGCTCCAACGGCGTCCTAACCACACACACCTGGCCTGTTTCCTTCTTTGCTCATATATGGGCAAAGCTTCCCCCTACCTGGGCCCCACTCTGAATTCCAATAAGTGGCAGTATGTGCATGTGTGTGTGTGTGTGTGTGTGTGTGTGTGTGTGTGTGTGTGTGTGTGTGTGTGTGTGGCTGTAGAGACGGATGCACGTCATGGAAAACCAGGATCAATGGGCACGGCGCGCTGAGCTGCGTTTTTAAGGTGTTCCTTTTGTTTTCCAAAGGTAATCAGTTAACACAATGACTCAGCCCGGCTGATTATTCAAAGAGGACGTCAATAATGAGACGTTGTGGACTTTACGCGACGCGAGGACGGACCGAGTCCTCGCAGATCAGCGGGATCGTTAAGAATTTGATTAAACGGCGACACGGGAGCGGGTCTGGAGGTTTAAGCGAGACCCTTTCAGTTGTCTTCCTGGAGTCTGTCTTGGCTGGTTATCAGTGAGCGTGTTAGTATTTAGGGTGGAGGCGGTTCAGGTATCAGTAACCAGGTTGTTCTTGTCTCAAACAGAGCTGACATTCTAGCGTTACGGCCTCCGCGTCGCCGTCTAATGAAGCAGATTTACGGCCGTGTTTGCCGCGGTGCGCTTAAACCCCGCGACCCAACAAAGACGAAGCGCCCCGCCGCCGCCGCCTCTGAAGGCTGGGTCACCTTTTCATTCTTCTATCCCCTTTCTCTTACTCTATTTTTCTATTCCCCCCCCCCTCCCTCCTTCTTCCTTCTTCACTCCTTGCCAGGCCTTCATAAAGCAGCCTGAGGAGGGAGTTAGCTTTCCTCGGTCATCCCGCCAGCTCTTTCCCATCAGTCCAGCCCCCTGGAAGAGCCTGCAGACATCCCCTCGCTGTAGGCCGGGGGGCTGAGCCTGGGGCTCGGGCTGGGGTACAAGCCCTGCGTTTGGAGCGGGCTGGGGCTCCCTCTCTGGCTCTGCCGCTCTGCAGCGTTCACCTAGCAGCACCCGAAGGGAACTGTTTGGGATCGCTTTACGTGTGGCGCCTGTTTCATCTCCTCAGTTTATAGTGATAGAAAGAGGAAGGGGAGGCTTCAGCAGCGGCCTGGCGGGGGGGGGGGGGGGGGGGGTACCCTGGGAACAGAGGTGGCAGTGAAGGCCGAGCCGCCGTGACCCTCTGTCTCCACTGAATCTGAATGATTGGCCGCCTCTCTCTGGGGTTGGAGGCTTTCACTCACCCATCACAACCAATTAGGCTCCCGGGCCGGGGCGCGCTGGAACCTGGTGAGCCGAGGACCGCTATCTGATTGGCCGCCGGCCTCGTGGAGCGACTGCTTAAGTGGCGAGCGGCGTATCGTGGAGGGGAGGGGATGGTCATTTTGATTTCATTAACCGCAGCGATGTTTTAGCGTTCAGAAATAAACACGGGTACGATTCCAGAAGTGTTTTTTTTTTGAGGAGGGGGGTTAGTAGATAACACGGCTGGAGGCTTTAAAGATGGCGTCGGGGGACGTGCTGCTCGCAGTTAAATAAAGAGGGAAAGCGAGGGAATGCATCCACACCCAGCTCACACATCCTACACACCCACCCACACACACACACATGCCCACACATACTTGAGCAACAAACAGCCAATGAGGCGACGTCTCGCGCTGCAGAAGTGCAACTTGTGTCCACACACACACACACGTACCCCCTACTTTGAGGCTGCAGCAGGGTAATGATTCAGTTCCTCTTTGCCTCCCTCAGAGAGTCTGTGCACATGGATGCATGTTGTGCATTTCTCAGTGTGTGTTTGCTGCGCATGCGAGCACGGTTGTCACTCTGTGAATACGTTGTGTGTGTGTGTGTGTGTGTGTGTGTGTGAATGTGGTCAGGTCCAGTCATCCTCCAGGCAGCTAAGAGGAAACCCACATCAACTGCCATATACCACACTCTAGGAATAGAATTGCCCAGTAGAGGCAGGAATGGAATGGCACGCCTGGCCTCACCCCTCCTCACACCACCTCACCCGTCCTCCTCGACCCCCCCACCCCCACCCCTCGACCTCCAGCCTCATGCACGCGCCTTTAAACACTTTCAATTCTCGTTGCCGTTGGTTTCCCCCGTTTCCCTTCAACCTTTGCAGATGATCGTCTCTTCTTGTAACCGAACGCCGAGCGTCTTTATTTTTTATTTTTATTTTATTCCTCTAACCCTGCAACAGTATTTAAAAAATAAAAATATGACTGAGCGCTGCCGTTTTTGTTGAAAACGCTGCTTCTGAGCTTCGTTTGTGAGAAACTTTCAGTTCCTCTGAGGTCTTCCGTCCGCCGCAGACCCTGACCTTGTCCCGCTCGCCGCTTCCACGTCTTTCAGTGGAAATATATTAAAAAAAGAAAAAGGCTTATGTACATTTTGACCCGTCTGCCTCACGGCGGCGGCGGCGGCGGCAGCATCACCAAAGCATGGAAAAAAGACAGGAGATAAGACACAGAAGGACTTATCACCCTTATCTCCAGCCCTGTGAGCTTACTCAGGCTCACCGGTCTGGACCTGTTAATACCACACTCTTGCTTATAGTCCCGCCAACAGCTACGTTCTTTCCTTTTCCTCAAGCTGCGTCCTCTTTAATCGAAGCATTTCTCTCTTCCTCAGGTTCTCGCAGAAAAGAAGAACCCCGGCCGAGCCGCGGAAAGCCAGAGCCGCTGCCTCCTCGCAGAGGTAAGAAAGCCATTCCTGCGTTTTATTTACCGCTTCCCCTCTCTCGCTGCCACAGTCCTTTTTAGAAAACTGTATTCCCTCAAGCGGAGAAGCAAAGAGCCCGAGGCCACATGCCTTTGGAGAATAAAGCCTCAGCAGAGGAGCCAATGTTACACCTTTTAAACTCGACGTCTCGCAGGTAGAGTCTGGAATTTTGCGGAGGAAGTCCAGAGACGCGTATGGATAGAAAGAGCAGTAGCGGTGATGGAAAGCTGGAATGTGAGGGAGGAGGAGGAGGAGGAGGGCTGGCGAATTTTCTTTAATAAAGAGAAACTGGAGTCAAGTGACCATCAGCTGGTCGGAGTACGTTTGATCAATACGGTCACGAGGCCTCAGGTATGCGGAGAGCGACGGAGAGGAGCACGGCTCTCCTCCCGTCACCTGAACCTACGCTGCCGTTTATGAAGCCGGAGTCAGTGGCTTCCCTCCCGCGTCGGGGTGGGGAGGGCGATGTGTTGGAGCCGGCGTGGCGGTGGCCTCCGCCTGTCACGCCTCGGGGCTAATGGGAAAGAATGACAGGAATCTGCAACTGATAATGCCACGCTTGGAGATGTTCGTCAGCAGATAATCTCCCATATCCTTCCCCTCCCTCGGGCTCTTCTTCTTCTGCTGCTTGATCTCACCCCATTCTGTCTCGCCCTCCCCTCCCGTCCCCTCCCGTCCCCTCCCGTCCCTGCATCACCCCCTTTTCTCCATCAACAAATTCTACTTCCTAACCGAGCTCTTTCTCTCTTTTCCTCAGACGGGGTCGCTGCAGAAGCGAGGAGGAGGAGGAGGAGCGTGACCCAAACCCGACCACGGCCTCTTTTCTTTTTTTCCTCCTCTCCTCCACGGCTCTCACGGCCGCTGTCAGTTGCTCAGTAGGCAGTGTAGATCCTGTGTAGCAATCAGCAGCTACATCTGGCTACTGGGTCTCTGACGGCTCTGCCCACTTCCCAGTCGAGCGCGCCCGCCCCTCTCCCATTGGCCCGTGCCGCATTCCGATCCTCTGATTGGCCGCCGTGTCAGGGGGGCTCCATCCTGTGACCCCACAGACAGGATGTTCTCTGTGTCACAACTCCACAAGGGGCCCTTGTCAAGGCTTTTTACTGTTGTGGGTTTTTTTTTACCCCCCCTTCCTCTTCTGCCATTCTTCACTTCATCCAAACTATTTCTGCTCCGATGCTCTTCATCATCCTCCTCTTGCACGAGTTTTCCAGAGAGACCTATGCTCCGTCCTGAACCTGGCATACAATGTAGATTTCTGTGTGGTTCAATTCTACAGCTACATTGTCTGCTGGGTTTCTGGCTAGCAATATATGCAGCGGTTGCGTAACGCCCGGGCGCTCGGGAAGGTAAGAGTCCATCCATTCTGTCTGTCCGACGTGTGTTACTCAATTGCCCGACGATTCAATAAAGAGAAAACACTCAATCCCAGCGTGTGGCTCGTGCTGTCGTTTGTCAGACCGGCTGTTTGAAGGAGAGAAATCTCAGAATGTGCAGAAATCTAAATTGATTCAGTGCTGCCTCTGTGTCCCAGGAGTTAACCCCGAGCAAGAAGATGCCAGGAATATTCTAGTAACTCAGCACAAAGCTGGGTTGTTGTCTGTCAGGAGGTTGTCAGACTGCTGTCAGACCGGCTCCTTATTAGTGGGACAGCGCTGTCTTCCCTGCAGCCAATGCAATCACACACACACACACACACACACACACACACCTGGGAGTATAGCAAAGCTTCAACCAACAATGCTTTCAGAGGACAGTCTGCATCCACACCGGTGTGTGCAGCCGTGAAAGCCACACTCTCTCTGACACCTCAGTCAAAAGCACAAAACTTCTTCTTCGTCCACAACTCTGAGTCTGAACACTTTGGTTTGTGTCCGTCTCCTTTAAACGCACGTATGAACAACATGTTATAATATGTAAAGGTGCCGGAGCATTAGATTAAATTTGCAGGGGTGCACGATCGAGCTCTAGATGTGTGTGTTCAGGAGGGATTGGTCCTGATGCAGCCCTGCAGCAAAGCTCTGGGAATACAGGTGAAAACAACGAGTGTCCTACAGCTGAGACAAGAAAACACACTGGGATGAACAGCAGGAGCTTTGAGAAAAATATAGAATAAGTTTTGGTTTTAATGAATAAAGAATGAATGAACAAAGCTGAAATATCTGTTAAATTGGTTGATAAAAGATTCAAACTGTTTTTTAAAAATGTGAACTAGCGATGGGCAAGATGGACTAAAACATTTATCGTGATGATTTCTGGTATTTATCACGGTAACGATAAAAATGATGATAAATAAACACCAGTTCAGTCTAATCTTTTTGACTCTAATGCATCAAGTTTCTCTTTGGATGAAGTCGACGCTGCTTCTGCATCTTTGCTCATTTTCTGTCTTACTTCATATTCTGGTTTGTGCTTGTGTTTGAGGTGGTGGAACAAATTAGTGCTGTTACTGTCCTTTTTATTCACTATTTGTTTGCAAACCTTGCATGTTGTAATTTGCTGCTCCGCGTCAGACTTTTTAACCCCTTCATGTCTAGTGTCGCTAATTCACGACGCACTGTTTCCGTTCAGACTGCAGCTGAAATAACGCATGTAATACTCCAATGTAGGTTTGTGCACATTCAAAAAAATCCTAGGAACCTTTAGCAAACACTAGTTTCTGGTAGGACCGGCCGGAGTGGTAACAAAAATACAAATATTTAATTTCTTTCTATAATTGAAAAATCAATTGAGGCGTTAAGGGGTTAAAACCAAACCAGATAATGGAGGTGGAGCCTCGTTTAGGAACGAGCTCCTCTCTGCCGGCGTATCTGCTCCACCTTCCACCATTGTCAGTTTGTCAATATTCCACACGTGTTGGGCTGAGAGTGTGTCGCGCACATATATACGTCATCAATGGGAATTTATCACGGGATGACATATTCTTACCGTGGAGAATGTTTTTGACGATATATCGTAAACGATAAAATATCGCACATCCCTACTTTGCACGATGGGATCTGAACTAAAAGCAGGTTGTTATAAGTGATTTTTTAAAGCGTTATTCTTGTGAGTCGAGGCCTCAAACATGAAGCTTCTGCAGCCTGAGTGAAACCTCACATGTTTTACAGTATAATAATTAAATCTGTGGTTTACACGAGAATATAAATCCGGACTCTGCGCCGCCGCTTGGGATCCGCATACGAGCGGCCCTTCCTCTTCCTCCCAAGCCGCCTCTTAGAAACACAACGAGCAGGAGAAACGGCGCTGATCTGAATAAAGAGCAGCTCAATGCTCCTCCAGCGCCCACGCCGATCGGCACGCATCGTATCTGGATGAAAGGCGTCGGCTTATTCTGTTCGGAAAAGGTTTTCAGGGACAGGAAAAAAAAAAACACAAAAAGAGCTTTTATCCACGAGGTATCGGGACATTTAACTGGCCGATGAGCCGCTAGCCCCTCCCCTCTAGAATCATCAATGTGCAGAACATCACCTGTGATATATCATCATCTATTTGACGCAAACGTCTCTGCATAACATAATGTGCACAATGCACAGAGATGATAAAGCCTGTCTTATCTGGTCACGCATGGAGAGAGTGGGCTCATCAGTCGCATCGACACGTCTACGTCTTGCCTGAGGACACTTTAGGACACGTGTGAGTTCAGGGATCGAACCGCTAACCCTCTGCTCCGTGCACGATGCTGAGCCGCGGCAGCGCGTATGTGAATTCATGTAAATACAGATCTGTCTGCGTAGTAGCTTCTCAGCTATGTTCCTGTTTAAATGAAATAAAAGCAGATTGACGCTTAAAACCGGCTGGAACCTGGTGAAACAAAGGCGCCATCTGCAGCAGCGATGGCCTCAGAAAACGTGTCTTTATGTGAGAAAAAAAATAAATATAAACGCCCGCAGCCCCCTTGGGTGTAATTATAATGGATTTGCATTTGTTGTAATGCATCCCCCGCACTGAATAACTGGATTGGTTTCCACCATCAGCGCAGGTCTCGCCTGTGTCAAACTACTCCAGTCCTCGAGTTCAGCCAAACAAACTCTGTTTTTCTGTGACAGTGTCAGCACGAGCCGAAGCCACCGGGACCCTCGGCGAGAATCCCAACAATGCAAGTGGTTGCTAATGGCCTGTAATGGGAGGGACGTGTGGGCGGTTTATTGTTGCTTTGATAAGCTGTTGCTGACGTGCGTGGTGGCGAGGACTGTCGCGCACAGTCAGAACGCAAAACAACAGAATGCTGAGGAGAAAAAAAAAAAGGGGTGAGGATGATGATGAAGAGGACTGTGAATAAACGACGAGACTGAGCCATCTGTCCTCCTCTGTCGCTCGGGTAAACACTTTCAAGGAGGACAGGGTGGAAGGTGAAGGTGCTGCCGTCTGAAGGTGGCATCAGTGATGTATGCCATCAGCCGGTGTCCCAGCTCAACCCTGAGCTACACACACACACACACACACACACACACGCTCCCCCTTGAGTTTTTGCGTCACCGCTGCAATAAGTCACCGGAGAGCCACGCGGCGACCTCTGCAGTAGGGCTTTCCCCATCAGCAAGCCTTGACCCGTAGAAAAAAAAAAAAAAAGGCCAGCGGGGGATTTTACATGTTTAAAGTTTACGGGCGTCACAGGGAGTGAATCACAAAAAAAGTTTCAGTTGTGGTTTCATAAGATAAAGCTCTGGATTACTCAGGCAGGGTGGATTTTTTTTTGTTTTTTAAGTTAGAATAATAGCAACAGGTTACCACAATAAATTACATAAACGTACGTCTGTGTTTTAGAGCTATAATTTAGAGATGAAGATGCAGAGTGGTTAAGTTCAGGAAGAAAAACAATAGATTAAAGCGTGGTTTATATCTCTGCAGGACATAGGCGGCGTAACCTACCCACGTAGCGTTCGTGCGTTTCGACAACGCCGACTGAAGCAGCATTGTTTGTGGCACCTGCCTGGTTCTCAGACACTCTACAGTCTGAGTTCCTCTGGTATTCTCCACTGAGGTGCCGTCTGAACTCCTAGCTGAAGGGACGGTAGTCGTCGATCTACGCTGCATCCCCCGGAGAATGGCAGCCGATCAGCAGCTACGTCCGGGATCTAACAAACAAAACACATAGACCACAGGAAGCGTAACCTACGTAGGTACAGTAGTGGGTAGACTTGTAGTCAAGACCGGCTAAACCTAGACCAAGACACTACCAAGACCAGAGATTATCAAGACCTAGTCAAGACCAAATCAAGACCAAGACTAGTTCAGCCCGACGCGAGACAGAGACCAAAAAAAATCTAGTTTTTCTTGGCATGATAGGCTCATAGGGCCACACAGAGGAGGACTTAAGTCTTAACCATTAAACATACCACATCCAACGTGTAATAAAATAAAATAAGGCTGCACTGCATGTTGATCATGTAGGCACAGATTAACAGACTGCGTGCAGCGACACCGTACCGCTGCACGACGAGCGCCAACGCCTTCTGTGTCACAACACGTATGTGATTGGTACTTGAAGGGGGCGTGTAATGATATCCAAGAAAACTGTGCCTAGCTGGATATTATAGGTTACAAATCCCTTTGAGACGGAGAGACCAGTCTGAGACATTGCGAGACCGAGACCACGAAAAAGTGGTCTCAAGACCGGTCTGGAGGGGTGTAGGTTAAAAAGTGATAATGTACACCTAGGAAAGACGTTTCCTGTCAAACTGCCAGATGACAGTTCTAAATTATTGCGCCTAGATGGTAACCATGGCAATGCCATTTCACAGTTTATTCATCGGACCAACGGCACGACTGACAAAACACGAGTGATTTTATCATTTCTTTTGACGTATTTGGTGAGTTTGACAACTTCGGAGACTGGGATGCAGCAGAAGAAAAAGAGCGAAGCGACACAAGGAGGTGACACCGGAGGAACTGAATGAATTAGATGGATGACAAGGACGAGATAAACGTAAGGTTAAGCCATCATCTCACTTCCCATCACTGATCAACTGCTGTGGTCGGGTCTATACGGGAGATATTAAATAGTGCGTTCGACTTGTAAAAATACACACATTAAAGTATTATTAATATTTCTTTCTTTCGCAAGTGACCATGGTATAAGCGGGTAATGCCCTTCGAGGTGTCCATTAACAGAAATTAATGGACTTCGTTGAAGCAACCGTCGTCCGCTTCTTGTCGGACGGTTCACGCCTCCGCGTCGTCCATTAATATCTGTTAATGGACAGCTCGTCAGCTATTATCCCTTACATTAAAGTAACTAGGTACTAGGGACAGTAACTATTGCGTTGTACGTCTAATACGTGTCTAAGAATTGGATTTTTTGCAGCTCCTGCTTGTGGCCAGCTGTCGTCTGAGAGCCAAGTCACATTTCTTCAATGGAGCTCCAGGCGTCACGTTACATTAAGAACATTAGCCTCATTTGCCTTCATGAATCTGTTGGACACGGTGTTAAAAACATGCTAAATAAACAAGACATTACAGGTGGAGAACGCTGGATTCTGTACCTGATATAAAGTGATCGCTACTCCATTTCGTTTTTTCGTGCCAGTTTCTTCAGTGATCCACATCTACCTTCATGCAGGACCTTTGGAAATCCTTTAAATCCTTTTCCCCTTTGTTTGTCCATGAATATTAGGACATACTGGGGCAGCTGTCGACCATTTTTGGATGTAACTGGTGCAAGAAAGTTAGTTAGCTGCTTGTTGTTGCCATTATGGTGGTGTTGTGATTGCTGGTGCAGGACGACGTCAACTACCGGAGCCCTGTTAGTCAATTTTTTTACATAGGTTACTACCTGTAACAACGCCAACCAAGCGGTAGCCGCATAGTGTTGTTTTGTTTCTACTTCCTGCTTCCCCTTTCAACAATGGCGACTGAAACTTTCACTGAAATTTCCCCAAAGACGAGTCGTACCAATGTTTGTATCTCCAAACCTCCTTAGTTAACCTGTCCTCGCTGTGTTGCATCTTTATTGATCCAAAACAATCAATTAAAAAAGTGCGGCGATGGAGAAACAGCTGGAAATACTAAAGAGGACACATGCTACTACCAAGCGGGCCAATCACAGCTCTCGTGGTCTAGTTACATTTCTGGGTAGGCGTACGTCTGGGCAGGTTTTGTTCACACCTTGCATTAACATCAGCCCTAGGCGATCAGGTCACAAATGGTCACCTTAAGGTAAACGTGTGAATACATTCAGGATTCATCTGATCTGATCTGGTGTCAGTCCACATGTGGAGGTGGTCTGGGACACATAATAAGTCCTGGGTCACATTAAAGACCACCTACTCAGCTGGGGTGATCTGCTGAGGAGGAGCTAAAGACACGCCGTCACTACTATAAACGATCTGATGACGTGAAACTCTTCACCGTGCGAGAGTGCGTCATTAAAAGCCGCGTCAGCGTCCAGAATGTGAATTATTGATGGGATGCCGTTGATGCAACAGGAGCCACGTGAGCGTTTGACTTCATATCTTTATCACGGGTGATTCAGCGCTCAAACAGCTCAGCGGTGAAATTAAAGTGCGTGTGGAAGCTTTCAGGGTTCGTTTACGAGCTGGGTGGAGGTCAATAAGTAAATAATGACTTGTGTGACTTCAGTGAGAGTGAATGAATGACTTCACAGCTCGTTCTAAAATACGGATCACCTCTCCAAGTCATGACACGCCTACTCAACAGGTGGTTCTGAAACAGCGGTAGCTAGAGGTTTTAGACTGTTTTAATATTCTACTGCCCCTCTAGTTATGTTAGAGTTTATTTTTCATACAAAGGTGTAAAACTGAGATCAGAGCTCAAGTGCTGGCTGGAGACGCATGTTTTAATGTCAGGCGTGAACACAGGTACTTAAAGTTGGCCACTATCATTTGAGCCTTTAGCATCTGACAGTAAAAAACAATAATTCATTGTTTTTTGGGCGATGACATTTGCAAACGGGATTGTAAAACGGGAAAACTCCGAAATCAAATCCACACGAGCAAAAACAGAACCAGACTAACTAGTATAAAAATCAGATGCCTCAGCTCTGACGGGCTGATGCGACTTCTTCTTCTTCTGTGAGTACCTACCGTAGCGTCTACCCATCCCCCTCTGCTTTCACATAATGGTATGATCCTCACATGTGATTGACTGCACGGCGTGCCCATCAAAACGAAGTTCTGCCCTATTTTCATGCAAGCAGAGGTGAAACAGATAAAATAGCGGGCAACCGGCTCTCACTGGATGAGTCGGCTCTTTTGCGTATGACACATCATTAGTCTGCATGTAGGGTTTGCTGGCACGGAGCCGAAGCCAAATGTCAAGCATGATTGGTCAGTACTACGTTTCTACAGATTCTGCATATTCATATAGAGCTGGGTTACAAGTCAATTACTATTTGAGTTGTAGAATCTTTCTTGTCATGGTTAAAAAGCACAAAACATGAACCGCTGATAGGACACAACAAATTAAAAAGTGGCCTTTCACGTCTATGTTTTCCATTTTGTTGACCCGTCCATCCACCCTGACCTCATCTGGGACGGGACTTTTTGACTCCATCACTACGACATCATTTCCTATTTGACAAATCCTGTTTTTTTTTTGGTGGGCATCTGCTGAAGCAACCTTTTCTCATGACGACAGTGCGGACGTCCGTAATGAATGAAACCGGCCAACGATGTGTGTGTGTGTGTGGTAATTTCACTTCAATTCAAAACTATAAACTTGAATGCCCCCGAGAGAGCAGAAGTGAAACTGAAACTTCTGAATTTAATTCCAGAAGTGAGAAGATTTTATTCAAAAGCACCACTGATCATTTTAACTACAGAAGTGCAACAGAAGTGCAACAGAGGCTTTGTCAACAGCTTGTCGAGTAAGTCAGTATAAATACTTTTACTGCTTAATTTTCTTGCAGCATTTCCTGCAGATGATACAGATTTAAAATGTGATCAATATACATCATGATTAATTATTTGAGAATGGGCAATAGACATAATACTGGGATGTGGTGGTGGAGATTAAAAGGTTTTATGAAAGGTAGACGAAGAAGAAGAGAAGCAGAACTTGGACCAACGCTGATTTTTTCCCATTTGAGAAATTAATTTATACAACATCTGTGTATAAAAACAGAGTCCTTGCACTGAGCTCACATCACATCCCTCAACGTCTGTTGGTCTCGTAGTGAACTGAGTCGGGAGCAGAAACAGCTCTCATATTTTAGAGGTCAATTTCCTTCAAATACCTACTCCAGCCGAGTACTTTCCAATGCCGCACAGTAGTCTCCATCAGGCTTCTTTTGTTTTTCGGTATAATGAAATCCTATGGTCGGTTTAAAAAAGAAGAAACCCACAGAGAAAGGCTTTCACATTTTAACTGCCAGTGATAAAGGGGGACTCGGCTTCAGCTCATTTCTCCAAGTCGTTTGAGTCTAGCTCCTTCTTCTTTCTTCTTCTTTTTGCAATTTCCACATTTCAGCTAGAGACCAAAGCTACGTACATGGACGGGGACGTAGAGCAGAGTCCAGTTAGCTCCTTTAAGACACAATAAACTGTTTTATTTGCATATTTTACTAGTTTATTCCAATAATGTATTCGTACTTAGCTTAATAAATATGTAAGACAAACAAAAATAATTTAAATAATTATTCATTTATTGGTATATAATTATTTTTCCAACTGTATGCTTGTCTGCAAACGAACAAACAAAAAAGGTTTTGCTTGCAAGCCAAATCTTCTCAGGTCTTCTTAAAGGACCCCCTAGATGCTAGTTTAAGTCGGGCTAGCCTTGTAAAAACAGAGAGCGCCTACGATGCCCTTTAATCAGCTGGCTGCTCTAACTTCCGTCATGAAGCATCTCTCTCCGGATGTTTGAGCTCCTTTCCTCATCATTAAGGGTGAACCCAGCTGCCCTATAATTAGCAGTTAACTGGAACTAATTAAGCTGATACTTACAAATGTTTTCCCCGTGATATTGGTACCGAATCTTTACCAAGAATCGCGGGAAATTATTTATAATTTATGAATCTGTGATCTGTGTTTGGAACTGCTGATGATGGATAAAAACACCAGTCAACCAGCTAACCGTCCAACTCATCAGCCTTTTAAGTTATTAAATGACCAGGGACGTCCTGATTGGAAACGGGAGATTGGCATCGGGCCGAACCTCTGGATATTAGCAGTTGTAGTTGATCATCATTCAATACTACCAACTAGGAGTCTCCATGGAGTCCACTCAGTCAAAGGCTGAGTTTCCTGGAGACAGCGTCAAGGAGAAACATCTTCCAGAGAGGGTTAGGGAGTTTATGGCAGCGTTGGATGAGCAGAGAGAACACAAGGTACCAGCTACCCTCTCCACACTACATTAACTTTGACTGGAAGATTTATTGGACTGAATCCAGTCCACTCTAGGAGAAGACAAGGAAGACAAGGACAGACTTTAGGAAGACACAGGAGACCAACTCTAGGAGAAGACAAGGAAGACAAGGACAGACTTTAGGAAGACGCAGGAGACCAACTCTAGGAGAAGACAAGGAAGACAAGCCAGACTTTAGGAAGACACAGGAGACCAACTCTAGGAGAAGACAAGGAAGACAAGGACAGACTTTAGGAAGACACAGGAGACCAACTCTAGGAGAAGACAAGGAAGACAAGGACAGACTTTAGGAAGACGCAGGAGACCAACTCTAGGAGAAGACAAGGAAGACAAGGACAGACTTTAGGAAGACACAGGAGACCAACTCTAGGAGAAGACAAGGACAGACTTTAGGAAGACACAGGTTGTGATAAACGGTGGTTCCCCTTTAAAGGAAATGAAGTAGAAATGTAGAAACCAGTAATAAAATAAACTCCAATCACGTTTCAAGTGTCAACACGAATTAGAGGAATGATATTTCTGATCTTCCATCTCTGCTTTGCTTCAAACTCAAAAATGATGATGCATCAAAAAAAAAAAAAAGGCAAAGGCATGTGGGGATATAAACACGGTGGACCACATCCACTTCTAAATAACCATCTTACATACACATAGACAACCACTGCAGGCACTGAACGTGAACACATCTGATGACGCAGGCATGAATCACGACAGTTACCTAAAGTCCAGGCTGGTGACTAAACATCACTTGCAACGCGATACTGTTCCAGATACCGTGGACCAGTAATTACTGCAGCGCAATGTAGGCCTTTAACTGGGCCAGCGTCTGCTCTGGTTTGACCACACGTCACCAGACATTCAAAGTGTCGGTGAGTGAGGCGAATAACAGCACGTTCACCACTCCATTATCACATACCAGACCTGGTGAGTCAGGCCGAAACACAGCAACCTACCACAGAGTTTGGTGCGAAGGCGTCCTGACAGCAGCCGGACCCAAGTCGTGTTTGGGAACGACACATTTCAACCAAGACGCAGGATCTCACAGGGGAAAGTGGTACTTCAGAACAAGCTGAGACACGTTTAACTGCAAAGACATCACGTCAACCGTGATCTGGGGCCTCATGTACAAAGAATTGCGTCGATTTCCTTCTAAATCATGACGTAAGCTCAGATTTAGAAGCATTTCGAAGCACATTTCCTTTGTACATCCCAATCGAGCGTACCCGACTCCTCCCTCTTTTAAATATGCAAATTATATTTAAATTGAATCTGCACCTGAGATTCCCCTCTCTGTGCGATCAGAAAATGAAAACATAAGAATGAGTAAGACGGGAAAGAAGAAGAACTTCACAGAAAGTGAATTGGAGACGCTACTCACTGGAGTGGAGATGCTCATAAATGTCTCTTTGTCACGCTGCCACAATGTTTACTTGCATTTGTTCATCACGTATGATCTGTTCACTGATGAATGAAAATGTTTCCTGTTTGACATTTACAAATTCATGCCATGGTGCTTTTCTATCAATGTGTGTGCAGTCGATAGCTCTGATTCCATTCAGAAACCGTCTCTGGCTGCAGATTGCTCTTTAATGTTGACCTGTTCAGATGCATTGTGGGAATCTGATCTACCTGGCTGACATGAGGATAACTCCGTCCCACACGACTTGCATGGCTCTGCTCAGGGTCGACTGGCTCAGTCCCGATCGGTCGGAGTAATAGTTTTCACATTGATGACAGTTTCCCAGCATCACCTCTAAGAGTCAAAGCCAAAGGATCCACATCTGTAGAATCCTACGTACGCCAGCCACGTCGTTGGTGTTGGCACGGACAAAGTTCACAGACATTTCACTCTTGATACATCTGAACTTTTACGTGAGCGAGTACGTACATAATGTTTTTGTACGTACGTCACATTTTTGTACGTACGTAACATTTTTGTACGTACGTAACATTCGTACATGAGGCCCCTGGTCTTTTGTGTTTGTCAGTATCGTCTTTGTCTCGGCCAGGGAGTTGCTGTCATGGTTGCCTGCTGCTTTCCTCCCTCATACAAAGGACAAGACATCAGGTCTGAGAGTTGAAGGCAGTGCCCAAGTGGCTTAAAGTGCTGTACCACTGATGGTTGATAAGTGGCGGCTTCAAAAAAAAACCTCACTGGCACTAAAACTAGCTTCTTTCATGAAAGTCTTTTTCCTTCACTTCTGGCTCGTCTATGGATCATGTGACATGTGGCACATAACAAAAAATTGTTTGAAATATTTGGTTTAAAATGAACTGAAGTGCACTGTTAGCCTAAGTGATGACAAAACTACATAATTAAAACCAAAAGTTAAATCACAATGATCTATTAATCATTAAAAACCGAAGTGGTCGCCGGTGGCACGTTTGTACACTTTGGATTACCGTAGATACGTCACGTTTTTTGAAAAAAATCCCAATGTGATTATAGTAACTTTACTTCTCATATAAGATGCTGTAAATTGTAAATAACTGCCAGGTATACAGAAAAGCGTTTTAAAACAAAAGGAAACTGGACTTTCAGACTTTTTGAGAAGACGTTTCACCACTCATTCGATTCTTCAGTTTTAGGGGACTAGTGGAAAGTTTGAGGTTTAAATAGGAAAATTCCCATCAGTCCACCTAGAAATGAAGAAGCTACTGAAATGTTTTGTTCTGTCCAGTTTCCTTTTTAAAACCTTTTTGGATAAACCATGACCTAGATGACTGAGAACCTTCAAAGACATCTTCAGAAGACGTTTCACTGTGTGGCTTCCTTTACTCCTCTTTCAAACTATCAGTCTTCTCTGGCTAAGATTTGTTATCTACAAAAGGAGCGTCCTTTGTCCCTCAGGTGTAGGTGGACCACTGAAGGAAGGAAGGAAGGAAGGAAGCCATCTATGTCAGAGTGGAAAAACCTTCTCTAAACAGAGGAGGTGGACTGAGGGTTAGGGTCGCTAGAGCAGCATTCGTAGGGAAAGAGGACAGGGACAACCCCTCCCACGCCAAGTAAGTATCTAACCGTCAATGGAAATTAGCTGCACTGGTTTCTGTTTGTTTATACAAACAAGCAAGTTTCAGTAGACGTTTCCCACTTAAACCTCAAACTTTCCACCACTTCTCTAGAACTGAAGAAGCTACTCGGATGAAACGTCTTCTCAAAAAACTCTACAAGTCCAGTTGCCTTTTTTTTTTTTAAACGCTTTTTTGTTGGACAAACCACGACCTGCATGACTGAGAACCTTCACAGACAAACTGCCAGGTGTTTAAAATTCCACGCATTCTACAAAAATGAGAAAACGCACTTACTGACAGGACATTTACTGACAGGACATTTACTGACCTTTCCATAGCTGAAATAAGCAAAAGAAAAGTCCAGGTGGACATTTTGAGCCTCAGGTGTTAACCTCTGCTAGTCTATGGATCGTGCAAACTGTCACCTGGAGCTCTGCTGTCAACTTCAATGGAAAAGATATATAGTAAAAATATTTAACTGGGCGTAAATGTCGCATTTCTTACGATATATTTGTCATTTTTGTGAATTTTACAAAAAATTGGTAGAATCAGCTGATATTACCCAACATGATGGATATACCAGAGAGGACTGATGTGGATCCAAAGGAAAAACATATTAAGATACCAAACATGTGTATGGTAAACAGCTTTTTTTAGATATATAAAAGCAAAATCAAAAATATTCAAGAACCCCTAAGTGTTAAATGCATTTTTTTTATCAGTACAATTCCACATTTAATTAAAATTAGTCTTGGAAGAAATTTTTTTGGCTTCATGGACATATCTGGTTTGAAGCGACTGACTGACCATCGTTGGGTTCTTAGTTTGATCCACCCCTCGCTCCTCCCCAGCTCCTCCGTCTCATCCAAATATGTCCACTTCAGATGCAAAAAACACAAAATATAAATAAATGGCGACAACTAAATGAAAAAACTTCCGCTTCCATAAACCAACAGCTTCATCTTTTACGTACAATCTTTACTCGTGACACTCTAATAACACCAGCCAAGCGCTAATGACCATTTAACCCACTGAAGCTGTTGTTAGATGTTTTTGCACCGTCGTCATGAAAACCGCTCGGCTTTCAATGTCAAATTAAATTAGCAAAATGTCTAGATTAATCTAGATCCGTTTAGCATCTGTAACCTACACCCTTTAGCTCTATGCTTTAAATTACACCTCTAAAATGCTAATCAGAGGCTAGTCCAGCTCTTTCTCTGTGCAGAAACCGACTCCTTCGTGGTTCGGCTAATAATAAATTATGAACAACAGTCACTTTTGCTGAAATCAAAAGATAAGAGAGAAGACGTTTGAGGACATGTTGTGTCCGAGGAAGAACGAGGGAGATGCATTTCAGACCAGTTGTCGCGCTGTGCTTCGCGGCGACGTGCAGTCACATTTCTGGGGGCTGTGCACGGCAACGCTACGGTGTTGATCCGAAGCAGAAGCCTGAACTGACTTTAGGCTGACAGCTATTCAGCAGTAATGAGAAGGTAAACATGTCTCTTTGTCACCGTTCCTCCTCTGCAGCGCCGCGAGGAAACACAAATGCGGCTGAATTTGACCGAGTTCATCTGAACGAGCCAAATCAAATCTAAACTTTATTGCACAAAATAAAAATGTTTGTCCCTTTATCGCTAAGGCTGCTTTCACGCCTGTATGAGTTTAATGAGGTTTTAATGAGGATTTATGACGAGGGTGCTGCAGAGTGGGAGAGGCTAAAAGCAAAGAGACAAAACTCAAAAATCAAGGAAGTATGTGACAGGTAAATCCAGAGAAAGAACAGTGAACGAACAAACAGAATGAGGCCAGAGGCAAAGGGAGGTGATATATATATGTATATGTATACACACTGAGGCTCATGCGTTTCAAGAATATCTGCGTCCACACGGATCCGTCTCAACACGACTCAACACGCTTCTTCATACTCCAGGCCTATAGGTGGCGCTGTTTCAGTTTCAGAAATTCACCAAAAACGGAGAGGAAGAGGCGGAGCATGCGCATAAAGATTGAGCGACGTTTACAAATCGGCTTTAGAAGAAACCAAACTCAAGGAGAAATGATATTTAGCCCTAGTAACCATAATAGGCTCAATGTCTTCTCCAGCAGGAACACGAGCATGTAGTCCACCATTGTTGTTGATGTTAGGAGCTGCGTTTGCGATTTTTTTCACCCTGGGACCAGGTTTCATAAAAGTTTATTTTAGGGCAACGCGTTTACAGGATTCATGTGGACGATCGACCAAAACGAAGCAAAACATCTGCGTTTAAACCAAAAACTGTGTGGACGGCCCTGTGATAGACTGGAGACCTGTCCAGGGCGGACCCCGCCTCTCGCCCCAATGACAGCTGTGATAGGCTCCACCCTCACGTGACCCTTCAAAGGACAAACGGTTACAGAAGCAGATGACGAAAATGCAGCTTAAGCACATGTGATGAGAAGGCGCGCGGCAATCGCTGCGTTCACACCAGAACAAAAGAACCTACCTGAGGCGTAAGTGCTCTCGGTTTCAGAACAACAACTTAGGTGTGAATGAAGGCGGCCTTGAATTAAAAGCATAAGAAACGCGAGCTCTGCAAGTTCTGCATTCGTGTGACGTTGTATAAGAACATTTTTATTTCCGGTGTTACTCTGGACAGTCGGGGTTCGGCTGCTCTTGGGAGAATTGTTAAACTGCAGCGCTGGTTCTACCTGGAGAAGGTACCCACGTCTACGTCTGTGTTTAGACGTCATCCTCCACAACTTGGTTCCTCTGATGGTTTTTTCTCTCAACTTTGCCTCCAAACATCTGCCCAGACTTTGATTTATAGCGCATCCTTCATAATTCTTTAATGAAATAAGCCAGAGAAGAAGCTGGATTCGTTTTATCACAGCACCTCTGGGTTGGGAGAAACAGCGTGGCTGTAAAAAGTACTAGAGGTCTCTGGGTAAAACTGGTCCCGGTTTTTGACAGATCGCTCTCCAGAGCACACGTGTGCGGTCAGCGCTACCTCTGCAGCGTGAATGGAATAAGTCGGTCATGCGTGCTGATGGCTGCGTCAACCTTGGCTTCGCTGATACCGTCCTAAAAATAGCCGACTCGTCATTGGCCTTCATCATGCAGGTGACACACAGGCGGACACCGAGCCACACCAGGTGACACTCTCGGGGGTTATTTCTGTTTGCCACGAGAAGTCATAGGTGAAGTGTCAGCTCCTGGCATTCTGTGACAGGCATTTATTTTTTATTTATATATGTGTCTCTCACGTCAGCCTCCAGGTTTAGGCCGACGTCGAGCATCGGGCATCGGCATTCTGGTTGGATTCCTTTCCGCGGGAAACCCTGACGGTGCAGAAAAACAAAAAATGCAGCGCGCTCGCGGTCACGTCAGACAGATGGACGGACAGGCAGCTGACCTCGTGCCACCGCAGCGTGTCATATTATGAGCCTGACCCGTCAGGAGGTCATGGTTGGTCATCTCTCCATCTTGCCCAAGAGTTTCACAAAGAGAGATGAAGCAGCTGAGAGGATGCAGGCAACGAAAAGGGGGTTGTGAGTGCAGCCGAGATGGCACGATGGAAATGAGGAGCACATGACACGAGGCTGGAAGTGTCTCCCTTGCTCCATTTATTCTGTGGGTGTGTGCGCTGAAGAATGCCGTGGCTCACATTCATCCTGGAAATGACATTATAAGCACCTGACTGCCGCTGTGATTGACACAACATGATGTTTTTGTTTTTTCCCACCAATTCGTCGCCTATTAACACATATCTATTCATACCGCGCGCGCTCACTGACGGCTATATTTTTAGGCACGCTCCACGACTCCACACTGACCCCCGGGTTAGAATTCGAAGCAGCACCGTCAGCTGATTGGACCGGCGCGTCGAGAGAGTGCTGGAAATCTAAAATAAAAACTGTAGATCAATCAAAACCGACGCAAGCTGGCTGGAAGTCTATCAGAGCTAAATGCTATGAAAAATGAAGTAAAAAAAAAAAGCACGCCACAACATTACTCCATGAATAAATAAATGGCACCGACTGAAAGCAGGAGACGTGTAGCCATGGAAATAACTTTAAAAATAACGGCGTGCGTTCTCCGCTCTGTAGCTCCAATTAAGGGGCGTACACAAAAGCAAAGACTGGCGGCATTGTGGCAACAAGAGACCATGAATGTTAATGAAACTGCTCTAATCAAAGCTCAAGTCAAAGTTACTGCAGCTTTTATGTGGATGTGCGTCCGACTGTCTCCAAAATGATGTAAATGTTTTGGCCTTTAAGTGTCGAATACGTATTTGCAAATGTATAAGATAGAAAAGCACAACATTTAAATATCTGTGTTCCCCTGAAGATGAGCTCTACTGACTTTTCAACTAACATTTTTACATCGTAGCGTCAATAAGAGTCAATAAGCTAACATGGCTAACTGAGAGGCTGACCACGGTCGACGTAAAAACAGCTGAACATGACGTAACATCTCTAGAACAATAGAAAGAGCTACTATTAGCAATGAAGCTATGACCTAATATTAGCTGGGAGACTAAGAAGCTTGTAAGAGATACGATTAGACGGAAGGCCAGGAAGAGCTGCTATTAGCAACGAAGCTAGAAAGAGCTACTATTAGCAGGAAGGCTATGAAGCTAGGAAGAACTACTGTCAGCTTTGAGGCCAGGAAGCTAGGAAGAGCTACTATTAGCAGGAAGGCTATGAAGCTAGGAAGAACTACTGTCAGCTTTGAGGCCAGGAAGCTAGGAAGAGTTAGCTGGGTGGCAAGGAAGCTAGGAGGAGCTCCTATCAGCAACGAAGCCAGAAGAGCTACCACTAACAATGAAGCTAGGAAGACCTAATGCTTGGAGAGGCTAGAACACTAGGAAGAGCTTCCATAGCTGGAAGTCTAGGAAGCTAGGTAGAGCTACTATTAGCGGGGACACCGGGAAGCTAGGAAGAGCTACTATTAGCCGGGAGGCCAGGAAGCTAGGATGAGCTCCTATCAGCATTGAAGACAGGAAGAGCTACTATTAGCAGGAAGGCTATGAATGACTATTAGCTCGGAGGCAAGGAAGCTAGGAGGAGCTCCTATCAGTAACAAAGCCAGGAAGAGCTACCATTAGCAACAAAGCTAGGAAGAGTGACTATTAGCTGGGAGGCCAGAAAGCTAGAAAGAGCTACTATTAGCAACGAGGCCAGGAAGAACAACTATTAGCTGGGAGGCTAGGGAGCTATGAAGAGCTACAGCCTGTCGATCAAAGCTAACCGCTCCTGAATCATTCTGATCATTTGATTCATTATTACGTTGTCTTGAAAACATTCTACTAAGCAAGTATTTCCTTTCCCCCTCATCACTTCTACACCCCGTTTCACACAGGACAGTTTGGCTTTTACACAGCTTTTATAATCTCCACTTTATTAAAGCCCCGTAGCTACAGGCGGACTGAATGCAGCCCTTCAGGTCTGAGGTCTGAGGTCTGAGCGGCGGCGCACCAGCCGACCGAGGCATCGCTCCCAGAGCATAATAGATCACAATTCAATTTTCCTCCATGACTGCTAAAAGTCTTTTTGGCCTGAGCTGTCACTCTCAGATTCCTCCCCAAGAAACAGCTCGGCTTCACAAAAGGTGACGGGCGGCGAGCGCTGGACGGGCCTTCAGCAAACGAGCTGAAGCCGGACGCCGCCGAACGCTGCCGGACGCCGCCGGTGAGCCCGTGGATGTGCTCCTGCCGAGGCTGAAAGCTCGTCGTGCTCCCTCGCCTCTCAGAAGAGCCTCCCTCTCCTCTCCGCTCCCTCCTCGACGCGCCGGCTTAGAAAACGAGGAGCAAGTTCCCTCTGTTTCGAGAGGTTTGGAGTTTGTCTCCTAGCAACAGCCCGTACAATACAACATGGCTGAGTGTGGTGAGACAGAGGCGCAGTGTGAAGGTGATGTGTGTGTTGCGGGCTGATCGGTGTGTGTGCGTGCACTAATAAGCTGAGCACACTTTTTCCACTGTCATACATGTTTGGTGGGTTCATGTGGAAACCTGTTCCACTCCACTCTCTCTCTCTCTCTCCCTCCCTCCCTCCCTCCCTCCCTCGCTCGCTCTCCCTCCACCGTCATCCAGTGCAAACACACAAACACACAGATACATTCTTCATTCACAGCGGACAGCACTTCCTCCCTGGGTTTTGACGTTACGTAAGAGGCAAGAAGCTGAATGGAAACTGGTGATAAGGCGGCGTTTTATCACAAGGACGGAGGCAGTGACCATGAGAGTCTGGGGTGGGACAGAAAACATCCTCCACTGCCACCCACCGCCGCCGCCCACCGCAGCCCGCCGCCGCCGCGGTGTCACCCGACTTGGCTTCGAACTAAAATATAGGTCAAACTCTGATTGGAAATAAAAACAAAAGCAAAACATCTGAGCTCTATTTCTGGCCCAGACGTTTCTGGAGTCACTTCCTCCTCCTCCTCCTCCTCTTCCTCCTTCTTCTTCTTCTGGGTGACTTCTTACTGCATCGGGCTGAAACTAAAGGTCTGGAGCAGAAGGGGTTAAGTTTGCCATTGTTGGAACTGTGAAATCTGAGAAGTGATGTGAGAGGGGGAGAGGGAAGAGGGAGAGAAATCTGGGGACCAAAGCGAAAAAGAGGAAGACCCAGAACCCTTGCCCTCCTCCTCTTCCTCACTGACAGCAGGCTTTCTTCTTTCCGTTTTCTGCCTCCGTCTCGACTCTTTCTGGGGTTTTAGCGGCGCTCCTCCGAGCTTGTAAGGGCTGCGCGGACTCTTTTTACAGTTACACCGCTCTAGACGGAGGTTCTTCCCCCTCCCGGTGTTAAAGCTCAGCAGTAAGCGTTTCCCACTTCCTGTGCGGTGCTGATTCAGCCCACAAAAATGTATGAGCACTGACTCACACTTCCTCCTGGACACGACAGAGCTTCCTGTCCTCCACCAACTGATTTAGCCTTTCTGTCCTCCCTCCCTCCTTCCCTCCACCCGTCTTCCTTTTACCCGCCTCCAGAACCACCCAACCTCCTTCCTCATAACAGTTGGAGGTTTGAGAGGTGACCCGGTTGGAGTGGAATAAGTGACTCCCCCCCGTGTTTGCTAAAACACTGACCGACTGAAGCGGGGCACCGAGGACGGATCAGTCACTCGTCTCAGTCATCAAGCATCTGAGTCATTTGTATTTAATTTGTCCCTTCTATTTTTAGACGCCTGCAGCCTTATGATCGTTCGCAGGAGCGGAACAGATGGGTCTCCGTTACATCGCCCCCGGTGAATAACAGGTCCACCGTTAGCGTGTCCGCGGGGCAGGTGAACCACAGGTCAGCTCTTAAAATGAAAGGACAAGCGTGTAGGTTAAACATCCTTTATAAATATGTGAAGGACCAGGTTTGGTTTGTCTGCTCCTGGCTACCATAGAAACATGGCAGCACACCAGTGGACGTGAGATTCTAGGAAAATGATTTGTGATTTTCTCAAATTTTTTCAAGCACAAATGTTTCTTCTTTAATTATTAGTGGGGCTGTGCAAGCACAGCCCACTACTGACCCCCATATAGCAAAGCTAAAGGGGTCAGTAGTGGGCTGTGCGAAGCACAGCCCACTATTGTTATTGCTCGCGTCTATTTTTATTATTATTCCCACGGATTTTCGGTCGCTATCTCCTCCCGCACAGTTCATCGCACATACACAAAAAATACATCAGAACGTGCGTATCGATCGGGGCGGGTGTGCTATTATTCAGTTTCTCCAGGTCGGACCTATTTTCGACATAGTCGCGAAAATTGTTTTTTTCGGGTTTATAATGGGTGTGTATTGCGCGGAATGTTCGCGCTAGAGTGAGAGGCCCAACAGTTAGAGGGCGGGCTGCTCTGAAAAAATGTTCAAAATATTTTTTTAAAACTGTGATTGCTTCCACAAATTTCACTCTACACACAAAATTTTCTCCAAAGTAGTAGTCATACTTGTCCTGATGCCTACAATGTGTCTACCTAACCGATAGGATTCACAGTTTTTGAATGAGAAGCCTAGAAGTGAGGAGTGGACAGCCTAACTGCTCCATAGGACCCAATGTTAATTCAGCAAAGTTTTTCGTCACAAAAGTTTAACGGACGGTAGTTTTCAACTCGCTAGAATGTCCACTTTTTTTACACTAGGACGAATAAAAAATACATGTCTGTGTTCATGGAAGCCTTGTGGTAGTCACTGTGAAAAAAGTTTGTGAGTAACTGGTTTACGTTTTTAGTAAATGGCAGTGGTTCGAGGGAGTGGTTCTGTGCTTCTCGGTTAATCAAAGCACCTGCAGCAGCAGTTAAGGAGGGGGAGGGCTGTTTCCCGCTCTGTCTCACTGACGTCACACACGCGCACACACAGAGGGAGCGAGGCTTGGGAAAAAAAAAAAAAAAAAGGACGGAGCGAGGCCTGTGGCGCATATGCTAACATATGCTAACTTCGACGGAAGTTAGCATATGTTAGTTAGCATACGTTAACATATGCCAACATGCTAACATATTAGATGTCCCTGCACTGCTCTCGGTCTCTCTCTGAAAAAATAAAATAAAAATAAATCCTCCGCTCTGTCGCTCTGATCACTGAGGGGCGGGGCTGCTCTTCACACACAGCGAGAGAGAGAGAGAGAGAAAAGAGAAACGCAGCGTGTGCAGCGGCAGCAAAGAGGAGTTAAGTGATCTGTGGAGACTGGACGACAACACGTGTCAGTGTAAGTGAAATAAAACCTTCACAAGTTGAAAGTCAACAAACATAACCTCCTTCGCAGAGGCAATAAGTACCACTAGTTCAACAAGCATAAACGTGCATCATCCCACACAGCAAAAGGACTGCGCAGCGGACCTGCCGCGGATGTATGTCGGCTTCCGGAACGGACCCGTATCGGGGTCCAGATGCACTGAGGAACTCCGCCGTGGCTCCGCACTGCTCCGCATCCGCGATTAAAGCCTCACCTCCGCGGCGGGTCCGTTTGGGACCCGCAAATTGATACATATACATCCGCTGCGGACACGCAGCGGCCCGGGTCCGTTTTGGACCCGTTTATCTCATTTTCCAAATCCCTTCTGTTCATGTTGTAGGATAAACTAAACTATAGGACAAAAAAACGAGGCTATCACTGGGCTTAGCCTGGCTACTACAGCAATGGTGTAATCTTAAATCTGCATTGCCTTGTATTTTTAACCTAACAATATTGTCAACAGAAAATGTTCAAGTCATGCATTTACTGTACAAAAGTGATAGCTCAATGGAAATATAAAATTGACATTAACATTTATGAAATGTTATAGGTTATAGTCTATGTTTTTGTTAGGTTACTACATTCATTATGTGGTCAAAACCTAATTTAGTGCTTTATACAGGCGCCAGGTCGGTGCAGACATAAAATATGCCATCTATTAAGCTACAACTTCAGTGAAATGCTGCGTTATACACAGCTAAAATATCAGAAACTGGTGAACGACAAGAAGTTCAATAAAAATATGTTTTAATTATTATTCCTCTAAGCCTAGGCCACACCTGACACTATGACCCCTCTACTCCATTTTTACATGACAGTCACAGGCTGCCAAAACATTATGACCACTTCACTCAATACAGGACTATATTAGGGTGAATTATCCATGTGTTAAGTGTGTTTGTGCCCAACATAACTTCACTGCTAATATATGTTAACTATTAGCCGACCAATGACTTAGCCTGATGCTGGCTTTCAGGTGGAGCTGGGAGGGGTCTGCTGCATGTACTACTGACCCATATAGCAAAGCTATAGGGCCAGTAGTGGGCTGTGCGAAGCACTACTACAGCCTCTGCAATAGCAACTGCGAGGATAAGATTAGGTGAAAAATTGTAGCATGTTAGCATCGTAGCATCGTAGTGTTGTATCATGTCATCTTAGCGCAAACTGCTGCCGACACAGCCCCACTCTCGCGATTTCCCGCAGGGGAATTGTCTAGTTATCATTATTATTAGTAACAGACACATCAAATTGCGCCTTAAACCGTTCGTTATTCATCCATTATCTATTACCGCCTGGAGCAGCTGAAGTGGGGCGCTGGAAAGTCTGTGACAAGCCAACACACCGACGGTCGGTTTGGAATAAATAGTTAAAAACGTGTCTTTGGTCTGCGGCAGCTTCTGGAGAAAAAGCCGTGTATACTCTGCAAATAAAGAGAGATTTGAATCGGTGCTAGACATGACACATTTTTAGCATGATGAGCTAAATTTGATTCTATCAGCAGACGTGGTTCTAACTGTAGCATAGACTGTATATAAACATGGACTACACAGATTACACACTGTGATGTCACATCCTGTTTCCAAAGCGTCGAATAACTAATTAAAACGAAACTTATCAGAGAAATGAACATGCATCAGTGTTATGTTATTTGACATGTTTTCCTTAAAGCCACGCCTACTAACACGAAGGGGGCGGGGCTTATGACCTACACTGCAGGCAGCCAACAGGGGGAGCTCTGCTAGATTTGGCTTCACTTTTGAGAAGCTGTTCTTCCGTCGATATTTACACAGTGCAACGAATCTGATTGCACTATAAAAGGAGCTAGGGATGTCCCGATCATATCGGTATCGTAGCATTTTTACGTATTTTAAGTCCGCCATAAACTGAAACCACGCCCCTGTAGCATCAAAACATCTTGGACTAGTGTCGGCTAGTGTCAAAGCTGCCAAAAAGACAACAACAACGACATATGTGACCTAAAGAAGAAGAAGAAGTAAAATAAGAAAAATAATGAATCTCAAGGCGAGGACATTTTATTCATTTAAGATCTGACTGAGGTTCAGATCGTGGGAGATGCCTACAAGCAGCAGTCAGCGCCGTTTTACGGGTCAGTTTGCATGAAGTGACTCTTTAGAAAGTGTAAATGACAAATATTCCGACTCGTCAGGTGCGTTTGAGCTGACACCGTGATGCGTTTGAAGCGGACGGTTACGGCTGAGGTGTGGGCGGGGGATGACACGCCAAAACCACTGAAGGTGTGCTTTGCGTGCATCATGACACGACTTGCACTGACTGCTGCCGTGTATTTGTTGTCAGGTGACATCAAGAACAACAGGTGGAGGTAATGGAAATTCACCTTTTATTTCCACTGAAGACATCTCGACTTGCAGCAGCAGCAGCAGCAGCAGCAGCAGGGAGTGTATCAGGCGTATCAGTGACGGATGTGCATTCCACGTTGGGGAGGTCCTGCTCTAGTGCACGCTAGTTAACGACCGTGGAACCGAGCCATTGTTGATAAACTTGTGTTTACTCTACTGGAGAAGGTCTCTTAGCAGTTTGGCAAAGGTTTCCTGTTGAGTGTGACGTCTGACGTCTAATAAAGTGAAAGGAAAGCAGCGCGGATGCTTTTAAATATAGTCAGCATCACATCAGCGTGATCTTTGAGGGAATGATCTAACACGATATAGGCAGAGGCTGCGCAAGACTTTTTCATTGTCTGCCATATTTTACCCGTCACTTAATGATACTATTGACATATTGAATATGTCATTAAGTACTTTTTCAGAACAGTATTGACTTTAAATGATAAAAAAAAAACAAGTTTGGGCTGCCAACATGTCTTGTCCGTACTCGGACCGTGACTGCTAGCGCTAACAGCTCTTAGATGACACCATAGGATTGAGGAGCTTCAGTGATATGTAAACTTTTATTTTTGCACAGTTTGCACAAAACTCCTCATTTATAAAGGTTTCTATCACGTAGTTTTTTTTAAATAAAGTTTGCCTTCCATCAGTCCTAGCGACGCTTTTTCATCCAATTCCAATATTTGCCGTTAGCCGCATAGACGGAGACGTATATACGTATATTGCGGTTCACCTTTCACAGCACATTGTTTTCTGCGTCCTGATTGGCTAAGGGACTGTAGACCATTGTCAATCAATCTCTTCGTACGGTGTCTCTTGTTCAGTACAGAATGCGTTCAGCTTGCCATATTTACATATCCAGTATCTTTGATCGCTGGCAGTGTGACTGAAGTGTGGTATGTTTGCAAGTTATTGAGAAAAGTGTATAAAGTGTGTAGTGAGGGGCAGCCTTAAAACATTTATAATCATTGTAAAAAATAAAACTGACTACCGCAATAAACAAGGGACCACTGTACAGGGGTCATGTTAACCGTATATAACGTATATTTTTAATATTTTTAATTATTATTTTTTTTTAATGTGACAGAAAAATCTGAAGGCCGTCCGTCATTTTGACAGATTGCAGTTCACACCCTGACCACTTGGTGGCGAGTGGTCATTAATTGGCTCTTGTCTCTCATCGCCGTTTGTGTTCCAAACATCGCAGAACTTTTTTGTCCGTGCACGATTTCCTGGTACACCGATTATACTGATACACACGTCAGAGCTCGGCTAACCATAGACGTATATATTTGTATATATGTCTATGCAGCTAACGGCTACCAAAGTGGAATTAGCGTACCACTGAAGCACTTCAACACTACGGTACCGTCTAAGAGCTGTTTACGCTAGCAGTCCCGTTCCGATTACGGACAAGACGTGTTGGCAGCCGAAACGTTTTTTTTTAGAAAATAGATTATGTCGGGATTTTCCTGTCAATCAAAATGACAGACAATAAAAACCTCTGATTGTATATATGTCTATGGTTAGTCAAGCTCTGACATGTGCATCAGTATAATTGTTGTACCAGGAAACCGTGCACTGACAAAAGTTCCGCGCTGTTTCGAATGCAAACTGCGATGAGAGTCAATTAATAATGTCACTCGCCACCAAGTGGTCAGAGGCGTGAACTGCAACCTGTCAAAATGACAGATGACCTTCAGATTTTTCCATCACAGTTTAAAATTTTTTTTTTTAAAACAATTTAGATAGTTGGTCTGGAGACTCTCCGTTGGGAGCCAATTACGCACGGACCGATCATTCAATCCAAGCGTCGTAGAGCTGAATTTAGATTTGAATCCAAATGGTGTACTGTCACCTTTAGACAGAGGCAGGGCGGCTATGCCACCGCAAAGAAAGAAGAAAATTCTCCAAAATATCCCCAAGAAAAACATAAATCACAGATTCTCTAACTGCACTGACAGAAGACAAACATGAAGCAGGTAGAAACCCAGCTGATATCCTGTGACCTAAGCTCCAGCGGGACGTTTCGCTGCCTCCATCAGTCCCATCTATAAACGCAAGTAACTCCCGGACTACTCGAGTGTGACATGGACGTCCTTTTACTCTGACACAGTGGAAAGTTTACCTTGTGACCAAGGTGTGCTGCTGTTGCTGATTATGCAAACATCCCTCAGCCAGCAGGAGCCTGCACACACACACACACACCCACATGCATGCATGCATGCATTCACCTGACTCGTACGTGACGTCACACGCGACAGGTGCCTCCGTGGATACGGCGGGACCGGAGGCCGTGGAGGTGTGTGTGTGTGTGTGTGTGCGTGTGCATGCGCTCTTTGAGTTGTTTGTAGTGTTTACACATAACAGTGCAATCGTTAGAGAGCGTATCATGCGTCAGGGGAACTGGGAAACAGTGAGCATTAAGAGGAGCTGGTGATGTCACGCAGTCATAACCGAGGAAAATGTTGTGCAATACCTGCGTCATTCTGCACCGGGACAACAGCAGGTCGAAGCTGGGAGCCGGCTGGTCGACCTCTAAACAACATCTGTCATATAGAGCCTGCAGTCAGCACAGAGGCATCGGTGTAGAGCCTCTGGTTAGTCAAGGGTCAGTGACTTATACAGCGTTAGTAGGTGGAAAGCACCGGACTGTCCAGAGGAGTCAGACGATCCCGCGACTTCTGGAGACACTTGAGATGCCCAAACAAAGAAGGAACTCTATCCCAGATTCAGCTGGCTTTGCTCTCTCTCAGGGGGGGTCCAACGGCTAAATCTGCACCGATCAGGCATAACATTATGACTGATATCCTGATATTGTGCAGGTCTCCGTTGTCGTGACTCATCAGAGAATGGACATGCGCCTTCTGAGGGTGTCCTGTTGTTAGTTGGGGGGGGGGGGTACTGATCATGTATCCCACAGATACTTGATCAGTTTCTAGTGAATGTGGAGGCCAGGTCAACACCTTGGGATGTTCTTCATGATTTTTTTAGTTGTTCCTAAAGCGTTTTTTGTGGCTGCATCCTGCTGCCATCAAGGAGTGTCATTGCTAAGGGGTGGGGGGTTGGGAGGGGGCTGGTCTGGTCTAGGTGGGTGTTACATGTCCAAGTAACATGCACACCAAAGAATGAATGCCAGGTCCAGAAGTTTCCCATCAGAACGCTGAACTGCCCCAAGACGGTTTAGATATTATCCACTTCTCCTGGCTTTTTTCTGGTTTTAATGTTGTGGCTGATCGGTGCAGGATGGAACAACACGGCGAGACGGCAAGCGAGTGCAGAAAACTTTAGACACAGTGGAAAATTAAACGTTTCTCCACAGAAAACGAAGGAAACGGAAGAGTTTAATATGCGACGACGGTGAAATTTATGCTAAATTTCATGCTAACTCATCGATAAACCGCTCTCAGGTGAGTGACTTCATTAAAGAGCGTCTCCAGATTAACGTTGGCAGCGTTCAACAAACGTTAGCGACTAAATAAATGACAAACCGTGATGAGATCAAGCCTCATTTATCTGCATTTATTTGCCATATGTGGCCCTCTGTTAAAAAAAAAAACAGTTAGCATCCTCCCCCCCGCTCTAGAACGAGGCCGTGAATCAACAATGACCCACAGGTTTAAATAAAGGAAACCTGGAGGGTTATTATCCCGCCAGAGCCAAACGTAAGACAGGTGAAATGATGTGATGAGATTATGTTGTGTCAACAGAGTCTATAAAAAGGCCTCTCTCCTTCACATCCGTTGGAGCGGCGGAGTTTCCCCTCGCTGCCCAGGTAGCGCAGCACCTGCCACACAGAGCGTTTGCTTTATGACATGAACAAACACATCACCGGTGCATTATTAGCTGATTTTTTTTCATCCAGCAGTTAACAAAACATTTCTTCCCTTTTTTCTTTCACATTACCGTTGGGGTGACCTTTCCCCCGGTTTCACCTCCAGAATATTCGCAAACGTGACGACGAGAGGTGACTCAAAGATGAGGCGAACGCCGTTTCAAATCAGAAACGTGGGGCGTGCGCTCGTCGGACCGACCCCACCTGCTGACTGGTGGTTTTGCCGGAGGAGTCGGGGTGAGTCACTCGTGGGGCGGCGCACGGGACGGGGGTTTAGAGGTTCTGGAGGGGCGCCCGGAGAGGCCCGGCTGGGCTACAGATTCATCCCGTGCACGTACAGCAGCAGAGGAGCCTCGGTAGCTGGAGGTGAAAAGTCACGGTGGAAGCGGAGGAGGCGAGCGGCACGTTGGGTTGAAGTGGACGGAGGAGGCGGCAGCATTTGTGGACACTGCCACCGTGTGTTCACTCCTCAAACGAACAAAGCACTCGGATTCAATTCAACAATTTGTGGAACGATGAATAAAAAATAAAAAAGAGAAGGGAACGTGAAACACTTCGACCCTGACGATGCTTTTTATGACGCGTCCAGTCGTTTATCTAACACTGCCGCTGCAGAGAAGAACTTAAAACTTGTTATTCAGGAATAATTTAAGTCATTTATCTTCTAATTACACCTCGTATTAGAATGATAATTTATTGTAAAAACACACGGCCAGACACGACTGCAGACGATAAATATTTTCCTCCTTTTTTTTTTTAAAGTGTGATTCAGCGTCGAGGTCCACACCCACTGATTCAACCTCCTGCTCTTAAAGTTATTAATTTATAACGGAAAGGAAACATCCGCAAAAAAAAAAAAAAGAAAGAAAGTGTAGTTTTCCAGTAGGTTGAGAAGATAAAAGAGCACGACTTACTCACGCAGGAAGCCTCAAGGAGCTGTGGTGGGTTTTATTTTTTTGGGGGGGGCGGGGTGGGCGTCTGTTGATGAGCTGGTGGAGGTGAGCGCAGGCAGACAGGACGGGGTTAACTGCAGAGACGTCGGCGCCGTCAAACCGTCGTCACGCCCGCGGGCTCCTTGGTGCGGTCTGACTGGAGGTAGAAGAAGAGACGACCGAGTTAATGCGTGTTACAACTGGAACGCGCCATCAGCACAGATCCTGAAGAGGCTGGAGGAGAAGCTTCAAGGTGCAAATAAGACACTAAAGCATTTTAGTGCAAAGACGCAGCCTGTGCACAAAACTGAAGAGCTCTGTTTTAATAATAGACTTAAATAGAACATTTTGGCGACTTCCTTAAACTAATACTTCATTGGATCTTCTCCAACATCTCCAGATTTCTCTCCATCCAGTGTTGCATTCATTGTATTGATGATGGAGAGTCTGACCACTGCTCAAAGCTTCTCCAGCTCATCCCAAAGATTCTCAATGGGGTTAAGGTCTGGACTCTGTGGTGGAACAATCCATCTCATGCTCCCTGAACCACTCTTTGACAATCTGAGCCCCATGAATCCTGACATTGTCATCTTGGAATATGATCCATTGATGGAATAAGCTGCTCATTCAGTATATTCAGGTAGTCAGCTAATGAACCTAGACCTGAGCAACTGCAGCAACCCCAGATCATCTACTGGTGGTTCCTTCCTCTAAGACGATGGTTCTCCACTCTCCTTCCAGTTTCTAATAATGCCTTGGACAGTTCTTAACTCAGTTTTAGTAGTTTCTACAATCTCCTTAGATGTTTGCTCTGCTTGATGCCAGTGATTTGACCCTTCTCAAACAGACTAACATCTTTTGTGTCTTTAGACATGGTTGTTGAAGAAATGAGAAGCTACTCATTGCATCAGTTGGGGTTAAATAACTTGTTGTCAGCTGAAAGATAATCACCCATGCAGTAATTATCCGTATTTTCTTAGTTAAATCCAGGTGGAGACTTTTTGTTTCTTGGCCAGGCCGTGCATCATCCTGCAGAGAGGAATGATTGAAAGAAATTGAATCCTAAGACACGGTGACTCAGTTGTGATTCATAGCCTCAACAATCATCAGTGCTGAACCTACATGGAAAAAAAAACAACAAATAAAATAAATAAAAGTTTTTATTTAAAAGGTGTCACCTGTAGAGGCGCATTATGTAAGAAGCAAATATAATGAAATGACTCAGATACAGTTTTAACAATTTGAAGCCCGACATATGAAATAATCACCAGAAAATTATAGATTATTTAAACTAAAGTGCTTAAAAAAAGAAGGAAAATCCATCAACTATATATCTGATAAACATTTCCACATATGAGTAGTAGTATTATTTGATCGGACATTCATTTTCATTGCGTTTGGGACATTTGAAGCTTTTCCTTTGGCTGATTTTATTATTTTCCAAGCACAATTCTTTCCTTTTCAATAAAAAAAAAAACCATTTCCGTCCTTGTTCAGACAAAGTTGGACTAAATCGAATGTTTGTGTCCCTGAATATTTTCTCTGGACTGGTAAGTAAATATCGATTTGTGCAGCATTAGTCTGGATCTAAAAATCAAAACATTAATATCTAACAATGTTACTTTTAATCTTTTAAATATTTAGTTTATTGTTTAAATAAGTTGCTTTAAAAAGGTTAATCTTCATATTGAGACATCAGTAACAAAATAAAGAATATTCTTACTTCCTAGACTTCCTTGCAAATAACTAGTAAAGCGGCCATTTTGGAAACGGCTGCCAAAAGCTAATGTCCTTGGACTAGAAGGTCTGGCTCTCAGTCTTCTCTCTAATTCATCCTAAAGGTGATCTTCTATCAGGTTAAAGGTCAGGACCAAACTCTCTCATCCATGTCTTTATGGACCTCAGTCATGGTGGAACAGGAAGGCTCCGTCCTCAAACTGTCCCTAACGTTGGGAGCATGGACTTGTCCAGAATCTCTTGTTCTGCTGAAGCATTCAGAGTTCCTTTCTCTGGAACTAAGGGGCCAAGCCCAGCTCCTGAAGAACACCCCCACGTTCTCCCAGATTCCTCCATCAGATCAGCAGATGGAGAAGCTTGATCCATGCCTCCAGAGAACACGTCTCCACTGCTCTAGAGTCCAGTGGTGGCGTGCTTTCCACCACTGCATCTGACGCTTTGCATTGTGCTTGGTGATGTACGGCTTGGATGCAGCTGATCACCATGGAAACCCATTCCATGAAGCTCTCTGCTGTTCTGGAGCTGATCTGAAGGACACGTGAAGTTTGGAGGTCTGTAGAGATTGACTGATATTCAGATATTTGAGAAAGGTCCAAAACACCTAAAGTTTAAGAAGACAAATTAACCTCAGGTTCTCCCTCTTTAACATTAACACTGTGCAAGTAAATTTCTTCATATTTAGTTTTGTTTGATTTTATTTTAACGTCTCTTGAGATGCAACACTTTAAGAGAAAGTTAGAAGAGAACTCATGAAGGTAATCGGCTCAAGAGCCCAATCCAACGGAATAAAAACGACCTTAGAGGCATAAAAGAGCGAAGCTTTGCCTCAGTCTTCATAACGCATGTGGTGAATGTGGAGTTTCAAATAAAGGCAGAGTTTTGAAATGAAAATACAGTTTTCAGAGCAAACTCTGGACACGTGAGAAAGACCTAGGTGAACAGAAACACGGTGAAGAAACGAGACGAAGCACTCAGCCGTGTCTCCACCTGGACCTTCATCTCCGCTCTCGCATCAAAACACTCTGCACGCTCGCTCCACATGTCGCGGAGAGTGTCTCAGCGTGCAAAACAAAAACTCACAAGATGCTCAGCCGAGTCACCCCCAAATCCTTCCTGTGACTCACCCTCGGACTCATCCTGCAGGAATCGGGGGGGAATTTGTTGTTGCCCTGGCACGGTTCAGAGTGGAAGCTTTCTGAAGGAGAAGAAGAAAATAAAAATAACAGGATGGTGAGTTATCTGACAAATGTTGACCTCCCAGCGTCCCCCCTCCAGGGACCATCCACCTGTTGGTGAAGATGGAGGTTTGGGGGCGTCTGCACGGCATGTGCTCAGTCCTTTATGTGTCACGTTGCTTTTAATCACCAACAGAGGTGGAATGAAAGGTTAGATATTCAATTTTGTTTTACTTTTCTTTGTGCATTTGGTATTTGCAGGTTTTAAAAGCAAAATGCACAAGAAAATATAGTTTATTGTTACTCTACCTGAGCTGTGAGGAGTAAAATACTGTAACGCAGCAGCTTCCCTGCATTTAATATCTGCACTTCAAAGGATAAAGTTGTTTATTTTTCACTCTTAACTGCAGCTATATGATTAAAGCAGGAAACAGCTGCTTTCTCTGGGTTTAATTTAACGCATCTATCTGACGGACTCCATAAATATAACGAATGATTTCCACAGGATATTAGTCAGTATTTTGGTTACCAGTCAAGTAGGGACTTTCTCCTCCCGACACAAAGCCATGAATGAATATCTGCTCTGATGCGTGTGTCACTCTTCGTCTTGTTTCGGGGCTTTTCGCTCAGTGTTTTGGAGTTTACAGCAGCAGCAGCAGCAGCCGCAACAACTTCCGGTTTGAGACGCACGCGACTCACAGAGGTCGACGGTGACTCGCGCGTGAGTCACCGGACCGCGTGCCGCGTCCTATTTCTGGTCGGTATATAAAGATGGAGCACAGGTCACACATGGGCTGGAGTCTGCTGCGGAAACGTTTCACCTGGATGTATAAACTGTTTAAATATCACCACACTAACGAGTGAATTTAATTAAAATTTAATATAAATGTTTAAATATCTCTGCATTATATCTCTGTATAGAAACACAGGAAGTGATTTCTGCCCTTCATTTTCAGTTTCCTTTAAACTTTCATCAAGTTTCATCATTTATTATCGTCTCATATTTAGATTTTCTCAGAGTGTATCTCACATATTTTAGTTATTCATCATGTCATTCTTGTTTCTTGTTTCTCTCATAGTGACTATTATTTTTTAAATATCTTTAGAATTTTAATATATTCTGTACATTTTCTTTTTGTTTTGTTTTCTTATTCTCTAACTTTTATTTTTGCTGCTGTCACAGATTTCACAGATTGCTCAGTTGACGTGTTGATTATGTTTATTTGGTTTGTTGGTTAATTTATTTGGTCGGTTGTTCGGTTGATTGATCTATTCGGATGGTCGGTTAATTAGGTTGGTTAGTTGGTTGACTGATTTATTTTGTTGCTTGGTTAGTTGTAGTTGATTGGCTAATTTATTCAGTTACTTGGTTGGTTGGTTGGTTACGTGCAGATGTTCAGTTTATTTGGTTGGTTGATTAATTGATTGTTTTATTTGGTTTGTTGATTTATGTGGTTGCCTAGTTGCTGATCGGTTGATTAGTTGATTGATTTATTTGGTTGGTTGGTTGGTTGATTTATTTATTTGGTTGCTTAGTTGGTTGGGAGGTTGGTTGGTTTGTTGGTTGGTTGCTTAGTTACTTAGTTGGATGACTGGTTGGTTGATACCTTCCTCATTCATTATGCATTAATTATTAGGAGACATCAGCAAAGAAAGCATTAAACCAGTAGACAATATAAAAATATAAAACATGACCAAATGTAAAACATGACTCTGAAACTGTAAAGCCTTGAAACAATTTGTCGTTGATGTTATAAAAATGTATAAAAATCAAAGTGAACTGAAATTAAAAATGATGAACTGCTAAATGTCGAGACATTTTTATTTACTAAGGAGCTCGTTGGAATTTCAGGGAAATAAGTTAAATGGAAAAATGTAAACCGTCCTGCCTCTGTGTCCAGTAAATAAATCAACGTCCTAACGAGGAGGATAAATTATGAACGTGACTGTGTTTTGGTGGCCTCCTTTTATAGAAACCATCTGATCCTTGTAGTCACTGCTTCCTGCTCCCTTTCAGACACATTCCTCTCAAACACCACACTCTCCTCTTGGCTGCTGAAAGCACTTGATCCGCACAGTCCAAGAAATATCATTTCTGCCCTCCTTTACATCCGTTTCCTGTTCTAAAATACTCACATGTGTTGTCTCCACCGGTTCCAGAGTGACTCACTTGGTTTAAGTGTAAAAACAAATAGGAACGGAAGAAATACAAGCTCACTCACAGTGACTAAGACATCTGTAATACACCTTCAGAATGTAGGAGCAGCTTTCAGACTCTTTAGCAGCTCATGTGTGTGTCAGGATGAGGCTTTTCTATGTCAGAGCTACAGTGACATCTGCTGGTTCCTCGTGGCTACTGCTTTTAGAAATCTATCTGCATGATGAGCTGTGTAGGTTTGTGTACTTCCATTTATAACCTCTATACATTCAGGTCAGGTGGGTGGATCAGGTCTAAGTTGCTGGTGTAGAGTCTCATTTAAAGCCTCCTACAGAAAGACTACTTTAACATCCTCTCTGTTCAAATGTGCCACTCTGCTGCTCGGTCGACCTTCACTGTGAAGGATGATGTATTTTTCAGCGGCGAAGTGATTTGCTGGAAATGGATTTTTCAGTGAAGTGGGAGACGTCCTGTTTCCAACGGTGAAACATCTGAAGTGAAGAATAGTTTCATGTTGGTGGAAATGATGTGAGGCTGAGCAGGAGTGAATTTAAGAAGAATTATTAACCGTCGCAATAAAAAACATTTTAGGTTGGTTGATTAGATTGATTAGTTAATGGGTTGTTTGATTTGATTGGTTGGTTAGTTGGTTGATTTGTTCATTTAGTTGGCTGAATTGATTAGCTGATTAGTTCATTCATTTGTTTGAATTGACTGGTTGGTTGGTTTATTAGTTGTTTGTGTAGTTGGTTAGTTGTTTAATTTGGTTGTCGAATTGATTGGTTGGACGGTTTGATTGATTGGTTAGTTGGTTAATGTGGTTAGTTCAATTGGCTGGTTGGTTAATTTGGTTGGTTAGTTGAATTGATTGGTTGGTTTGTTGGTTTGGTTACTTGGTTGGTTGGTTGAATTGATTTTTGGTTGGTTAATTCACTTGATTTAATTGATTGTTGGTTGGTTGGTTGTTTAATTTGATTTTTGAATTGATGGTTTGGTTTTATTGGTTGAATTGATTCTTTTGTTTAATTGGTTGGTTGGTTTGATTGACTGGTTAGCTGGTTACTTGGTTGATTAATGTGTTTAGTTCAATTGGTTAATCTGGTTGGTTAGTTGAATTGACTGATCGGTTTTGTTGGTTTGGTTACTTGGTTGGTTGGTTGATGATTGCTGGAAGATACGAGTCAGTGTGTCGACTTGGTCAATTCATTGTTCAGGAAGGAAAACGTCAGATCGTTATTTGAGGAATAGTAGTGAGCTAACAGGAGGGCTGGCAGTTTAGTTTGAAACTAAAACTTACAAACTAGGAAACAGAAGGCTCTGCTGGGTTTCCAAAAACAGACGAGAACTCGGGAACAGGAGGAAGAACGAGTGTAGAATAAACAGGGCTAACATCACAGAAAGACAAACATGCACACATACATACATGGGCAGAGGGCTTAACAGACACAGGTGAAACTGATGAGGGCGGAGCCACAAGGAGAAACCAATCAAACACTCAAAGAGGGGAGAAAACACAGGAACTTTACAAAAACAAAAACAGGAAGCAGAAAGAAAACCCAAACAGGGTCACTGAGAATATTCAAAATTCAGAACGATGACACCAGCAGCTTGTTTCTGAAATCGATTTACATAAGTTGCATTATTCATAACCGCCCACTCCTGGAGGTGAAGCAGCGGCTATACCTCCAACCAGCTGGAGTACGTCCTAAATAATGCAAACTATCCTCACACCAGCACCAGGACGCGTCCGACTGCTCGTCATCTGTGACCTGTAGTCTGAGCCTGAAGGTGAAGAGGCGGGAGATCATGACGACTAAGGCGACGGATTAAGATCTGAGCGTAGCGATGAGGAATTGTTAGCTCAGGTTTGTTTTCCTACTCATGCTCCTAAAAGAAACCTGAAACAAACATGTTAATAGAGTTTGTCAGAATCTCATAAATACGTTGGGATGCAAATATGAGAGCAGGCGAATCCAGCTGTGTCTCACTTTTACTAAATGTGAATCCGTGTAAAACCCATGAATCTGCACGAGAGCACGCTTCAGCTGCCGGCTTTGATATTTTCAAAAATGTCAGCCTCCTCCCCCGCCTCCCATCTGAAGGTAAGTGGAAAAAAAATATAAAAAAACACACAGTCTGTCAGGGCTGTTTTATTTTAAAAATAAAAGCCCCAAAAATTCAAAAGGGATTGAGAATAAATTAAAGGTCGGCTGAAGTGGTTGTCAGTCCGTCCGTGGGTTCAATGCAGCCACCTGCGTTTGTGATAATGAAATAACTGTCAAACCCCCGGTTACCGACCGACGGTCCCGCGCTCGTGACTCATTTTATTACGGCGCCACAATGAATGTCAGCGAGCGAGCGGAACGGGCGTCCCGCCGCCACGTGCCTTTCTGGAGTTTCTGAGGAGACGTCCATTGTTGAATAATTTCCGGACGTTCACGTGAAAAGGCCGTCGTTTTTTGACTTCGACAAGGCGGGAGGACAAAACCTGAAGTGGAGATGAAGCTGTGATGACGGACAACGACAGAATCATCAACCTGGTTGGTTTGATCGGTGGATAGATCCACGAGAAGCTGTTTTACATCGAGGAAGATTTTATATTTTAAGTACGAAGACTGCAGAAGTTTGCAATCCTCTCCATGTAGTGTTGATGTTTTTAGCTTGGTGCACTAAACTAATCAATCTTTAGGACCATGAGGACACAGATTTGATGTCCTCTATGTCCTGAAACGTGTCACAGCCTTCAGAAAACCCCAAAAGCTACTCCCTGGACACCTTACATGACCACCCATGTCTCCAACTGTGCTTCCTTTCTCGGGTTAAATGCAGAAAATACGTTCCTTGGATATTGCTGAAGTATAATTACCTCATCCACGTCTCTTAAGCGTCTCTTACTGAATTCAAAAACATCAATAACAATATGTCTCATGGTGCTTTCACTGAACATCTGTACCTCTAACCTGGAGCCTGAAACCCTGAGGAGCAAACTCTAATGTGACGATGGCAAGAAAGAGAACAGGAAGAAACATTGAGGAGAACCCAAAGCTCATATGGAAGGATCCTTCTGCTTGAGGCCAACCGGGAAGAGACGGAAAAAGATAGAGGAGAAAGTGCAGGAATAAGATGAGCCATAACATTATGACCAGAGAAGGAGAAGTCAATAACATTTAAAGCATCTTGTGATAGTTCAGTGTTCTGCTGGGAAACTTCTGGACCTGGCTTTCATTCATTCATTGGTGTGGATGTTACTTAGACATGTAGCATCCACCAAGACCAGACCAGGCACCCCCACCCCATAGCAATGACACTCCTTGATGGCAGCAGACATCCCCAGCAGGATAAGGCTTTAGGAACAACTCAGAAAAACATGAAGAACATCTCAAGGTGTTGACCTGGCCTCCACATTCACTAGATCCCAAACTGATCAAGTATCTGTGGGATGATCCACAGAGGCCCCTCCCCTCAAAGACCCCCCTCCCCGTCTTAACACCACAGGACACCCTCAGAAGGCCCATGTCCATTCTTTGATGAGACACCAAAAGGGAGACCTGCAGAGTATTAGGAAGGTGGTCATAATGTTATGGTTGATCGGTGTACATCCTACATGTAGCATGATTCTTGATGCTGAGGATAAAAACTTCACTTCCTAAAACAGTCGTAGTTTTTGTTTGTAGTTTTTCAAAAACCTAAAAAATAACAAAAGGTTGTTATTTGTCGGGGACTACTTTCAGCTGCGGATGAATACACGTCTACTGTTCTCCTGAGAATCTGTGGCCTTGAAGAAACAAGTCTGAATGAAACAAGACGTTCAATTAAAACATTAAACTTCACATCAGCTTAAATATATAACCTGTCTGGAAACAAACAGGAGCCCGACGTCAGCCGCTCAATAAGGAGTCTGGCGTGAGGCGGCGTGTTGGGTCTGAACGCTCTCCTCCCGCTGGGTCTGAGCGAGGGGCGGGATGCGTTAATGGCTTTAATGGAAAGCACTTTTCACACATGTGGAGATAAATAATAATCATTTCTGTAAGTCTGGCATCTTATGAAAAAAAAAAAAAAGTAAAGTTACAAAGAGCTTTACGGAGAAAGTGGATATTAAATGAAAGTCATTAATTTATAAGCTGAGCATTAGTGATGAGGTGAGTGGAGACAGAGGAGCTTTAAGATCAACATGAGAGATGGTGGTTAGCGGTGACGCCTCAGAGCCACAAGGTTCTGGGTTCTGCGTGGGTTCTCTCCAGGTTCTCCAGCTTCCTCCCACCGTCCAAAGACATGCTGGTTAGGTTCTTGGTGATTCTAACCCCGTCTCTCACCCAGAGACAGCTGGGATAGGCTCCAGTCCAACTCCGACCCTCCAGAGGACAAGCTTTTACAGAAGACTGGTTCCTTTCTGTGTGGAGTCTGCATGTTCTCCCTACGTCTGCGTGGGTTTTCCAGGTTCTCCAGCTTCCTCCCACCGTCTGAAGACATGCTGGTTAAGTTCATTGGTGATTCTAACTCTGTCCCTTGCCTAGAGACAGCTGGGATAGGCTCCAGTCCCCCTCCGACCCTCCAAGCTTTTACAGAAGACTGGTTCCTTTCTGCGTGGGTTCTCCAGGTTCTCCAGCTTCCTCCCACCGTCTGAAGACATGCTGGTTAGGTTCTTGGCAATTCTAACCCCGTCTCTCGCCCAGAGACAGCTGGGATGGGCTCTAGTCCCCCTTCAATCCTTCAGAGGACAAGCTTTTACAGAAGACTGGTTCCTTTCTGTGTAGAGTTGGCATGTTCTCCCTGCGTCTGCATGGGTTCTCCAGCTTCCTCCCACCGTCTGAAGACATTCTGGTTAGGTTCTTGGTCATTCTAACCCCGTCTCTTGACAAGAGACAGCTGGGATAGGCTCTAGTCCCCCTCCAACCCTCCAGAGGACAAGCTTTTACAGAAGACTGGTTCCTTTCTGTGTGGGTTCTCTCCAGGTTCTCCAGCTTCCTCCCATGTTTGCTCAGATGATTGATCATGATTCTAAGGATTCTCCTAGAGCTTGTCCACTAGGAGCGACTCTACGAATCTTTAGGAACGCGGCCCCAGATCTTTTCAGTAGGTGTCCACAGTCCGGACTGTCCCAGCTGTTCCCATGAGTTTCCGTCCTGGACCGAACCCAGACTCCTACGTCGCGGCTCAGACCAGACCAGACCAGCGTTTCATGCGTGGTTTTAATCCCTTTGTTAGTTGGCCTGGAGGAAGAAAGACCCTTTCTGTTCCTCTTTTACAAACCGACAATTATCAGACTTCCTCTTTTCTTCACCCGTAAATCATGGCTGTGTTTTTTTTTTTTTTAAGCGGAGCTGGAAACGGGACCCGACCTCGCTCTGATCACAGACAGGAACATGAGGCGCTCGTTTGATTTCTCACTTTGTTCTGATTCATTATTTTACCTCCTCCCTCTCTGCTCCGTTCTGTGTTTTTACAGACTTCATTCAGATAGAAACAGTTCCCCACTGAGGACGGTCAGCTCCACAGCACCATGTGGACATTTAGTGAGGCTCGTGTCTTTGTCAGGGTGCAGGGATCTGACCGACCCCCCCAACACTCGCCCCTGACGGTCTCTGTGCACAAAAACAGACTTCAGCCGTGTCGACAAACACGAAGCATCTGTGAAAATACCGACGGCAGGTTGATGCATCTCATACGGAGGACGAGAAGCTTTTAATGAACGCTCTCGTTTCACATCATCTCAAACGTTTCTGGAGACTCTGTGAATAGTGTTTGCAGTAATTTAAGGAGGAATCAGAGCTGAAATGTTCCCGGTTGTAGGTTGATCCACGTTTGAACTCAACCTAATTAAAGCTAACCGACTCCCGTCATCTTCTGGGTTCTATTTACAACCAAACTATCAGGCGTCACAAACCTCTCAGATCTCAAATCTCACAACCTTCCCCATGACGACAGTATTCAGAAAAGGGCATGGCGTGGATTATTTATAATAACTCTAGTTTTACTTGGACTATCAGCACAGTTTAAAAGCTGGTATATAGTTTGAAGTACACTTCCTACACAGGTTGAAACAGAGACTCAGTGAGACTGGGTCTTGCCGCTACGTCATTGTAAATCGATCATGTTTTAGATTGAAAACAAAGTCACCAGTTGACCCAACAAGCATTTCTTTGGACTGAAGGAGGAAGTGAGAACATAGAAACTCTGATATTTTGCTTTTCTTTCTTTTTAGTGATCTGTGATCAAAAAAAATCAATCACTGCAGAACTTTATTGATCAAAAGTGTTCTCTCCAGGTTCTCCAGCTTCCTCCCACCGTCCAAACACATGCTGGTTAGGTTCACTGGTGATCCTAGATTGGCCGTATGTGTGAGTGTCTCTCTGTGTTAGCCCTGAGATAGACTGAATGTTAAAATGCCCAGAACCCAGAACCTTCTAGCTATGAGGCATCAGCGCTAACCACCACACCACCCGCCCTGCCACCCTGAATCTTTATCTCGTTAGTGTTTTTCTAATAAACATCACAAAGCTGAGCCTATTTCCTCCAGGAAGATCATCCTACAGCCGTGAAATAAAATGTTGGGCTCCTAGCTAAGCTAACGAGTCAGTAACTGGTGGTGTCGTCATCTCTACTCCAGCAGACACACATATAAAGGTCAAGAAGGTTCATTGAAGTCTCCCTTCTTAGATGCGGTTTATCTTTTTTACTCCTTAAGTCACTGGTTCCCAAACTTTCTCTGCTGGGACCCCCCCTCCCCCCTAAAAATTATGTTTTTTATGTCACACATTGTAATTAATACAAACCTCAACCTTTTGTGAACACATAAAATAAACTTTACTATGTAATTATGTTCAGTGTAACAGGTTTGCGTGGGAGCCTGTCAAAAACTTCTCCATCTTATCTCTAGCAGTGTCCTTGATTCATTTATTCCATCTAGAGGGCCCCATCCCATCCTGAGCCCACAAAAATACCCCCGTCCCGCAAAATTCTGTCCCACATCCCGTCCCACTCCCTATGTTGGTGTCTAAAGTTGGGTGCACTCGCCGCGTTGCAGCGTCATTTTTTTAATTTAAGCTCCGTCCTGCTCCCATTGATTATTTGCTCTATCCCGTCCCTATCACGTTACTCCCAAAAAACTGTCACCCTCTAATTCTGCCTGGGTCCTGCGCCCCCCTCCCCACTTTGGGAAGCACTGCCTTAAGCCAACACTTAAAATCTGTGAGAAACTGCAGCAGCTGTTTGTAAAGTTGAACCAACACAAAGTTTAATCATCTTATGAAGGAGCCAGTGATTTGGTCAATATGTGAGCAGATCACGTGTGAAGCTAAATGCATTGTCCTCATTAAGACAGAGAATCAGCTGTTGGTACTTTTTACTCTTTATGTTTAATTTATTTAACTTCCTAATGTTTTATTTTTTTATTTGTACGGATAGTTTAAACTTTATTGTATCACAGATATCAACCATCTTTAAGATCCTCGTCCCTTTTAGACGTTTCCAGACTGAATGATGTGGATAAAACCAACTAAACCACGAGTTTCACTTCAACCAGCGCAGATGTAAATAAAGACAGTTTCTGTTTATTGATGCATAAAACATCCTTCAAACAATGAACCCATTTCAAGGTCCGGTCTCTGTACAACGCTTCTTACTAAGCAGGTTTTTTTTTTTATTTATTTATATTTATATAGAAAACGTTCAAAGGGGCCGAGCTTTAAAAAAAAAAAAAAAAAAAAAAAAAAAAAATTCACACGGCGCCTTTAAATTTAATGGCAGGTACTCTGGAGGAAAAACAACCAAAAAAAAAAAAAAAATTACAGCATTCCATCAACAAATATCTTCAAGCAATAAATATGCATTTATAAATAGTGTAAATTTACATCCAAATAATAAAAAAAAGAAAAGAAACAACACAAATTCACTCTTTTCGTCTATGTGCAACCCTTTTTCTCTGGGACTTGGCCGTTTTCATCGACAAACCGTTTCCTCTCCCGCAAAAAAAAATAAAAATAGAAACCGATTCCAAAACAGAAAACAGGGGAAATGTTTCGTCACTCCACTTTTCACATTACAAAACAGTTTTTATCTGGTTTTACCTGACCAAAGGAGGAGGGAGGGGGCGGAGGGGGGGCGTCTACCAATACAAAAAGACCTGCTAGGCTAGTTACTCGTCTCGCACGGGGAGGGAAGCGTTTGTTTTGGGGGGCAGGGGGACGCACCAAAGCGAATACAAAAGTGGAAACGAAAAACAGAAAAGGATCCGAGTCAGTAGTCTTGGTGTCGCCAGTTCAAACGTAATATGTACAAAATTCATTCTTTTAAATGTTTTTCCGTTGAAGTCCGAGCTGAGCCAGCAGTAGAACAGTCTGGTCGTGACGACAGGAGGGGCGGCCGTCGCCCCCCTCCCTCTACAGTCCACCGGGGCGGGGGGTGAGGGAGGGAGGGAGGGAGGGAGGAGGGGGGGCGGGTTGCATAGACACACAGCTTTTCTGGCAGCTGCCTTGTGGGGATAGCTACAGAGCGCAGTTAAGAGGACTGCCGGCTTGCTTCCTGAATATTAAAAATAAGGATTAAAAAGGTTTTCCGGAGAGTTTGGGGTGAAGTCCGTCGCGGTTCTCAGGAGGAATCTGCATCAAGATGAAGGCAGGGGGGTCGCCTGAGGAGAGGACACCAACACGACGCTGATATTAAACTATCTTTGCTTTAAACGTGATCCTCTGTGACGGCTGGTCTCGGATACTTACGAGTGTGAACTGGTCGTAAACCTGCATGAGGTCCTCTATCTTGTACTGCTCCAGCACCACGAAGTTGTCCAGGTTGGTGCTCCCCCTACGGGCGCAGTCCTGGCAGTGCACCACGTACGTCTTCCTGCTGTTGCTCTCGCTGGTGACGAACAGCAGGTCGAACACTTCCACCTGATGAGAGAGGAGACGGTGTTAGCGGCGGCGTGAGCGAGATGACAGAGGAAGAGGTGGAGGCGTGATGTGGCCGACGGTGAGCTCACCTCACAGATGCTGCAGTAGTGGGCCGGCTCGTTCTGGGACCTCCCGTGCCACACCAGCTCCTTCCCTGCAGCCAGCAGCAGCTCCCGCTGCATCTGACACTGCTTCAGAGTCCGCAGCAAACAATACCTTAACGGGACAAACACAAATCCTGGTCAGTCATATTTGACCTCCACAGTCCTTTTTTTTTTTTACCACTTCACCAAACTTCCACATTCAGCTATGTATTAATCACCCAGAAGAAACTACTTCTACACAGCTAACATGCTTGGTTCTTCTTCTTCTTCTTCTTCTTTATTTGTTGGCAGGTTTGTCACTAAAACACAAGAAGAAGCTTGACTGTTTAGTTTTGGCTAAAGATGCACTGAACATTTTTAGCCGAAGACCAAAAATGCACCTTCGGCCCATTTTTTGCCCAAAATTGCTGCAGTTTTTGGCTGAAAAATAAATAAATAAAAACAAAATTTGGTCAGGGAAAAAAACAGAAAGAAGAAGAAGAAAAAGAAAAGAAGAAAATTTTCGGCCGAAAAAACCCAAAATGTGCTTTCGGCCCATTTTCGTCCAAAAATTGCTGCAATTGCCGCTTGCACGTGTTGTTTCAGCAACAACAGTCTGAAAATGTTTGGCCCAAAACAATAAAATAAAAAAATAATAATAACAATAATAAAAAAAATTATATAAACAAAAATTTAGTCAGAGGGAAAAAAAGAAGAAAATTTTGGGCTGAAAAAACAAAAATGCACTTTTGGCTCATTTTCGGCCACAAAATTGCTGCGGCTGTTGTTTGCACATGTTGTTCCAGCAATAACAGTCTGAAAATTGTGGGCCAAAAATAAATAAATAAATAAATAAATTGGGGAAAAAAAGAAATTAATTAAGGAAGAAGAAAAGTTTGGGGCAGAAAAACAAAAAATGTATCGCCAAAACAACACAACAGGATGTTGTGATGATGCATCAACTGCAGCAATTTTTGGCCAAAAAAATAAATAAAAAAATGCACTTTTGGGTCATTTTCGGTCAAAATTTTTTGGTGCACCCAGGTTCAGTTTTGTTGTGGTTTTGGTTTATTGCAAACCTAAACTAACTACCATAATCTAACGTTCTTACTTGATCATCTCAAAGAGCTTGTGGTCGGACACTTTGATGTTCCTGGCCATGTTCCACGAGAGGTGGATCATGGGAACGATGGACTTGACGCTCTGCAGCTTGTTCCACTCGTAGCGCTCCACTGCTAGCTTGTACTGATGAGCTGAGGAGAGGAGCCAGAATGAAACGGGTTTAGATTTAAAAAGCCGTCGGACACGTTCACATTCACACCTGGGCTGCCTCTTATTTATTTATTCTCACCTGTGAGGGGTCCCACGTTCCACGCGATGTTGTTGCACCAGCCGATGGCCTGGACCCAGTGAATGGTGCCCGTGTTGAGCCACACCAAGTCTCCGGGACGCTGGATGAAGCGGTAAACAGGCACGTTGGTCTCAAACAGGTCCTCCAGGTTGGGCCACCAGGAGCCCATCAGGAAGTTGATGTTGTTCCTGAACAAATAAAGATAAATAAATAAATATATAAACGATTTAAAGGTTTGAACTCTTGAGGATTAGCTGTTAAACTCGTCTGTCGTACTTTTCACAGAAGTCGTTGATGACGCCCCAGTACGGCTCAGGAACGGCGAACCACTCACAGTCCCCGGGGCCGATGTTGATGTTGACTGAACAGAAGTTGTTGTTTTCTTGGTGACCTGCAGAAAATTAAATTAAATTTAAAACAAACAGACGTCCTGATTAAAAACTGAGGCAAACAAAGAGGAAATAAGACGAGTGATGTGTCCGTCCTGACCTGGCGTCCTGCTCCCTGGTACCTTCATGTACAGCTGGACGGTGTTCATGCCCAGGATGGTGTGTCCCACGTGGCTGAGCAGGTTACCGGCCGACACCACCCTGGCAAAGGCGGGCAGCTTGGCCAGCTCCTGGAGCTGCTGTTTCCACCTGGGCAGAGGGTTAACGGTTAGCCTTAAAGGAAACACTAACAAATAAATAATAAAGCGAGGGTTCGCTCACTTCTTATCATCCGAGAGGTCGATGTTGGTGCCAAACTTGATGTGTTTGAAGGGACCTTTCCTTCGCCGCAGGATGCTGAGGACGAGAGAGGAGCGTTTTTAAACGAGGGGATAAAAGAAAACGCAGTAAAAGCGTAAAAGCAGAGAAGAAGAGCTCTCACCTGTCTGAGGAGCCGGCGTCAGCGTCCACCTCCTTCTTCTTCTCGTTCTCCTCCTGTTACAAAAGATGTGCGTTAACGTCGGATAAAAAGAGGAGTGCAACGTCACAGCCAGGACGGTTTGATATTCACTTAAAGGTAAACGTTTAGAGAGATCAGAACTACAAAGGAAGCTTAAGCTCTTACAGATCCAACGGCTTTGACAGAGAATATAGATAATAACAAAAATAAAGCACTGGATGCTGTTTCTTTTTACTGCTTTCACGTGCTATCATTTTATTCTCTCGTATACGTTTCAGGGCTGTGGATGAAAGGACTTTTATTTTGGCGAGCAGCTGTGTCTGGCCGTCACTGACCCGCAGAGACTCCTGGAAGGACGAGGCCTGGTACTGGGCGTATCTGATGATGGTGGTGTGGGAGCGGCTGCTCTCACAGCGCCACATCTTCCTGCTGCCGCTGGGGTCCCAGTTCTCGTCGGTGGGCTGAGCCAGCTGGGTCCGCACCTCCACCAGGTGGTCCGGGTTGGCCTCCACCAGCGTCTTGGTGGAGAACAGGCCCAAGTCTGAGTGAGGACGACGGAGAGACTGATGAGTTTGGGATCGTGTTTCCAGGAAGGATTAGGTCTGATGTGATGTCAGAGACGTCAGGTGTGTTTAACGTATGTCAGAATGTTTGAGAATCAGAAAAACAGTCTGTATTAGAGACTTTAACAAAAAGATTATTCATTTGTCTTCTGTAATTGTTCTCTGGAGGGTCACGGCGGGGCTGGAGCTCATCCCAGGCACCATGGATTAGAACCTAGAACCTTCTAACTGTGAGGCATCAGTGCAAACAACCAAAAAATGTCAGATTAGAGTCTTGTATTTTCGTGGTGCTGCACCATGGAGCTGCCATGTAACCAGTAAACCACCAGTAAGAAGGCTGAGGCTTCCACCTTTCAGTAACTTGTTCACCAATAAGAAAGAACAGCAACATATCAGAGTGTCTATGCTCTCTCTTCCTCCCTCAGGTTAACTGGTGACAATCTCAACCCTCTGGCGTCCAAAACAAACGATCAATTTAAGACATACATGTCAAACATACGGCACGGGGGCCAAAACCAGCCCTCCAGAGGGTCTAATCTGGTCCGTGGGATGAATTCGCGAATTTCAAAAATGACATTGAAGACATTAACTGCAGTTTTTCCAGTAAAACTAACTGCTATTCTTAGGGTTCACTCAGATTTTTTGTTGTAGACATAACTCATAACTGAGACCTAAACAGAAACTGCATTTTTTTCTTAAGACACATCCAGTCATTAAATGTAAACATTTTCTTTGCACTAAAACAAAGGGAAACATTTGGAGGTTAAATACGCCGTCATGTTACTGGTCTGGCTCCCTTTGACATCAAGCTGGACGGTACGTGGCCCTAGAACCACTGATTTAAGACGACGTAGCGGCAAGACCCAGTCTCAACGAGTTCCTGTTTCACCTGGTACAATGTGCGTACTTCAAACTAAGAACGATATGAACAAAATTTCATATTTCAATATCGATACCATTTTTTAAAGCCCTCTTTCCAGACCGTGTACACAGGTACCATGTCTTCTGCAGTGTGGCATGTTCTAGCGTCTTTAATGTGTTTACGTCTGGTGGACGTCTGTCTCATACGGTGTAACGCTACTGAACGCATCAGCAATCAAACTCTGATCGTTCTTCTTTTGGGATGACTGAGACGTCCCCGGTGTGTCTCTCATTCACTCTTCATGCAGCAGTGATGCTGTTTCATGTTTCTTGCTTCGTCGCTCTGGTTTACATCATCATTTTTAAATCCAAACCTTCAAATAATGGAGAACGATTTATGTTTTGGCACCAAATCAGATTTTGCACTAGTGACACAGGAATCAATTGTCGCTCCCGTCATATCCCGATCACGTGACTGCCCCCCAACAAAAATCCTGTCCCACGAAATCACCAGAGAAAGACTCGCTCCCTATGTTGTTGTTTCAAGTTGGGCGCACTCAATGCAGCGTCATTTTTTTAATTTAATCTCCGGCTCCATCCCGCTCTGTTGATTATTTGCTCTATCACGTTACCAACAGTCAAACCTCCCGTATTGCGTCCTGAAAAGTTGTCCCCCTCTATTCTGCACCGCCACCGACCGCATTATCTTCCAGCTCACTTTACTTTCTTTCTTTTTAATTCCCCGCTGTGCTTGTCTCAGTCTCCCTCACTCCCGTCCTCATATGTTTGTCATTGATCATTTATATCGTTGCTTTCTCGATATTAATATCTTTAATGTTCATATCTAGATCAAACTATATACCAGCGTTTAAACTGTGTTGATAGGTCCATGCCTTTTCCTGAATGCTGTCGTATGCCTGATGCATTTCCTGCATTTTAATGTTAACAGTTATAAATAACTTGGATAAATTTATTTGAAATTTACAGTTTAAGTTTTCACAGTGACGTTTTTCTTTCTCGTTTTCTGTTTTTAGTTTGTTTTTACGTCCGATGTGTTAATACAGTTTGTCAAAATGCTTCATTAACTGTAAAGTCACACGCGTGAGGTCGTGCTGAGAAGAACGACACCAAACGAGACGAGGTGAACTGGTGAAATATAAAATTAAAACCAAAAACAGACAATTATACAACAGTCTTTCTTTTTAACTTGTTCACCAATAAGCAGCTGCGTTACGTAACAGGGCAGCAAGTCAGTGGAACAGAGCAGATGTTTGCTGCTGGACGTCTCTGAAGGAAACACGTGCAGTAACGTCTTCCACTTGCAGGTGGTGCTGTTGTCATACGTGTCACTTTCATCCACAAAACACACTCCACTCATGATTTCAGAGACACACCCACTGAGCCATGTGAGGCTGCACAAGGCAAACATCCAGCTGCACATCCACAAGAAGGAAGAAAAAAAAAGCGTCCGTACCCAGTTTGAGAGCTCCGGCCAGTCCTCTGATGACGGTGACCGGGTTGGAGGGGTTGGTGCAGAACTGGTGGAGGGGAGGGAAGAAAGCGTCCCTCTTGTTTTCTAGCTGCAAGTCAAAAGAGACGAGAGACACGGGGGGACAAGTGAGGATGTGGAGCGGCTGGAGGTTTAATCAACACACTGAGGAGGAGGGGGGTTTGATTTGTAGCCAAGACACAGTAAGACACGGCGAATGCTTCTCCTTCTACGGACAAGCCTGCACGCACATAAATACTGGGCGTCGGTGGGTTGAGCTTGTCCTTTGGCAGCGGGGGAGAGGGCGGGTGAGGCGGCCGCGGCGGGGGACACCTGTCCAGGAGGATGCTGCTCGTCGACAGGCCGTTCTTCCCCAGGTTCCTGCAGCAGAGAGGGGGAGAGGTGAGTGCATCAGGTTAATCGTACATCCACAACATAACGGTAGAGCAAGAAGAAGTGCAGCTCTTGTTTTTCCTCGTGTCGTCTCACTTCTTCCTTAAAATACGGATTCAAACAAACACACCTAACAACAAAACAAACAGCTCCACTTCTTGTTTTTATCCGAACAGAGAACGCGGTCAGAGCTGAAACGTGTTTTATGAACATTTTCACATCTGTTGGACATTTTTACGCCATAACGTCAATCTATTATCATGCACACCAATTAGCCACAACATTATGACAGGAAAAATTACTATTCAATGTTCTGCTGGGAAACTTCTGGACCTGGCATTCATTCATTCATTCATTCATTCATTGGTGTGGATGTTACTTAGACATGTAGCACCCACCTAGACCAGACCAGGCACCCCCACCCCATAGCAATGACACTCCTTGATGGCAGCAACAACTCAAAAAAACATGAAGAACATCTCAAGGTGTTGACCTGGCCTCCAAATTCAAGGACCCCCCCGACTAACACCACAGGACACCCTCAGACGGCCCATGTCCACCACAAGAAGAAGAAGGAGTCCTGCACCGTTAGGACTGTTTCAAGCTGGAGGAAGTTGGCGCTTGCAGAGCAGACGCTGGCTTTAGAACCACCACAGCCGTGAGTGTGGAAAAGCAAAGTCAGCTTCCAAACTGAGCTGTTTCGAGGCGGTGGCGGCCTCCATTCAGCTCTACAGACGTATGGCACAGCCGCTGTCGAAAGACGAATCCAAGACCAAGAGCCAGAGGACTCGGTTCAAAAGCATCAAACCAGCGACCGTGTCTGGAGCTCGTCAGAGAGCAGGGACACAGCGGCCGGACAGAGAGCGAGAAGCAGAAAGAGACCTTTACCCTGACTTTGCAGCAAAGACACAATGTTCTCAATGAGCTAAAACAGAATAAACCCAACGAGCACGCCACCTCAAAACGCCCTGACGTTCTTCAGAAGAATCCACACATTTCACGTTGTTTTGTACCTTGCTCTGTGATCCCTAGAAACAAATCTAATCATCTGCTTTTAGTTCCTTACAGTCTTATCACGTCCCACGGCAACCAGAGCTTATAAAACATTACATCTAAACTTGTTTTTGTGCGAAATACTGCAGAGTGTAAGACATGATTCACTGGTCAGAGGAGTAACTACTTTAATAATACGGATAATAATAATTAGGGATGTCCTGAGTGGTACTGAGGCTTGACCCATGCATTTCTAAAATGATCGGATCAGTATCAGGCTTCAGCCGAGCATGAACATCTGTAGTTATTTATTTAAGGTCTGGAATAAACAAAACTACGTCTGTGTAGCTTCAAAACATCTGAATCCAGTCCACTCTAGGAGAAGACAAGGAAGACAAGGACAGACTTTAGGAAGACACAGGAGACCAACTCTAGGAGAAGACAAGGAAGACAAGGACAGACTTTAGGAAGACACAGGAGACCAACTCTAGGAGAAGACAAGGACAGACTTTAGGAAGACACAGGAGACCAACTCTAGGAGAAGACAAGGACAGACATTAGGAAGACACAGGAGACCAACTCTCCAAAATCCATCCATCCTTACCTGCAAGCTTTGAGCACTTCACTGGAGCTGGGGTAGATGGACACCGAGGACCAGGGCGCCAGACCAGCAGGAGCAGTGCGTTTATGAGAAGGCTCCACCTTCAGTGGACTCTGGGAGTCCTCCGGCCCCTTCCCATTGAGCGTGGGCCCCTGGTTGTTGGTGTTGGACGGGCTGTTAAGGCAGGAGAGGCTGTTGGTGGCGTGAGGGTCTGCCGAGCGTGGCGAGGGCGTAGCGGTGGCTGAGAGCGGCGACGATGCTGCCGCCGAGTGCTCGGAGACTGGCTTAGCAGCACCGTGGAGACCCGGGTGGACGTTGTTGATTCTCTCTGAGGAAGACCCTCCGTGGTTACTGTGATTATTGTTATCGTCATTACTGGTAGCATTGGCTTTTCCCTTTAGCAAGGCTGAGAGCTGAGGATTGTCTGAACTGAGCACGCTGGGGTTGGGAGAGCCTGGCTGAGACAGGCCGCCGGAGCCGTCCGTCGCCCGCGGCTGGACGTGATTAGTCAATCCCTGCGCGGGCTCGGTGCCGGGACTGAGCGGCGTCCCTCCAGAGTGCCTGACGGCGGCCTCCGGACCTGATGGCAGCGCGGCAGCCGCACCGCCGCTGCCGTTCTTGCCCCCTGAAGGCGTGGTGTCTTTGGTGTGCACCCCTGAGGTAGTAGTGGAGTGGGGAGGCGAGGACAAGTGGTTGGGCGTGGTCTGGGGGGAGGTGGGGGACAAAGAGGAGGCTGAGGAAGAGGCAGTGCAGGGCCCGGAGGAATGTCCGACCTGATTCAGAATGCCAGAGGATGAGAACGAGGTCTGAGGGGAGGAAGAGAAAGGGGGTTCTCCATTAGGACCTGCCGAATGTGAACCTGGACCTTTTTGAAGCCCCTGGATGGAGAGAGAGACAAAGAAGGAGGTTAAACGTGTCCCAGACCACCTGAGACTGGATGACTGCAGCCTCCAGACCAAGCGCTAGCATACCTGAGTGGTAGTGTTGCGTTGTTGGCTCCTCCATGTCTCGTCTGCATGACTGGGACTACTGGTAGTGCTGCTGGTGCTGGGGTGACTGGCGGCGGTGCAGTTGTGAGGTAGAGAGTTCTGCTGCGGGTAAGGCACGTTTCCGTTGCTCGCGCCACCACCTCCGAGTCCCAGGGTGTGATTCTTGTCCGGGTGTCCCAGCGGCCCCGCCGAGGGACTCGAGGATCCGTTGGCCGTGGGCTGGGGGACACACGGGGGCCGGGTGGCTGTGTGATTGAGAGGGGAGTTGCGGGAGAGGCCTGCGTGGTGATGGTGGGGGGGCTCAGCCAAAGGACCGTTGTGAAGGCTGGGCCGCGACTGACCACCCGCGGCCGCCTTCTGCCTCATCTGACCAATGAGAAAGAGGAACAAGGTTCAGACCCAACGCTGAGAGAAGCAGCACAAACCTCCTCCATGTTTGAATTACTCCATGTGTACCTGCTGCTGATGCTGCTGCATGAGAGAGAACTGGTTCTCCAGCTGCTCCAACATCTGCAGCTGAGGGGGCTTGAGGTTGGCTCGGTTGGTCCGCAGGGAATCCAGTTGCTGTAAGAAAAACAGAAATATTACATTACAAAAGAGGATTTATACAAAGACATGTTCATCTAAACTGATGAAGCAGATAGAAGCCTCCTATTGGATAATTACTGCATGGGTGATTATCTTTAAGCCCAACTGATGCAATGAGTAGCTTCTCATTTCATCAACAACCATGTCTAAAGACACATCCTGTGGTCGTCTGTTTGAGAAGGATCAAATCATTGTAAATGGTAAATGGCCTTGCTTTTATATAGCGCTTTTCTACCTATTGGTACTCAAAGCGCTTTTACAGTCAGAGACACATCTACCCATTCACTCACACATTCACACACTGGGAGCAACTGGGGGTTCAGTGTCTTGCTCAAGGACACTTCGACATGTGGCACATTCCGGGGATCGAACCGCTAACCCTCTGGTTCGTGGACAACCCGCTCTACCTACTGAGCCACAGTCGCTCTGCTTGTCATGCATCAAGCAGAGAAAACATCTAAGGAGATTGAAGAAACTACTAAAACTGGGTTAAGAACTGTCCAAGGCATTATTAGAAACTGGAAGGAGAGTGGAGAAGCATCGTCTTTGAGGAAGAAACCACCAGTAGAACTCAGGGCTATGTTTAATAGTGAAGGTAAGAACATTTCCACACGTACAATGTGAAGGGAACTCAAGGGATTGGGACTGAACAGCTGTGTAGCCTTAAGAAAACCACTAATCAGTGAGGATAACTGGAAATAAAGGCTTCAGTTTGCTAGGGAGCATAAAGATTGGACTCTGGAGCAATGGAAGAAGGTCATGTGGTCTGATGAGTCCAGATTGACCCTGTTCCAGAGTGATGGGGGCATCAGGGTGAGAAGAGAGGCAGATGAAGTGATGCAGCCATCATGCCTAGTGTCTACTGTACAAGCCTGTGCTATGGGGCAGTGCTATGATCTGGGTCTAGGTTCATTAGCTGACTACCTGAATATACTGAATGAGCAGCTTATTCCATCAATGGATCATATTCCAAGATGACAATGTCAGGATTCATGGGGCTCAGATTGTCAAAGAGTGGTTCAGGGAGCATGAGATGGATTGTTCCACCACAGAGTCCAGACCTTAACCCCATTGAGAATCTTTGGGATGAGCTGGAGAAGCTTTGAGTAGTGGTCAGACTCTCCATCATCAATACAATGAATGACACACTGGATGGAGACAAATCTGGAGATGTTGGAGAAGATTAGAGAAACAGTGATAATACCTGAAGCTTCTGTGGTGTTAGGTACCAGCTGGGGATTTGCTGCTGATTGGGGCATGAGTCTGCAGCACCCTGCAAATGCGACAAAAATAAAATAAATAAATAAAAGGTGATTGTAAAGACTGACATTTTAGCGTTTTTAGAAATAGTAACGGTACTGTTCTCCCTGCTGTACCTTAGCTGGGCTGGCAGTGCGTTTCCTCTTGGCAGGACTGGCCTGTGGGTCTGAGTGATTGCTGGCAGACTGGCTGCCTTCCCCCTTACAGGCCTAGAAGATCGGCACAGAGACACAACTTATGACCACGCGCTGCACTAACAACGGCAGCACCGACCGCGCCGCCCCTTCAGAGTAAACAGCGTTTAAAATCACAGACGTAAATCCACAACAACACTGAAGGTCATGCTGAGTATCACACATCTACATGCACAACAGGTTGAGCATTAAAACAATGGAATGATCTGGATATGAAAATATATTGTGAGAGGCTGATTAAGGTCTAAGCATCCATACCGGGGTTAGAAAATAAGGCTGCATTAACAGAGGACTGTTTGGACTAAAGACCAGGGTTTATTTTGTTCGTGAAAACGGCGATCAACATTTTTTCTGCGGCTAACGCGAGACGTTGACGAGCCAAGATTAATATCTGATGATAAAAACAACGATGAAATGTTAACGAGATGAGACGAGCATGTTATTTATTTGATTTGAAAAGATGTTATCTGAATTCAAAATTCAACATGTGTGTCGCTGTCGTGCAATTGGATGAGGAGCGTTAGCTTATCTGATCTCAGTTAGCGTTAGCCTAGCTTAACGAGCTAGCTGCTCCAAGCCATGCAGCAACTTTAGTAGTTACATGACGTTATTGGCTTCTGACTTTTTACTGACATGTGTATATACAGTGGACAGTAGAGTGGCTAATGGTTTAGCATTTAGCATTTAGCTAAAACCGTTCATAAATGTAGTTCCTGGAATGAATCCATCCAAATATAAAGTAATAAATTAAACCATTCAAGTGGCAAGCCTGAAATTTATTTAAAGTTTAAGGTTTTAAATGTTATTTAGCTTCTAAATGTGTTCAACCTTGATGGGTATCTCAGGATACGTGTGTCCAGACGTCGGACCGGGTTATTTATTACAGCTTAATTTGAAGTTTCACCAAAAAAAAGTTCTATTTTGTTTCGAAATAAATAATATCGCCCAGAATTACTGCTGTTAGCTGCAGTTTGACTCAATGTAATAATTAAAAGCTGACAGAAATGCCACAACTTGTCGCTGACTTTCATTTTGGTCTGAAAAATAAGCTATACCATAATTTCCAGACTATAAGCTCCTACTTTTGTCACTTGCTTTGGACCCTGCGGCTTATACAACGGTGCGTCTTATTTCTACAGCTAACGGTCACCAGGGGGCGCTCTATCATGGAAGCGTAAGAGCGAGACAGACCGTTAGCGCCAGGTAACGAGAGCAAAACAAACCAAGTGAGAACAAATGCAGTACGAGAGCTGCTTTAAGTTAAAGGTGATGGATCTGGCTGACTGTTCTGGTATAGTAGCTGGTTATTATGATACAGTAAACGTGTTACTGCACCTTTACTGCCGTGTTACAGGCAAGTACTTTTAAAAACTAAATTTAGACATTTAACATTATTGCCTCGTCAAATGTGTACGTTTTTTGTTATACTGCACTACGACGGTACTATGACTGCAGGAAGTGAGCTAGGAGAGCACCGCTGTATTATTTGTGCACTGGGACCCTTTGCGTTTCCAAACAGTCATTTCTGTCCCGACAATCCCCTCCGTGGTAGAAGGAACCCTTATATACGGTAATTAAACATTAAAACACCAGCGGCTTATAGTCCGGAAATTACGGTAATTTAAAAACAATCAGTTTTTAACATGTTGCAGCATCAATGATTAATCAATCACGCATCAAACTTAGAAAAAATGTGTCTGTGTTTGTTGACGGCGGAGATGAAGGAAGAGGAAAATGGAAGTTGTTTTGATTTTAATAATCCACTTATTATTATTAAATCTAATGTTTACAGTTAAGACTTTTTCTTTAAAGAGGTCGTGACAAGTAAAAAGGAAACTTGCAGACATGCATTCATCCTTGATTATACTGCATCCGTTAAACATGCATTTTTCCCAGTTTGCCAAGAGCACAGCAACGACTGCACTGGATTGGTGCATCGTTGCAAAGACATTCATATCAGTGGGACATCGGATTATTAAGCATTGCTACGATAAACTCACTTACACTTGTCATTTAACAAGAGCGGCTCTACGAAGGGCGACTACACTGGAGAATTAGATTACTGCAAATGGGCCTCACTCCAATTCCTTCAGACTGCATGCCCGTTTATCTTTAGCTGCAGACGTCCACGCCGGCCAGGAATGCAAATCTCGTAAACATCAATATGTTATAATGTGGACAGAAGCGGCTAAAAGAATGGGAGTGAGGCTACAGCTTAAACAGCCCTCATGAATGTGTCGTTTAAGTAGTTTCCAAGAGGCTGGAGTCTCTTGTACGAGCTGGATCTCACCTGCTGTGCCTGTGCAGTGTTCAAGGCCCCCTGCCTGGACGTGAGCTCAGCAGGAATGGGCAGGCTCCATGCCTCCTCAATACTAGGAAGCATTTTACTCTTATTCTGCAGACTACCTGGCTGTAGGTTACACAACTGAGCCTAGGAGAAATTGTGTAAGACACAAACTTTAGTGCTGAACTTGGATTTAACAAGAAAGGCACTACAAAGACTACTGCTTACTTATACTGTAGGTGGTGGTGCGACCATAAAAAAGAGAATAAAAACAAATGTTCAATGCCATGAAGGTATGTTTTACGAGTAACTGAGGGGGAGAAATAAAACAACACACCAATATGAATCATTATTCATATCTCTGTGGTCAGAAATTAAAAAATGACAAAAGCACAATCTGCATTTTCTTTAAAAAGCCGATTGCTTTGGCAATGCTTGGCAATAAACACGGCACTTTAATGCACACACACCAAAAATACTCCACAACATCTAACAAATAAAAAAGGGGGCTGGGGGGTGGGGGGGTTGTAGACGTGTAAACAGCAGCCTCACCTGCAGGAGTTTGATGCGTTGCGTGAGTGCGGCGGTGTTGAGGCAGGCCTTGCTGCGCGTAGCGTTGATGTAGCACTTGATGGCGTCGTGCGGCTGCCCGCAGGACTCGTACAGCGTCCCCAGGTCCATCCAGGCGGCGGCGTGGCTGTGGTCCAGTTGAACGGCACAGATGTAGGCCTGCAGCGCGTCCATAGGCTGGTTCTGCTGCTGGTAGAGCACCCTGGAGGACACGGTTCATCGTTCAGCCAACTTCAAGGATTTTCCAGTCCTCGTCTTCCTGAGCTGTCCTCGTGTCACTCGTTCTCGGGGGACGTAACCCAATCTTCATATGTCTAACTATAGATCTCATCTCACTGTCCTATATGAGTCTTTATTCTATGCCCTCTGTCGCAGTGCAGCAGCTGTAGCTCCATTACAGCACAAAGCATCCTTAACTAACAGTCATTCCTCCCCCTGCTACCTTAAACATTAAACCTCTCTGTAATGTTATTTACAGTTATAACTCTTTATTCTTACCCTATGGAGCACCAGGTGTCAGCGCTCGCCTCCGACTTATCAATGGACTGACGGTAAGAGATGAAGGCATCCTGCACCTTCCCAATACTGGAGTAGCACCTGGAGGACACAAGAAGAGAGAGATGATTAAAATAAACTAATGCGACGTCACTGTACATGTTTAACCGTGATCACACAAACAACATTATTCCCCCATAAGTGAGAAAGAACTGCTTCCACATATCCACATACTGCAGCCTAAACAGTGGCACATAGGTTTGTTATGCTCTGACAAGCTAATAACATTACAGCTGGGCAGGCTAAGCTAATAGCATACATCTCAAATAGCACCGTTATACAGAAGTTTAGTGCAAAACTATGACACACGCTGTTCAGCATCATAGCCTCCTAGCTAAGAGTAGCTCTTCCTGGCTTGCTATCATTCCAGCTAACCCTTGTGCTACCTTTGGGGTCTCTGGGACCCCAAGTGAATGGACAGACACATAGAGAGCATGCAGGAGGGTAGCACAAGGGCTAATAGTAGCACTTCCTAGTTTGCTAGCCTCCCAGCTAACTGTAGCTTATACTAGACTATTAGCCTCCCAGCTAGTAGTAGCTCTTCCAAACTTCCATGCCTTCCAGCTAACAGTAGCTCATACTAGCCTTCCAGCTAATAGCAGCTCTTCCTAACTTGTTAGCCTCTCTGCTACTAGTAGCCCTTAGTAGCGTCCACGCCTCCTACCTAATAGTAGCTCTTCCCAGCTTCCTAGCATCTCACCTAAGTGTAGCTCATCCTAGTTGACTAGTCTCCCATCTTGTAGTGGATCTTCCTAGCTTCCAAGCCTTCCAGCAAACAGTAGCTCTTCCTAGCCTCCCAGCTAATAGTAGATCTTCCTAGCTTGCTAGGTTCCCAGCTAATAGTAGTTCTTCCTTGCATCCTAGTCTCCCATTTAGTAGTTGCTCTTCCTAGCTTAATAACCTCCCAGCTAACTGTGGCACATACTAGCCTATTAGCCTCCCAGCTAGTAGTAGCCCTTCCAAGCTTCCATGCTTCCCAGCTTACAAGACTTCCAGCTAATAGTAGCTCTCCCCAGCTTCCTAGCATCTCAGCTAACGGTAGCTCATCCTAGCTTATTAGCCTCCCATCTTGTAGTGGCTCTTCCTAGCTTACAAGCCTTCCAGCTAATAGTAGCTCTTCCTCGCTTCTTGACCCTCCTGTTTCTTCTTTTAATGACAGATTCAGACTACTGCCACCTGCTAATATGATGAATTATTTCCTCTCAGGTGTAGAACATATGAAGCAGCAGGTTGTTGGCTGCAGTCTTTGTTGAAGCCACTTCTTTGATGTCATTTGGTGTGTTTGTAACTTAAGGCTTAAACTTCTTGGATGTCTGTCCAATCCAGCAGCTATCTGCCTTCAGTCTACTGATTTTCCTCAAAGACAAACCCAAACAGCCAAACAGAAACATGCCTCTATCCGACCATCAAAAACACACATGCAGCCAAGATCGTAAGCTTACACAGGCAGACAGCTTCCCTGCCAAACCAACAGTCTAATCTGGAAACGGGATAACGTGTCAGGCTCTGACAGGTTAGAGGCGAGCCCTGCAACTCACGCCCAGCGATCACAGCCTTTGTTTGTCTTACCTGCCCAGAAAGTACCAGGACTGGCCAGAGTTTGGGTCTGCTTCTAAAGACTTCTGCAGACACTGGATGGCATAGCTGTCCTTGGTGCCTTTGTCCCCGAGCTGCTCCACCGTGTGATGCATCCAGCCTGCGGAGGAGAGCGGCAGCAATAGCCAGAGTTAGAACGTTAACATTGAAAGCAAACATCTGCTCTTGCATGCAGCTGCAGAATAAGAACAGCAATACCTGCGGGAAACAAATGCAAACGGATCTGATTTAAACTAAATGCTTTTTTATTCTAGAGGACGACTGGCTAAAGAGCAGGAGGCTGTCTTCTTCACGCGTTTAAAAACGTCTTCTACAAACATCTCCTCCCTGCTTTTCCGACCGATTCACACAAACACACACTGGCGCTGAGCTGTGATGGGCAATTTCCAACAAATGCAGTGTCTCTGGCGAGCAATCACGGACCACCCCTGGTTCTTATACACCTGTGGCAAGCTGCACAGGTCGCCATGACAACCCCAGTAGGAAAAGACTGGGAATAGCTTTTACAACCGGGTGAATGAGTAGAGGAGGGAGGGAGGGAGGGAGGGAGGGAGGGGTGCGAGGTTTCTGCACAGCAGAGGAGAAGAAAACTGAAATCTCTGTTTGCAGCGAGACGTGCACAAAGACGTGTTAATCCCACAGCTTCCACCGCGCTTTCAGGGCCGCGAACTTAAGGCTTCGTTATTAAATTTCCTCGTAGCAGAAGCGCTTTCTCATCTCTTTCTTCACGTCGTCTGCGGCTCCGCCTCCACAGCGCCATCATCTCTAGCACAGATGTGAAGCTAACTGGTACCCGAGACGTGACCGAGCCAGACCAGAACCCCGGCTCTCAACTTTAGCCCGAGTGTCCGGTTACAGAGGGATGACACGAGCGAAAACAGAAGCCGTGATTTCGTTTATTTCCTCCTCGCTGCCTCGATCGGATTCCCAGCGAACGAGTTGAGCCTCTTTTCCTTGAATCAACACCGGCGCGAAACCCACTCGACTTGAAATACGTCTAACGGCACCACAGACACACTCCGCTCACAAACAACATTATTTTGCAACTGAACGTCAGACGGCGTGCATCTAAACCTTCCGTTGGGGGAAGGGAGCAAGAGGAAACAATGCTCTGCTGCAGGACACGTGCTCATATTTAAATAAGACGCAGAACGCAACAGAAAGTTTATATTATGAGAATCACTTAAAATGAAACAAAGCATGACTGGTTTAGCACAAATAGCACAGCTGAGTTATGCACGAGTCAGAATGCAATCAGTTTATAGACGAGAATATGTAAAAGCAGGAGACACTCACCAAGTTGTTGCAGAGTTGTTGCCTTCACCTGTGCAGGAAGATTTTCTGTCTGCAGCAGACTTTCATACGCCTCTTTCGCTGCCTTGTATTTCTTCTACAGGAGAGAAAGACGGAGAGAGAGAGAGAGAGAGAGGAGAAGAGACGGGGAGGTTGTTTAAGCCAGACAGGACGGCCGGAGTTTTATGGTTCTATCTGGACGGACACAAAGAGTCTAAAGACCTCCTCACACTTGTAATGACCAGCCAGACAGACACACACACGGGGGAGGGTCAGTGGAAGAGGACAGGCCAGACTCAACACGTCTGGCAGCTCTAAGTGTGTGTCTGCACTTAACCGCGGCGCATGCTTTGTGTTTTGAGGAAACCTGAGCTTTAAGGTTTGAGGAGAGCCCGCGGTTTGTTTTAACTCGGCGACCTCGCTGACCCTGGGACCTGGCCCGGTACGTAGAGGTGCTCACGGGCTGAACGCCGACTTATCAGCTCAAACACTGTGTTCCTAGACGCACCCCCACCCCGACGCCCCCCCCCATCTCCACCGCCCACGAGTCTGCACGTACACCTACACACACACACACACACACAGTCTGGTCCTGGACTCTTCCTGTCTGCGCCCAATAAAGACACCTCAGGGTAAACAATGACACTATGGGAACGTAAATGAGACTCGCTCTGAGAGGTTCCTTCCTGTTCGGACTAATGATCAAGCTGCGACCCGGCCAGGCGGCAAACACGGATATGGCAGAATATCTGAACAGCTGTTTGACTCCCATGCTCGATTCCAAACACTGCAGCTAAACAATGCTAAGCTAAAGGTGTAAAACTATGTTCTGCTGGGAAACTTCTAGACCTGGCATTCATTCATTCATTGGTGTGGATGTTACTTAGACATGTAGCACCCACCTAGACCAGACCAGGCACCCCCACCCCATAGCAATGACACTCCTTGATGGCAGCAGCCATCCCCAGCAGGATGCAGCCACAAAAACACTTTAGGAGCAACTAAAAAAAAAAAAAAACATGAAGAACATCTTAAAGTGTTGACCTGGCCTCCAAATTCACTAGATCCCAAACTGGGATGATCCACAGAGGCCCCTCCCCTCAAAGACCCCCCCACTAACACAGGACACCCTCAGAGAGCCCATGTCCATTCCCTTCACAAATATTCCGCCTGATTTTGCGTCTACACTTCTTCAAATATAATAAAAGCGGTGCCCCAAATACAGTTGAGAGTGACGGACTAGTCGTTGCTAGGTCAACACTAAGAGGGAACAGCCCATGTGTGTGCAGAGATAAATTAGAGCTCCGTGCTTATTTACTCAGCTTCCTCTAACTTGCAAACCGCAGCACCTTTGGATATTTTAAAGATATGAACCTTGAGAGAGCTGACGCCCGTTTGCTCGGCGGCATTCAAACCCAGGGGGAACATTAAAGGACAATAAACAGTTCTGAAGGAGGAGTTATTTCTTACCTGGATCTCATACAAATGAGCGATGTGGAACTGAACTGTGGAGGAAAGAAGAAAAGCAGAAAAAAAAACCGTTAGCGTTCAAGAAATCTGGGACAACACATCATCACCCTTATGGACCTCAGTGGGTACAGACTGCCAGCAGTATGGAGCACAGATGGGAGGGGACGGAGGCAGGGAGGCAGGGAGGCAGGGAGGGAGGGAGGGAGGGGGACGCGTTCCCCGAGTGTAAATGTAATCTGAAATCACAGTCTGTATGTGCAATGTGCTTGCAAGCTCTTCCAGCTCTCTCTCTCTCTCTCTCTCTGTCTCCTTGTGCTGTCTCCTAGGCAACGCCAGTCTTAGGCAGAGTCAGCAGGGAAACGGCAGCAGAGAGAGGAAAGAAATAATAATTTCCTCCTCTCCCAGATCTAGAAATATTCCTGTGGCCTTTCAGCATGTGCTATACGCCGCTGACAAGGTGATGTATATTAAATCCAATGCTATGCTACACAGCAGCAGCAGCAGCAGCAGCAGCAGCAGCAGCAGCAGCAGCAGCAGCAGCAGCAGCAGCAGCAGCATGCAGCATCTTTCACATCCAGGCTCTGATCATTTTTAACCACTCTACTTACTTTCAGCTTTGGACAAAGTGCAGAGATTGGAGTCGATCAAAGCCAGCTGAAAATGCTGCAGAGAAAAAAGAAAAGAGAAGGTAGTTTATTATTAGGCACACAAACCATTTAAATAATAGATATCCAACTAGTTTCTGCAGTAGTTCTCCAGAAAACAGAAAAGTACAGGACTGCTTGTGGGTCCTGACGCTTTTAAGGAAGTCCTCCTCCTCCTCCTCCTCCTCCTCCTCCTCCTCCTCCTCCTCCTCCTCCTCCTCCTCCTCCTCCTCCTCCTCCTCCTCCGTGCAATCTGCTGCGCTGAAAGCCACGGCAGATTCACAGCAACCCAGCGCTGAACCCGGGTGACCGTAACATGAGAGGACACTGATAGCTGGGGGGGGGCTGAACCACAGAGACTCTTATGTCTGGATCGCTTATCTCCCTCGTTCTCTCTAACCTTCCCCTCTCTGCCCCCTGCCCCGACCGGAAAAAAAGACACCCATATCCAGCGGCGTCCTGGCCCGTCATCCAGACTCACGGCTAGCGGGATAAAGCGGACGTCTGCAGAGGCCGGCGCGTTACTTCTAAATGTCTCCACCCAGGGTCGCTGAACAGATTAAACCCCGTGAGTAGTCAGAGGGTTTCTCTTCTGGCGGCTCAAGATCTCAAATCCACCTTGAGATGTTAAAATGCTGCTACGCCGCCTTTACTCTGACCTTATGCTTCATTAAAGTCATAAATGTGAAAGCCCAGCAGGGCGCCTGGCCACTCCTGCAGAGCTCTAACTCACATGCATCCATAGGTGGCTTCAAGGTGACGGGGCATCTCCGTGACCCGATGCAGTCACGGCAGCGTTATTTATCTGGGTCAGTACGAGCCGAGAACACACCTCCTGCTCGCCACAATTTAGCACACAGTTATGGAACAGACTGTACCGCTGGAGAGCTCTGGATGTGATGGATTACTTAGAAGAAACAACATCCTAAAAGGCAAATCTAAACGAGGAGGAGCCCGTAGCCTCGCAGCAGCTGCACAAGCCGCTCTGTGTCAGACAGATAAAAATCAAAGCGGCGTCCGGCTGCTTTTTTTTTTTTTTTTCCTCGTGCTTCTCCCAGGGCCGGCGGGAGCTTCTCACACTTCCACGTGTGCAGAAGCCGAGCCGAGAGCCACAAAGCATCCACATGCCTGGATGTGACGGAAACACAGAAGGTTTTACCTGGATCGCTTTGCGTTACTCTCCTCCTGAGACCCCTCAGCATCCTCCTGCAGCCCTCGGCCTCATCTCTTCCTTTCACACTTGCTCTACCACCGGGGAGATAATGCAGCAGGATTGGCAGCTTGGCATTCCACCTCCCTTCCCATGTCTCGCTTTCCTCTCTCTCTCTCTGTGCTATCTTTCTTCTTCACCTCCTCCTCCTCTCTGTCGCTCTCCCCCTCCTTTCCTTCCTTCTATCCTGGTGTCACTGATTACTATTCAGCAGACGGCTGCAGTGGAGGGTGCAGAAAGATGACACACAATACCTCAAAGCTGGTTACAGGCACACCAGCCTCTACCCGTCTCCCCCCTCTTCCTCCTCCTCTCTCGATTCAAAGCTCTTCTCTGCGGCTCCACGGAGACAGTCGACTCGCCGCCTCAATTTGCACGAGCGCACCGTCGCAATCTCATTTCCTCTCCTCTCATTGGGCGAATTAGCAGCCACTAATGGAATGAGAGTCTGTCTGTCCGTGTTTACCGTGGAATATAAGTTACGTGCAGTTATGAGCAGCGACTGGCTCCAAATTAGATTCTCACAAACTGCAGGCTTCCCTTGATCACTTTATGCCTCCCGACTTCCACCCCCTAAAGGAAACATCCAGATGAAATATGAATATCTGGTGAAAACGCTCATCGACCGCTAAACGGACCCTTTTTCTGTCAATTTCCTGTTCTCCTTTCTCCCTCGTCTACCTTTATTTAATCTCTGCTCCTCTGAATGAGCGCCCAGCCCTCCCCGGTAGATAACTGGGGCAGTCCTGTGTGTGTGTGTGTGTGATTTGGTCGGTGGGGTTGTGTGTGTGTGGAGCTGGCAGCGATCCAGGGCTGTGAGGGAGGGGTGCATCCAAGACAGGAGTGAGGACGTGCAGCACGTGCAGCCCACTGAGTTCAATACTGTAGCATCAACACAGAGGCAAACACGCCGGATGTGAAGCACGCAACGCGCCGTACGGTCTCAGGTCTCAAAACACCGTGGATGCCTGACGTGATTTTAACTACGACCAATCAGCCTCCACATGACGAGCACCTGCCAGGGACGGATCAGAGCACAGACTCCTCTAGAGCTCTGAAGGAAGCAGCAGATCATTAAGTCACATAAGCTGAAGAAACATCTTCCAGAGAGGGTTAGGGAGTTTATGGCAGCGTTGGATGAGCAGAGAGAACACAAGGTACCAGCTACCCTCTCCACACTACATTAACTTTGACTGGAAGATTTATTGGACTGAATCCAGTCCACTCTAGGAGAAGACAAGGAAGACAAGGACAGACTTTAGGAAGACACAGGAGACCAACTCTAGAAGAAGACAAGGACAGACTTTAGGAAGACACAGGAGACCAACTCTAGGAGAAGACAAGGACAGACTTTAGGGGAAGTTATTTTAAGATCATATCAGGACTTGGATCATGGACATAAAGACATGACCTGTACGCCCCTAGTTTCCACAGAAGGGTGGACACAGTCTGCAGCAATGCGTATGTAGGTGCTACGTGTCAAACCAACGTCCACATGAACAGTGGGACACAAAGAGCATGGTGCAATCAGCAGCAACGTGTTCCTCAGGCCATAAACGTGATATATTACCGTTCTTCTCCTCACTTATCTGCAGCTACACAAGAATATATGAAACAAACCGTATTCTCCTTTCTACCAGAACCAGCGTTTAGTTTATTTCTAACTGGAGCTACGTCTGTTGGATCAGGACATTATCTTCACCTGTCAGTGGTCATAATATTACGGCCGATTGGTGTAGCCCAGAGCTGCTAAATCAACCATTAGCGTTTCAAATTAATAACACACTCTAGTAGAGACACAATAGCCAGGATTCCTCTGACGCCGTGTTGAGACATATGATAAAACTCTGCTATGACAGAGCGTCTGGAGCAGAACAAAGCTCAGGATCAGGTAGCAGCTTATCCCCTGAATAGACGCAGCGTTCTCAGATGCTAATAGCTCCATAGGTTCTAGTCAGAAAGCTGCTGTCCACGGTGTCAGAGGACAGCAGACGGCCGAGACAGACGATCCAACGGGCTTTGTTATTGTAGAGGACGAGTGAGGAGCCGTCCCTTCCATGACTGCACATCAGGATTATAGTACGGTCGGGAATGAATGGAAAGTGACGCCATGGGTTGATGCACTCAGGTCCAGATACATACTTCTGCTGCTCATCAGCACTTTGAGATGTACATTACTGCCCACGCTACCAAATGGCATCAGGAGGCTTCCAATCTCAGCTGCGTCTGTGCAGACATTGCTATGACAACGATCAGGCACAACATTATAACCACTTTCCTAATTTTGCATAGGTCTCCCTTGTGGTGACTCATCAGAGAATGGACATGGGTCTTCTGAGGGTGTCCTGTGGTGTTTGTGGGGGGGGGTCTTTGAGGGGAGTGGTCTCTGTGGATCATCCCACAGATGCTTGATCAGTTTGGGATCTAGTGAATTTGGAGGCCAGGTCAACACCTTGAGATGTTCTTCATGTTTTTATTTCAGTTGTTCCTAAAGCAGGGGTCTCTAACTGATCCATGAACAGGCCGCTGTGGCTGCAGGTTATTTCAGGTGTCCTCAGGCGTCCTCTTGCTTGACTGGAACAAAAACTTGCCAGTCACACCCACTGCATGGGTGCTGCGTGGTTGGAATGAAAACCTGCAGCCACATGGGCCCTTTCACGGATCAGTTTGAGACCCCTGGACACTCCTTGAAGGCAGCAGTCATTGCTATGGGGTGGGGGTGCCAGGTCTGGTCTAGGTGGGTGCTACATGTCTAAGTAACATCCACACCAATGAATGAATGAAGCCAGGTCCAGAAGTTTTCCAGCAGAACTCAACGCGACACAAGATGTTGTCCACCTCTCCTGTCAGTGGTCATAATGTTCTGGCTGATTGGTGGTATGATTTCTAAAAACGACGCTCAAGCACAGAAAGCTATCAGATTCAGATTTACCTTTAAGCTTGACTCGTAGTCTGTGTTGACTTTAAACATGAGCCCCAGTCTCAGGTGAATCTCTTTAGCTCTTGAGAAGCTGGGGTCGATGTAAAGCACCTCCTGGAATGCCTTGATTGCCCTGAGGGGTAAAGAAAGAGACAACAAATAAGTTTGAGTCATATTTTTTACAAACATTTAACGTAAAACCAGGATCCTAAACCACGCCGCTGCAGTAATATCAGCTCACTATCACTAGATAAGCTGACTTTCAATCAGCGGCAATCAGTGGGAGTTTCACAAATATTTACCAGAGCTGGGGCGACATCGACAAACTCAAGATATTGAACCATGACTCAGTACTTCATTGATAACTCGGGCATGTATAGTAGCTAGTCAGAGAAGCGTAAACATCGGCTCCGTGGGAGATTTTTTAAAACCTCATAAGGAAGTGGTTTGACATCAATTCTAGCCAGATGCTGCAAAAAAAAAAGTAGTTTGTCATATTTATTCAAGCCCATTATAGCAACACCATGCCATTTAGTTTCCAGCAGTGTTAGATGATAGATAACCATTAACCCTTTAAAGAAAAATTGAAATGTTTCTGGACAGAAATATATGAATGACAGAATAATGTTGTTTTGATGTTGGTTGGTAGCTATGGTTAGCTGCTGAGCGGACCCTACAAGCCAGCAGCGTTTAGTTAGTTTATGTAGATTATAGGTTAATTGTCAAATCACATGACTGTAGGTTTGGTGGGGCCTCTAAATGAACATGTTTACATGGTCTTTAGAATCGCGATTTTGATCGGGATATTGAAGTATCCCGGTTTTGTGTTTGTCCATGTAAACACCATATCCCGAATTCAGAAATCGGGTTATGTCCATTTCCCGATTTCAAGAAACCCAGCTTTGCTACCTGGAGTACTCCGATAGAAGCCGGGATACTGGAGCATGTATACACCATATCCCGATTTCTGACGGCTGCCCACTGTCTGCGCATGCGCGAGTGACACCAAGCGACGCACTAGATATACAAACAACATGGCGGCAACGAGAACTTCTCACTTTTGGAGCGACGGAGAGACTGAATTTTCCCTTAAAGTAATGAAAGAACTAAACATAACGACGTGTTTAGATGGCAGAAAACACCATATTGCTGATGTATTAAAATCTGTTGCGGAAAAGCTACGTGACGCTGGTTTTCCACCTCGCTCCGCTGAACAAGTTAGGTCCCGTTAGAAAACGCTCAAAAAGACGTAACACAAGCATGCGCAGATAGGATGCAGTGATCGGAAAACGGGATACTGTTATTTATCATATGGGGATATGAATAACCAGGTTTCTCTTTGTTCCATGTAAACACCATATCCCGATTATGCTCAAAGCCGGGATAAGCCTCAAAATCAGGATACTAAAGACCATGTAAACGCAGTCATTGTGTTTTGCCTGGGATTTTGGCACAAGGGATTGTAACATCGTATCCTGTGTATTACTGAATGAAAGCCTTTATATAGCTATGGTAATAAGTTCAGACAACATGGATATTTAATTAAGCCCTCAATCCCAGGTGTTTCTATTCAGACTGTGAAGCCTCTGAAACGCTGCGACAGTTTCATAACAGCCCAGAAATGGCTCTAAATGTTTTTTTGCCTCTCTGTATCTCCTCTCCCCAAAGTGATGTGGCTAAGTTAACAGAGATTTAATCCATTTATCCAACCAGTGGTAGAGACAAACGCGAGCTGCAGCTGCCACAATCTCACAAAATCACACGAAAAAAACACCATCTGCTATAAAAAACATATATATAGCCCTGAAACGTGTGATGCTAACAAGTTTTTCGGGCCTTTTGTGTCCAAATGTGTTTATTGGACAGTTCTAAGCACAGAGAGATTAAATATAATGCAGTGAGAAGGATTGCTTTATAGCTGCATCTTTACTTTACCAAACCTTAACTATAGCAGCTGTGATTGGTCCAAAGTGCATTTCCTGTTCACATCTGAGCAGCCAGACATGCGTAGAAACCTCTCCGTTGTTCAGCCTCCTATAAACCATCTACCCAGACGTCTCCTCTTTGTTCTGTGCTGCAGCGACTTCACCAAAAGTAACTGTAGATTCACATTCATGAAGTCAAACTCCAGCATCAGTCGCTCAAGTCGAATATCAAAACTACCCAGAGTGCCGTTTCTTCTCCTTCAAGCAGAACCATCTTTGACAAATCTACCAGCTAACTGAGAGCACATTAACCCAACAAGAGCCATTACAGGAATTAATATTGATTAGCTGCCTGGATGTGGGGGTTACTGTTAATCACCTCTCATAGCTGGTTAGGAAATATAGAATATATCTCGTGAAGAAAAGCAATAATCAATCCGTCATCCATACTTGAATGTACTAAATGGCTAACAGGCTGCTATCATCTTAAACTTCTTTCTAGGGCTGCACCGATTCGTCAACTCCAATTAGCTTAGCATACATAGCAGGAGGTGCTGCAGTGTTTCCCAATATATCAAGAGAGAAATCAATTTAACAAGAGATCCAGGCGCTTGAGAGAGATTTGTCACGGTAAATACTTTTGTCCTGCAGAAGAGCAGTAATCAGGCCGATGACTCAAACCTCCCCCAAACCCAAAAAGATGAAGACGAAGCGGTTGCATACTTTCTAGAACTGAAACTGAACCCAATTTAGTCTGATGGTTAGTTAGTCGGTTAGTTGGTGGTCAGAGCCTGGGTAGTCATGTGTTTTAGAGTGAAGACGAGACTCAAGAGCGTATGCTAATGGATAGCAGATGCTAATGACTAGTGTGGCAGGCTAGATCGTTTCTGTACATGACGACCTATAAAACTAAACCAGGTCTTTATGTGAAGTTTCAGATGCATTTCCAGTTACAATCAACACAAGTCACTGAAATCACACACAGTGCATAATACATAGTGCTTAACTTCCCTAATTACACTCAATGAATCTGAACTTTTGTTGAATGTCATGTTTAAATTAGGGATGGGCGATATGGACTAAAAAAGATTATCATGATAATTACTGGTATGTATCACAGTGACGATAAAAATGATAACTAGACAGCTGCTAAAAAAATGTATTTTAACAAATTGGAAGTCAACAACTCCACCATCTCTAAAACAATGGTGGAACGAAATTTTATCATATTGCACACCCGAGAAAATTATGTACAGTGTGAGGGGTAAACCAGAAATATTCCTCAATATATGGGGGCCCCTGATGAAAATAATCCCCCAAATCGAAGCCTCCATGGATTGAATGTAATCATGTAAAATTATGTATATGTCTCAAATTGTTCTTTATCGTATGTATTTTTTATATCCTGCGCGGCCTGGCGGGGGGTGGGTAGGGTATGGGTATGTGTTTGTGTGGATTGTCTGTCTTTAAATGTTTTGTAAATGTTATAATTGCAAATAAAAACAAGTTTAAAAAAAAAAAAAAAAAATGATAACTAAACACCATTTCATCCTAATCTTTCTGACTCTAATGCATCAAGTTTTCTCACTCGTTGTTGTTTTTTTCCCGGACTCTTTGGATGAAGTCGACGCTGCTTCTGCATCTTTGCTCATTTTGTCTTTCTTCATCTTCTGGTTTGTGCTTTTGTTTGAGGTGGTGGAACAAATTAGTGCTGTTACTGTCCTTTTTATGCACTATTTGTTTGCAAACCTTGCATGTTGTAATTTGCTGGAGTGGCCGGAGTGGTAACAAAAATACAAATATTTAATTTCTTTATATAACTGAAAAATCAATTGAGGCGTTAAGGGGTTAAAACCAAACCAGATAATGGAGGTGGAGCCTCGTTTAGGAACGAGCTCCTCTCTGCCGGCGTATCTGCTCCACCTTCCACCATTGTCGCTTTGTCAATATTCCACACATGTTGGGCTGCGAGTGTGTCGCGCACATATGTACGTCATCAATGGGTCATCAATCGTTTTTATCGCGGGATGACATATTCTTACCGTGGGGAATGTTTTTGACGATATAACGTAAGCGATTAAATATCGCACATCCCTAGTTCAAGCACCAAAAGACCAAAAGATTGAAGCAACAGCTCAGAAAATAGTTGATAAATGAATCGACATAATTGAGAGGCTTGTTGACTAAATTTGTCGCAGCCTTACGTCTTTCCGATCTCGGCATAAAATAAAACACGAACAAACTCTCTGCGTAGCCATGACAACAACGGTAACTCCATGTCAGCATGACCCTTCTCCTGCATGAAACGGCCCGAGCTCTGAGCTCCCTGCTGACGGTGTGCGACACACATATAACACACAAACACACACTGAACTCATTGCCCCCACTCCCTCCTCGTTTACTCAGACCCTCCCACTCTCTCTCTCTTTCTCCCCCTCCCCGCGGGGTTCTGAGTTCACCCACTCCTCCCTCGCTGGCACAATCAGATGTGAGGCTCTTCTGCAAAATAGGCTGTGACACAGAGCGTAAGGCAGAGATGACCAGGGGACGACTCCCTTCTTTAGGAAAAGGGCATCCGACACCAAAAAGATGCACACTGAATGACCAGAAGGCAAATAATGTACTTTGACTTAGTACGTTTTAGATTTTTTGTCCCACATTTGACGCTACTTCTGGATTAGATTTCCTAACGATCATGAAACAAATTCAAACAATCAGAAGCTTATGTGGAGCTGCTAGATCACTTGTAAGACCTGAGGAAACATTTGACGGCCCAGCATTACCTTACGTCCTGAGCTGACATAATACGTCCTTGAGGATCCAACAGGACATCCTACCGTCTCCCACTTGGGTGCATTAGAGCTGTACGGGAGGTGGAGTACAGGACACCGACTGGAGACTTTGAATATGGACGAGACCAAAGAGCTGGTCATTGACTTCAGGAGGAAGAGGACACCAGTGGGCAGGAGGTGGAAGTAGTGGACCAATACAAGTCCACATGAAGAGCAGACTGGACTGGAGGGACAGCAGTGACGCTCGTGACTAGAAGGACCTGAATAGACTCTACTTCCTGTGGGAGCTTAGGTCTTCCAATGTATGCAGGAAGTTACTGGAGATGTTCGACTAGTCTGTACTTTGCTGTGGTTTGCTGGAGGAGCAGCACCAGCAGAAAGGACATACGATGGACAAACTGATCCTAAAGGCTGGACATGTTATTGGCAGTGAGTGTCCAAGTCCAACACAAGTCTTGGATACTAGGATACTGGGAACCTTCAAATATGGTAGTTGGGACGCCCTGGTCAGGTTTTTTGCCCCTGATCCCATACTGATCCTTTAATAATCTTATCGACCATATCTGAATCCAGACCCGATCCTAAATAAACTAAACCTAAAGTCTTTCCTTGTCTTCTCCTAGAGTCAACTGGATTCAGTCCAATAAATCTTTCGGTTAAAGTTGACGTAGTGTGGAGAGGGTAGCTCTCTACTCCAGAAATGTTCTGGTCTAACCCTCTCTTTAATATTCTTCGCATGACATTATCTCAAGAAATCTTTTTTCTTTTAAACGTAGCGTTTCAGTTCTGGAGCCGCCTTTGTCTTAATGATGGCGTTGAATTAAGTTGGTTGCATTTATACAATCCCCGACTACTCACCCTCAACAAACATCCACATTTCATTATTTACAAATTTCTGTTTGACTTTATTTTCAAGATTTAAGTACTTTCACGTTTAGTTTCTTCTTCTTCTACTTAAGAATGTCGCAGTTTCTTAGTTTCTTAGTTCACGAGCGTTGACGTGTTAGCTATAATTTTCAGAAATGTCGCAAGCGAATGGTATTTTAATATATTGTAATTATTTTTTTTGGTGTCTGAGGGAAATCCTTAGCGTTTCCTGAATGAAGTCACTCACACGCTTGCCAAACCATCGGCCCCTGTGGCTTCCAGACACCCAGTTTTCTCACGAGTTATAGCCGGCTGAAGCTACGGCTTGGACGGCAAACATTCAGTAACCACCAAGCTCATAAGTTCACATTTAAGACGGCAAAAATATGTCTGCTATGAAAATGATAAACGACTGTCCCTGTCAAATGGCTGATAGTAAACTATCAAAAACATAAAGTCTGTGACACTTATGCCTCGGTTCCAACGTGCAAGTCACTGGGTGAATAAAAACATCTGGACAATTTAGAGGGACTGGGGAAGACGATGGGGTCGGTTCAGATGAGTGACAGAGCACAAAAATACACACTGCTGGCACGAAGAAGAACAAATCCCAAAATTGCTTCTAAATTTACATGATCCCCCCTGAGAAACTGAGCCACGGTCGGCATGCTGGTACATCTGGGAGGAGGCAACATCATCCAAACAAGAGGCTCGCAGATAACACTATTTACATCACGCTGATTCTTTTGGATGCAGAAAGCAGAAATCCACATCCATAGTTTTGAAGCTTCAACTGAGAAAACAGATGAAAGTAGCATGAAATCATTAGAACCAGTGGACCAACTGGTAGGAGTCAATGGTGGATAATTCAAACCGGTTAATTTGAGGACATTTTGATCTAAATATGATTGTGGGAATCAAACAAATCTCACTGATTCATAAAATCCACGTCCATTGTCTAAACATTCGCCATAACCCGCATCCTCTTCTTAGAAATAAGACCGAGATGAGCCCACGTGTGCGGTAGATCAAAAACGAGACAGAAACTCCACCTCTGAGAGCAACGTCAGACCTAAAGACTGATTGAATTTGAAAAAGTATGACGTCTAGAGCCGAGTATCGCTACTGATTTCCTGAACTGATTCGATTCTGCCCAGATTTGATTCAATTCATTTAGAGATACTTCTGCTTCTTACTCAGTTATCGAAGAGGTTTTCACAAAAAATAATGTTGCAAGTGGTTTTTGCAAATTTGTGGAATTTCCGCGATGTTGTTTTAGTTTTCATATTTTGTCCAGCTTCTCTCTGCCATCATTGCTTTGGGATCCAAAAGTCCTCTGCTCCAGAAATGCACCGGTCCAACTCTGTAATTTTTCTCTTGATGTTTGTAAAGTTCTTCTACACAGCTGACATGTTTAGTCACAGGGTTTTGGTTCCTCTTCTCCTTCAATTTCTGTCAAGTTTGATGCTAAGCAACGAAGAGGAAGACAACGTTTTGACACTACAAGGACCAAAAATAAAAAACTACAAAAGACGAGGCCTGGCTGAAGCCCGATACCGATCAGATCCTTTTAAGAAAGCCTGGATCGGCCTCAGTACTGATCTGGGACATCCCTACTTTTAACATGTAAGAATACAACATCAACAGTCCAATGTGATATTGCCAAGTTTGGACGCAAACGTTGCACTTGAGCGCACCACAAAGATTGCAGCTAACGGCAAACTGGCATATACGTCCTGCACACGCATGAAAAGATTGGGAAAGTGGTAGAACAACAATTAGCTTCAAAGCTAGAAAGAGCTCCAAATGTCATATTAATGCTGCTAAACGAGCTGAAAGGCGCCAATGGTGCAGAAAACCAGAGCCACAGAACCTGATCGACGGCGATAAGCTGGAAAACAACCAACCGTTGTGTTTCAACATCCTTCAGAAAGCAAGGCTAGCTGCGGCTCTGCTAAGCTAGGTCTTAACATTGAAGTGATAACATTGCCACATAAAGAAGAAATGATAACATTTCTATTAAAGCAAAAAGGTTTGGTGTTGAAGAAGCACTTACCATTGAAATGCGTTGTAATGGAAGTAAACCATCCCAAGGCCGTATAAAAAGGCAGCATTCTGGAGGAAATAAAAAGGTATGGAGAATTGTTATGAACAGCAACACGGTTTCCTTCAGCTCATTTAAATGACGACGGCAAACAACTTGATAAGAAGCCAAGATCTGAATGTTTTAACCTTGATGTTGTCAAAGCACAAATTATTTTCTAGGCAAAGACGACATTCAAATAACAAGGCCCTGCTTTAACCGTGGGAGTTATTGAATTTGGAAATGTACGCGTCATTTACATATGGAGGACAAGTCAAGGGTGAGTTTAAACTTTGTGGAAGAACACAAATTTAATTAGCTTCTAAAAGTACTTGCCTGTAACACGGCAGTAAAGGTGCAGTAACACGGTCGTTTACTGTATCATAATAACCAGCTACTATACCAGAATTGATTATTGATTGGCTTTAAAAAAAAAAAAAAAAAGCATGACGACAGAAAAGAGTCGGACGAAAGCAACGGCGCGTGGACAAAGTGAAACAAGAGGTGAAATATTGCGGACCACGTATGTGTGAAACCGACTGCATCAGCTTTGTGAAACCATCTCTAAATGAATCGAATCGAAACCTTCGTGAGTCAGAACTGAATCGATTCAGGAAATCTCGGTCGGCAGAGCTGCCTGTCCACAAATCATGCCACGGCGTGTTTCTGCAAGACGCCGAATCCAGAGATGCTTCCAGTGCGTGGTGCAGGTTAAGCTCCAGTGTTGCACCGTCACACTCTGCTTATTTTTCTGCTTCCCTTTCCCATTAGTTTATCCTTGGCCCGAGCAACTTGGAGCTCCAAATCCGGGACGTTTCCATCACAGCTGCTACCAGGATCGCCCCGAGGCCATTGTCTAGCTCACACCATCACTTCACGGAGCAGATGTGTAATCCAGAGGAGCCCGGAGCTGTCACATCCGATCCAAATCGGACTCTCAGCACCTCCGTTTAATGGCCACTCCAAACAGTGTAACATCAAACCGAACGGGCCTGTTGATCCGACAGGCTGGGAGCCATCATGTCTCAGGCCACAGGACCATTTAATCAGACTATCTAAACTGAGGAGAGTGTTTATGCACGAAACACCAAAAATGGACATAATACGGAGAAACATGCAGCTACACTGATACTATTGAAATGGATCATACTGATGAATGAGGTGCACGTTCTCCCTGTGTCTGCGTGGGTTCTCTCCAGGTTCTCCAGCTTCCTCCCACCGTCCAAACACATGCTGGTTAGGTTCATTGGTGATTCTAAATTGGCCGTAGGTGTGAATGTCTTTCTGTGTTAGCCCTGAGACAGACTGGAGACCTGTCCAGGGTGGACCCCCACTACTCGTTAACCCTCCAGAGTAATGAACGACCGATACATCTGCCGATATTCACGCTTTTTTTATTTCTAGCAGCATCGGACGACGTGCGTGTGCGTTCGCTGATAAATTTTTCCCGCTGTGATTAACACACAGGCGTCCACACTCAGCTCTGTGTTGCTGGAGACGCTGTAGTCCACGTGCAGACCATGCGTTGCCCCTCCTCTATTAGCAGAGCGCTGGACGCTCCGCCTCAAGAAGAGACTTTATGATGAGAGAAATGTTTCTGACATAGCTGAATATTTATGAACGTTTATCATGTATCAGACATAAGTTATCAGTCCAGTTCAGTGGAGTGTTTTGGCTAACCAAATCAAACAATTTTATGATGTAAATTGAGGGAGCAAAAGCAATATCGGCTCCAAATATCGGCTCAAGAAAATCGGCAGCCCATATTGGCCATTGGCTAAAAAAATCGGTATCGGCATCGGCCCTAAACAATCCATATGGGTCTCTCCCCACTCCAGAGGACAGGCAGCTACAGACACCGACTTTCAACCCTTGTTCATCAAAACCATCACAAGCATTAATAATTGAATGTCTAGATAAAGTCTATTCAGCATCCCCCTCATGCAAAGGAACAGTTGTTTATGTTAGCATGTGTACAGACACAACAACAGCTGAATGTACATGCACGGTTTAAATGATCAGCTGATGTTGAAACAGCATCAGATCGCTGGTAAATGTGTTAAAGTGAAGTTTTTATCATTTAGCCTCGTCCTTTGACTAAAATAAGAGTTGCTGAAACAATACAAACATGTTTCTGTACGACACAAAACAATTAAATACAGCCAACACAGTTAAAGCAACAATCCTGACAACCATAACCTCCATGGAGCTAAGATTTAGTGCAGGCCTGTCTCATTCAAATGCATTTGCTTAGCCAGTGAGTGTATGATCTTGTTTACTTGCTTTTGTTGCCTCACAGACCTGCGTTTCTTTTGCAAATTCGACAAAACTTAATTTGGCATTCACACTCCTGGTGTGAAGGGGATGTCACGACGGCGTTCATGCCGAATTTAAACTTCCCTCTTCTCTCCACAGATATCAAAAACCCCAACTTAGCGCTGCGGGAAAATGTGGAAATCGTGCAGAAAACTAATGTCTGCACGGAAAACAATTCCATTTATAGATGGCAACGTAATCATCCCGCGTTATACGACATGTTGTTGCTCTGCTGTACGTTTATATCCGTCCATCCCTCTGCTCTGCACTAGCACTGTTTAACTTGCTCTCCATTCGACAAACACCTCGCAGAAGTGGGTGCCATCTGTGTTTTCGGTGCCGTTCGATCAAGTGCAACTTTTATGCAAAATGTGTGGAGCTGTGTGGCAACGATATTTCATTAGTGGGTTAAACAAGAGGAGCTTTTTTAGAGTCATGCAAACTCACCTTCCAGTAGTCCGACTGTAAACTAAAGTACCTCTGGTATGCAGATAATGCTGAGAAAACGGCGAGAGGAGCAAAAGAAAGAGACAAAAAACAGATGATAAACAGTTAGTGGCAAAGTTAAGCGCTAAAGAAATTCAATTTAGCTACAAGCTACGCTTCCCTACCAGAGTATTTTCAAGACTAGGATAAACTGTCCAATCAGAGTCATCAAATACATTTCTCGTTATGAAAACCTAGCTGCTGCATCAGTTAATCCCAACGCTCACCTTTTATATAGTCCTCCAGGAGGAGGTTGAAGTGGCCGAGCTGGCAGAAAATGTCGGGTTCCACTTTCCCCTCTGCTTTCAGGATGAGGGCGTCATAGCAGCTGACAGCCTGAATGAAACAACACAACAGCTGTTAAAGGAACGCCAAGACGAATATGTGGTGAATCTCATGTACGTTACAGCTTTTGATTACAACTCGTCCTCAAAGCTTAGGCCAGCAGTTTAGATTTATTGGAGGTGATGACCTGACACAGCTGGCTTCTATACTCTCCAACCGTCCCAGAGGCGTTTTGCATAGTACCAGCTGGATGCCCAAACATGGACTCTGGAAGTCAGTATTTAAATGGCTAAACAAATTACTGGACAGCCCATAAAAGGAGAAATGATTCCTACGTGAGCGCATTTCTGCGTGAAACTGAATGAGCAAAAGAAGCTGAATGTCACAATCAATAAATAAACAGAGTCAGCTTTAACGTACGCCACTGTCGTAAAACTCAACAACTCTCTTAAAGTGGGTAATACTCGTGCAAGAATGGGAAATCTGGCTCGTTACAGGAGGAGCTGTGGGATATGTTTAGTTTTAAGGCTTTAAGAAATTATAGCTGGGTTTAAATTAATCTTCATTTGACAGATGTGATATCAATTTAAAGTTGATTGACGCAATTTTTTTTATATTTTTATATTTAAATACACCTGCATCCTCTCGTCTGCTAGTTAGTAGAAGAAGAGCTGAACGAAAACAAAAGTGAAAAAACACAAATCTCCGATGACGACATTAGCTTTAAGTTAAACTGTCAATAAACTAAAACGACCTCTAAATGAATTGATATTGAATCAAATCAGGAAATCAGCAGCCAGTAGATAACATCTGAAACTTCGTAATCCTCATTTGCACCTAGCATGGGCGCTATTAAAGAAACACAACGTTAGCTTTCTGTTACTGGTTCATGCACAGCACAAAGCTGCAACTACACTACCAGTGTGAATCTAATATTCAACACTACGGCTCTGTGAAAGACTCTTGGCAGTTCATTGGGTACACTAGAGAAAACAAATGCTCTCTAATATTACAGTCCCGCGCTAAATCTCCCTTCATAGCCGCTCTGATGTCAAAACAGCGTCAGAAAGGTGGCGACTGAACTGGATGATCGTTGTGGAAGGATGTAGTTAGTGGTGCTGTTAAACTGGACTGAACTGTTTATGTTATTTAACCTAGCCTCTAGACTAAAATGACAGAATTATAGGAACACGTGTTTAACTGCACTACAAACTACACAGCCTTCAAAATGAAAACACAGATGAATCAAACGCTCTCTCTCTGTCGTTTTAAACAAATGCTGAACACCACAACCACACAAGATGCAATCATTTTCAATATTCCACCTAACAAAGTGCACATTTACACAATTTACCTGGTAATGTTGGTTCGTACACACGTAACAGAACGTTTTTCTTATACATTTTCGCCATGCAACATGCAGACATTTGAAAACTGAATGATATGTGGACCCTATTTAAAGGAATAGCAAAATTCATTCATGCTCCATCACTGCAAATCTAACTGCACACACGTGAAGCATTGGGATCTGTTTAAACGAATGCATTACATTCTAGCTCAGCGTACCACTTAAATGAGCGCTAAACCGTCCTTTAAACGCATAAATGTGTGCCACAGAGTTACGCTGAGACCCAGCAGCACGAACCACGGCGACAGTGTGATTCAGCAAACCCAAGTATCACTCACACGCGTCCTGCAATTGTGCAAGCTACTGTATATGAGGACAGTCCAAAAAAATGAGCCGTTTTTTTTCTTCTTCTTCTAATGTTTACCTGTGTTCCCTCTGTTTAAACACTACTCCCCCTCTTCCTGCTAATTTCAAAATGGTAGAGTCCAGGGAGGATGTAAAGGGGATTGAGTTAACAGTGCAGGCTGTGATTCAGCTTTACAATATGTGATGTTATCAAGAAGAAACAAAACACACAATCACATCTTTTTGGCTAAATTCTTATGATGTGCACCAGGGTGTCTGGCAGAGTATTAAGTTAAGCTACATGAAAAAAATATATATATATAAATCCTGACTGAATGATTGGGCCTAAACTGGAAGTACCACCTAACACAACAATGTTCCCAGCCATCCTTTAACATGAAACCCACATGTTGAAGACACACACCGAGCGCAGGTAGTAACCTGGACCGCATGAACACGGGAGCCATGTGTGCCCTCAAACACTTGCACGTTCGCTTCAGCGTGGGTCTGCGCCGGCTTCCGCTTTCTTTGCCACCTTTATTTTAAACGCACAACGCCGCCGTCGTGATATAATTTCACGCGAACGGTTGTTAGCCTAGCCCCCGATGCTAAGTTAGCTAGCGAAGCTTTGCTAGGTGTTTGAGTCTCCATCCCCGCCATCTTGGCTCAATTCAAACAACCGCTATTTTTTTATGATTTATTTTTTTTGCAACACCGAATTAAAATTATACACATGTCTGCCTTCGATATTATAAAACAAGCGGTGCCGTGATATTTGTATGTGCGGGTGAAGTGGGGAGAAAACCAACGGTCAGTTAGCCGCTACATGCTAACAGAGTGAGCTGACGCACAATCCCAACTCCAGCAGCCGTTATTAACGGTGGTTTAGTGTGACACAAATATGTATTTTAACATGAATGGTCTTGTCTCGCTCGCATCAAATAAGCGGGCATTTGCCATGTTATGTGACTCGGAGCCACACTTTTGTAAGCTAACTGTAAGTTAGCAAAGGTGCAACCGTTTGTTAACCCTCACTTTGAGAGAACCAGTTTACTACAGCTAATAATAAAGGGGAAAATAACAACAGTTTAAACATTTGTGTGATTTATTTGCACACGCCTCCATATTTGCGTGAGCCTTTGTGTTAAAAAAAATCACATATAAGCTGTGGCAAGTGTGTTTTTAAACAGTCTATACAATGCTATCACGGTAGCATGGCATCTATTCTCTCAACAACCGATGACACCACCGATTTTTTTTTTTTATTTAGCAGGGTGGAGATTCATATCGCCGTGCAATATTTAATGTAGCACGACGCCAGTTTGTGCACCTTTTAATAGCGATAAAAGCGGCGTAAATGCAGCGGAGACGTTTCATCTGGTGCTCGGTGGTGTACATGTTGTGTTGCTGTGTGCAGTAATCCACAAATGAACGCTTGCTTTTACAGTCAGACGCCGCTTCGAAGTTGGGGGGGAATATGAGGCTTGTGAGTGTGCCGCGGCTAGCCGTGGAGCTAGCGTGGCGCTGGGAGGTCTGTACCACTTATTTCAGGTGGGATACCGCGCTAATAGCAGGAGATAACGGAGAGAAGCGGCTGTGATCCTGTTCTGTGGCATACCTTTAACAGCAAGGCCTTCGTTCTGGCGCCATCTTCTTGAAGCCTATGAAATCCAAACAGTGAACTGCAAGTAGAGGACAGACAACACACAGGCGGTTCCGTATTACTTGGGGGCATTCGTGTTTGTTGTTTCAAAACTGCGCGGAGAAAAAAATGTAAAATGCAGGGGAAAAAAACAGAGGGAGCGGGCGAGACCGCTCACACAATGCAATAGTCTGACCTGTCAATTCCGGCCAAGCTCTCTTTCTCTTGCGCTGTTAGCTTCGGAAAGTCCTCTTCGATTTCAGTCGCTTTTCCCGACGCCATTTTCTCCTCGTCATTACCAGCAACGCCGAGACTCCGGGCAGCAGCAGAGGCAGCGGCGGTGAGCGACACTCCGCACGATTTCATGGAAAAGCGATGGGAAGATCAACGGGACCGAGCAACTCCGGCGAAATTCAGTCACAACGAAACTGTTGCACACCGATCCAGGATTAGCGGGGCGTAGCGTAATTCTTGCCAAATCCTCAAGGAAATGATCCCTTCAAGTTACCTTCCACACTCCGCATTGTACATCAAAACACAGCGTGTATTCCAGTGCCAATTTGTGCATGAAGTTCATGTAATGTTGGGTTTCGGGAGTGAGTGTTGTATGATAATATCGCAAACTTCCCCAACCATCGGCTCAAAGTTGTTGTAATTGTGTCACATAGGCAAACGCACGCCGCCACCGCCGACACGCCCTCCGCTCGCGTCGGCCAATCAGCGGCCGGCGTCTCCGACCACGTGACGGGCTCCAGTTGATGTGTTGCGAGCACGCGAACGAACGCGCGCACGCACACATCAAATTAAGGCCCGCCTCCTTTTCTGCGATTGGGCCTTCGGGGTATATTATGATTACGTAACCGTATTTTAAGGCTTCCTATTGGTCGATATACCCATCAAGTATGTCGAGGATATTTGCAACGTTGCACATAGATAGATAGATAGATAGATAGATAGATAGATAGATAGATAGATAGATAGATAGATAGATAGATAGATAGATAGATAGATAGATAGATGACAGTTATTACAGACAAAAATAAAAACTTTAGCTCACTTGCCTGTTTTGTTTAGCTATGGTTCTGTATTATTATATTATGGCTAATTGGTTGTAAACCAGTGTACTCCCTGCTGCCCATATTAATGTATTTATATATTACTTACATACATATGCATACATTTCTGATTTATGCTATTATTCTCCACAGCTTGTTTATCAAACTCCACTATAGCTGCCACTTTATGTCAATATAATGCCCTTATACAGCCACAGTACATTACCACAAGACATTATGTTGTAAACTGACTACTAAATGCTTATGACATGCAGTAGTACAATTATTCATCACATAAATAAAAAAATAGGACTCACTATCTGGTAGGATTCAGGATTCAGTCATTATAAATTGCTTGGAATTAGTTTCACTTTTGTGATCATATATGAAACATGTCCTTAATGTTTATTGAAAACACACCGGTTCCAGAAAGCGTATTCACTGTAATTGCTTATTGCTTTGTTTTGTCTTTGTACAGTGTCCTTGTGTGTCCTGAAAAGGCACTTATAAAATATTATTATTATTGTATGTCAAACGAATAAACACATTAATTGAACAATATAAATTTATTTCTGGTTTAATAATTATTACTTCATTATTTAAAGCTGAACTTTTGGCTGGTCAAATCATGTTTTAATTACCTACACTGCATTTTTGTTTTATTTTATTGCGCTACTTGGATTGAAAATAAAGTGTGCTCATACTTTATTAGCACTGACACAGTTTGTATTTGATTTTACCACATTACTATTGTTATTATCATTCTGTAAAGTAATAAAGTAATCTAGTTGTGAGCAGACGGAGAGGCTCACTTTCTCTTTTACTTTGACCGTCTCAATGATGTAGATGACGCCAGACGTGGAGGCAGCTGAGGACAGACCTGCGTGCTCCAAAATGGCGAACCGCGACAAGGGTAAGAAGGCATTTAAGACAGCTACATAATTATCTGAAGCCAGACACGGGCCGTATTCAATAACCGCTCGCTGGGAAGCATTATGAACTTTCGTTTTACAGTCGTGAATCCTTCAAACTTAGTTTCCGCTCCCGCAGACACACCGACGTCTGCATTAGCTTCAGAGCTAGCTTAACTTTAACTTAGCCTAACAACTAACGGCTAGCTTTAGTTGTCTCGTGCTAACTTTGTCAGGCCTTAACACTTTAGCTAAGTTCTGCGTGTAGCCGCTAATTAAGCTGTAACACACTTAATAAACACTTCAAACATTTGTTTTTGCGTTGAGTTTATAACAACTGTGCTAGGATTTGCTACCATGCTAATGTTTCTGTGTCGTCCTTTTATTTGTACGCTAACGGTTCTGTTCTCCCTCTTGTTTGTAAAAGACCTGGAAGAGGAGATTTACGACAAGGTCGTAGATCTGACAGAGTATGCCAAACGTCAGCGATGGTGGAACCGCCTATTCGGAAACAACTCAGGCCCGGTAGCAGAGAAATACTCTGTGGCCACACAGATCGCCATAGGAGGCGTGAGTGGATGGTAAATATGCTCCTTGGAAATGCATTATGGTGCCTTCAGGGGCCCTTTGTTACCTCTGCTGCTACCGAGTCCTCCATGAGCTATTTATCATGCTATTCATAAAGCTATTTGAATGGTACCGTGCTCAACTTCTAATTCAGGAGGTGATCTGAGATTATATTCTCGTATCAAACAACTTCTTGGACTTTAACTTATGATGCAAAACTTTTATTGGCGGCTGCAGCCACAGTTTGATTAACCGCCGTGCTCTTTTTTCTTGTCAGGTGTGTAGGTTATCTTTTCCAGAAGGTTGGTAAAGTTGCTGCTACCTCTGTCGGGGGAGGTCTTCTACTGCTGCAGGTAGTCTTGCCTCTCTCTATATGAACATACTGCAATCAGCCACAACATTAAAACCACTAGCTGTAATGTAGCACGCATGCCCGTCCCATAGCACCAACGCTCCCCCATCATTGCCACACCATAAAAACTGATTAAGAAAAGTTAAATAACATGAATATAGCCTGTGGTGTTGACCTGATGACAGATATTAGGCAGGTGTCTTTAATGTTGTGTCTCGTGTGTGTGTGTGTGTGTGTGTACATCACAGGCTTTTAAGCACATTCAAAATATTGTTGCGTATCTCTCTCTCTCTACAGATTGCTAACAACACCGGCTATATCCAAGTGGACTGGAAGAGAGTAGAGAAGGATGTCAACAAAGCTAAGAAGCAGTTAAAGAAGGGGACAAATCAAGCAGCCCCGGAGCTGAACACATTTGTCGAGAAGGTAAGAGTTCTGTGGGTTTGTTTTAAACCGCCTACATCGTTTTTGGTCTTTCTCTGCATTGTCACTGTTTATTAAGATAAAACAAACCGCATAATTACATGATAATAGTAATAGATAAGACATTAGAGGACAAGAGAGTTCAGTGCATGGTCCCCCAGCAGCCTAGGCCTATAGCAGCATAACTAAGAGCTGGTTCAGTCCAGTCCTAATTATAAGCTTGATCAAAAAGGAAAGTCTTAAGTCTGACCTTATAAAAACAGAGAGGGTGTCTGCCTCCTGAACCCAAACTGGGAGCTGGTTCCACAGGAGAGGAGCCTGATAGCCGTGGGCGTGATTAGCTCGTTTTTAGGTAAAAACGTTTACCACTCCTTCCCTCACGCAGTGCGCACACACCTTAGGTTTGTCTGACCACCTGAGGGGCGTGGCTCCTATAAGATACCATACGATCTGTTTAATTTATCACTCAGCACCAGCACAGCCCTAACTTTAACTGTTGTTGTTCTTGTTCAGTAGTTTACTAGCTGATGTTTTCTCTCTCTGGAAGCTAATAGTGCAGGTTGTCAATCAACCACTGTCTACAGTTCGTATTAAGCTTTCGGTTGCTGCATATATGTTAATGTTAAAGCCAAACTTTAAGACTAATACTACCTAAGATTGTTCCTACCTCATCTTCTCATTTAAATGCAATTTCTTTTCCTCTTTAAACCAAATGATAGCTTTGAGACACAGTAGTTTGACATTAGAGGACGATGTGTTCTCTCATTTATTGTTGTCGTTCCAGTCTTTGGTCTGACCCTAGAATCTCCCCTGCTGATAGCAGAAGGATCTACCTCCCAGTATACTTTTTGAAACTCTAGGAACCATGAGTAGGCCTGCACGTTGAGATGGAAGTGATCTAATGGGATGATATGGTACATTGAGTACATCTTTAAGATGCTTACTCTTGTGCACTGAGGTGTCAGCTTCAGCTTGTGTGTTTCTCTGGGTACTGTCTTCAAACGATGGTAACTTTTACTGATGTAACTCCACCAGTAAGGAGAGAATCTATTATCTATTCTATTCTATCATTCTTTTATCATCTAACTAATTAACTGACTCAGACGTCTGAGTAGATGTTTGGTAGGAGGCAGAAGGAGGGAGGATTTTCTGTGCCTGTCCATCCACTGTGTAGCGTAAACAAGGAAGTGCATTTTGGATCGTTCACATCTTCATCATCACTGCGACCTGTTGAGGTGCAGCTCAGGCGACAGTCCCACGCCATAGATGTGACATGCATTCCTAAACCAGGCTTTAAACGAGGGCCGGGTATCGCTTCTTACTGTCTGAAACTATTCTGACTCTGAATGTCCCCGTTTGATTCATTTACACGTATTTGAGATGTTTTCCCAATATTTTCCCCTCTAGGTTCACACCTTGCATTCGGTTTCTGTCCGTCTCCTCTCAGGCCTTTATGCGTCATATAAAATCCAAAATGCAGCTCTCCGACCTGACGTTGCTCTCAGAGTTGTAGCTTCTGTCGTGTTGTGAATCTCCGTCACACGTAGACTAAAGTCTGTGGGTGGTGTTGCAAGGCTAGTCAAGCGAGACCACAGTGAGACCACAGGGAATGGCATGCAACGGATCAGAGGACTTTTCTGAACAGATATTCAATATTTCAGATGAAGATTAATTTGAACCTCAGCCCTATTTTAGATAATAATATTTCTCTTTTGACTTTAAAACAAAGTCGATTTTTTATTTTTCAACCATCCTCTGTTAAAATGACCTGCGGCTACCGTCTTTACTGAAGCAAATGTTCTATTTCAGTCCACAGCGTTTGTGAAGAAGAACATCGTCGTCACCAGTGGCTTCATCGGAGGATTCCTGCTCGGCCTCGCGTCTTAGGGTCTGCCAAAGGAGACGAGGGGTCTGTGCTTCTCTGGATGTCTGTGGAAAAGTATATAGAGAAACACGATAAATCATTGCTGGAGGGTATTTAAGTATTTAAGTTTAGCTTGTAACTTCAGTATATGTTTCTACATAAGCTGCACATGCTTCTGTTTTTAATACTGTACTTCCTTGTGACTGTCAGCATGACTGTGATACTTAAACGTCAGACCAGAGTGGCCCTCTTAATACACTCCGCTCTCTACGCCAAATAATAAAACAGCACATATCATGCAAAATCTGCTCTAAACCACAAAGTTGATTACAATGATAGAATTTATTTATTTTGTTACCGAATTAAATTGATGCACTGCTATGGTGGAGAGAAAGGAGATTTAAATTGACACATTTTTCACGACTCTAAATGGGATTGCCTCCGTGCCAGTGTTACAGTTTTTAATTTTTAATCACAATCAGCCATTTTCAAAGTGAAAACTTGAACTTTATTATCAAATGCTGATGGATTAGGGATTGTTCTGCCTTTTATTAGAGGTGCTACACGTTTCATGGGTTATATCAGCCTCCCCTGCATCTCTATCTCTCTCTCTTTTTTTTTTTAAATGTATTTTGTTTAGCGATTAATGGTTGATTTAGGTTCTGAAAGTTGTGGTTTATCTACAATGTAAGTAAATAAAAATGTCAAAAAATAATCCATGTTGTGCATTTATTATCAGATTTCACTTAAAAGGCACCACAAACATTTGCACCTGTGAATAATACACTTATTTAGTTGTCAGCTATGGTTACAAATATAGAATATTACATGTTATACAAGGTTCAGGTATCCAGTTTATATTTTAAAGTGCTTTTACTCGAGAACAATGAGTGCAGGAATTTTATTTGAGCATTTCCATTCAGAGCTAATATAAAATAGAAATAATCTCCACTTGTTTGGTTGATTTAGTTGCTTTCTAAGATAAATATTGTCCACGATGAATAAAAGGCTTTTAAAATTCAACACAGTGTTAAAGATCGATGCTGTGGTTTCATGATTGTGATGATTTAGAGAATCATTTGTTATCAGCTCCATAAAAACAGGAAGGTTTCTTTTAATTTCAACATGCAAATTATACAATAACTGGTTTAATATCAGGATTTATTCATGAATAATAAATAAAACTGGATTCAAATTCAGGCTGAGTCCTTTGTGGGTCCTTTCTGTGTGGTGTTTGCATCCTCTCTCCTCCAACCATCCAAAGACACGCTGGTTAGGTTCATTGATGATTCTAAATTGGTCGTAGGTGTGAGTGTCTCTCTGTGTTAGCCCTGAGACAGACTGGAGACCTGTCCAGGGTGGACCCCACCACCTTGGGCTAGGCTCCAGCCCCCCAGTGACCCGTCACAGGACAAGTGGTTACAGAAGATGAATGAAAGGATGAATATAAAGTATAATCTAATGATGCTATATATTATGGAAGTCATATATTATGCAGTAAACACAGAAGAGGTCATTGGTTCAAACCTGCATACTCCTCCTGTAGGACTAGGTGCTCCAGACACAACCAGAGAACAAGAACAAGAACAGCGTCTTCCCTCAGAGCATCGTTGTGATAAATGCTTTATCATTTATAAAGATACAATCCCCCTACCTCTGCAATAGACTCTCTCATTTGCATTAGTGTTAAATTTGAATGCCATGCTCACTTAACTTAGGACAAATACACAAGCACCTACTGCGAGAGCGCGCATGCTTCTTGTAAACGCCCATTATAGAGCGCGTATTTCCTGCAAATGCAAAAATACTTCTCTGGCAAATGTAAATGTAGCAGATACTAATTTATCTTGCTCACGTTTGCATGCAAACCTTTTCGCGTGTTATTTTTAATCTTATTACACCTATTCTCTATTCAAGCACACTGAGAGACGTGTAAGCACCGTCAAATTTCATGTATTTGCATATATTGTCAAATAAATCAACTTTTACTTAAGTAAAAGTTTACTTTCAGGACTTTTACGGAATATTTTCACCTCGTTATATCGTAAACCGATTCTTAAATAATACATTTTTCACACTTCTTCCATCACTTGAGGTGTATTTTTCCCTCAACGTGTCCCAGAATCCTCTGCGCACACACGCGCTCGTGGTTCTTTCTCTCACTGACCGTTGCTAGGAGACGACTCCAAGTAAATCGCCTCCATGGTAACCGGCAACAGACCGCAGGGGGGGAGTCGAGTCCACGGCCGCTGAGTTTTGTGAAGAAACATTATAAAGAAGTTTTAAGTACTTATCATGGCTTTACCATTTCTGCCAGGGAATTCTCCAAACGTGCGAGTAAGTTTAATACATTAAGTATATTTTTTAGAAAAAGTTTAGCAGGCTAGCTCCTGAGCTAAATGTTAATGTAGCATGTTAGCTAAAAGTTGGCAGATAGCCGTTAGCGAAAGATAAGCTGTTATGTCTTGAGATAAGATAAGCCTTTTTGTTTTGTTTTTTAAAGTTAGTAATGCTGAATAATGAATGAACTTAATTACACTATTTATTTATTTATTTATTTATTTATTTATTTAACCAAGATGTAGTTAATGTGTGTAGTTAATGTGTGTAGTTAAATGGAGAATAACATAAGATGGGGTGTTGTGACAGGGAACAACAGTGCAAGATAGGAAAATATGGAATAAGATAGACAGGAGAAACGATATAAAAAGGTAAATACGTTATAGTATAAAAACTATTTATATATTGCATCAGGTTCAAGTAGCTAACCACAAGTTGAAAAATAACAACTAGTGTAAACTGAGGGTTGAGGCGGTAAGGAGGCTGAATATGATGAATACCATGAAAAACTGGAGGTAGGTGTTGCACCAAAAAGACATGAGGTAATGACAGGGATGAGTTGGTATATGTATTGTGCTCTTTGTATGTCCAAGAAAAGAAGCTCAGCAGCAGAGGTAATAAGACATAAGACGTGTTTATTTATTTATCCCACGTATGGGAAATCTTGTCACAGTAGCATGGAGTTTGTCAAAAATGTATACAAAAGACAATAACGACTTCAAGGGGAAATTACCAAGAAAAAAACGAATTGCTTAAATTTAAAATAATAAGATGGTGAGGTAGTGGTTTGTGCAAAATAAGGCAGTGCAAAAAGCAATATTTATTTGTGCAAAAATGAATGTAAAAGCCTAAACGAAGCCAAAAAGTTTCCAAATAAAAATGCAAAATATTGCATTCTGCAGCATGTCTTAAATAGAAAGATTACATGGTTAATTTCTGCTTTCTGCACCACAGCTGGGGAAGGAGAAGTTCCATAAATCCCAACATTTTGATTATTCCAACGGAGTCCCGATGCTCATCAGCTCTGAGAAGCCAGGTATTGGAGGACAGCCTTTACCTGGCCAGAAGATTAAACCAAATTTTTCTATCTATCCCAAAGGAGAAGGCAGCGATTTACCATCATGGGTAGCCTTTGACAAACAGGTAAAATATTACACACACAAACATATAAATATCATTGTGATACAGTCCAGATTGTATTTTGCATTCTTTGTTGTGTCAGATTATGTTGCTGATTTGTAAAGTTTAAAGCAACTAGCTATAACTAAGCACCCAAGTCAGAATTTTATAAATCTGATTAACAAATGCCTCTGCAGGCTCTGTGTTTTGAAGCATACTTTCAGGAGGATGTTCCTGAAGCGCAGACTGAGACGTACCGAATCAGAAAGTGCAAGATCTACTTCTACCTGGAGGACGATACCATTCAGGTGGTGGAGCCAGAGTACAAGAACAGTGGAATCCCTCAAGGTGATCTGTCATATCACAAGAAAAGCACCTCTATATGCGCCATAACATACTATTAAATATTAACATAACTATAATATATTTAATGTTTGTGATCTCTGTGCTCAGGAACGCTTATTCGCCGCCACCGTATCCCACTGCCTCCCCCAAACGATGACCAGCTCTACAACATTTTCCATTTCAACATCAACCAACAGATGGTGCTGTACTCTCGCACGTTCACTGTGACCAACTGTGACTCGTTCACAAGGAACTTTCTCACAAAACTCGGGGTGGTCCTGAACGACCCCGCCACTTTACCCAAGGACCCGTACAGCAGCCTCAGAGAGGAGGTAGGCGGCAGGGTCCGACCATTGCTTTGGAATTTTTAATTTCTGAATCAAGGCAGAATCAAAAAGTGGAATTAAAATAGAAATAAATAAATAAAATAGCACCAAACAGAGAGAACCAGCACAAGCTTCCTTGATGTGCTGTAAAACACCAATACCTACCTCTGCTTGCTCCTTATACTGATGCCATGATATGACTCATCTTATTATTTCAGAACGAGAAAAGTATGAAGCCACTTCGACCATACGAGAGACGTGGCACGCTCAAGCAGTTCCTGGATAATGACCGCCAAGTCTTGCGCTTCTACTGCTTCTGGGATGACACCGAGAGCATTTCTAAGGAGCTCGTGATGCACTACTTCCTGGCGGATGACACCGTTGAGATCTACGAGGCGATAACCCCAAAATCGGAGAGAGATACTGTGTCCAAATTCCTACGCCGCAGCAAACTGCCTAAGGTAAGAAATACTGACTGATGAATATGTTTTGTACAGGAAAAAATCAAGACAAACACAGGTTGTAGAAATTCCTGGAAACTTCAGAGCGTAGAAAGAGACATTCTAGAAAAGAAAAGGGTGATAAGGAACACTGCAAGTGCCTTCACTTTTGTTATATTTCACATTTATAGATGGTTATTGCAAACCTAAAGGCACGCACTGCCTCTCTTTCTGGTTGGATGAGTTATTTTCCTCTTTCTCCCACCATTCCTCCCTTCCCCAAGACTCATTCACTCTGACAGGACTGCTAGTATTCAGTCTCCCTCAAGCATTTTGGCATTCTCCTCCAGTTCCTGACTGACGCCTAATTCATGTTGAAAGACAGCCAGTCCTCAATCGTGTGTGTGTGTGTGTGTGTGTGTGTGTGGTTGTTTTCAGTCCAGTAATTTTATTTGCTCTGATGCCTTTTAGTAAATGTCAGCCTTAAAGGTTGACCAGACTCCACCATCCAATGGGAAATCACCACATCCTTAATGACAGCTCGCTTCTTTACTTTGTATGTCTTATTCTGTTAGGCTCTCTCTCACGCTCCCTATCTTTTGGTCTCTCTGTCTCTTTCTTGCGCTCTCATCAGGTGTCTGCATCCATGTTTGCATGCAGTATGTTGGTCCCTTATATACAACACGTTTGCACTAACAAAGACCACACCTCATTCAATGCAAAAGAGATTTCTGGTAGATAGGACCTGAGGGAAATAGATGGAGGGGTGAGAGGGGTCGAGGGGATGGGTGAAAGGGGTCGAATGGAGGGGATTAGTGGGGTGGAATGCAGAGATGGTCTCAAGAAGCCTCAGCTGGTTCCTGTAATGAAAGAGGGAAGAAGAAGCAAAGAAAAGAGGGGAAGAAGGAGGTTTGGGAGTAAGAAATGATGGCGGGTCAGACACATCTGTATAGGTGGGAAACAAAAAGATGGGGCGTGGTGTTTTTCCTCAACCTGAGCTATAATAACTTCATTTATGTACCAGTGTCATGTCTCTGACTGGTTGTCGTTTCTTCGTAGCACGCTACACGCCAGGCCAGGCAGCCTGGACAGATCACAGACCGCACAGTGCTCAATGTGTTTGCCTCCGAGAGTCAAGGAGAACGCTACATACTGGACAACCTCAAAGTATGTAACGTCTCAGTCACACTCACACTACAATCACGCTGACATGACAACATGATAAGAGTTAAAGGGCCACTAAGTGAGCTGGCAGTGAGGACGACCAGAGGCTGCACTTATCTGGGGTTTGTCTTATTGCTGCAACATGCATTAATATTTGTGCAGCTGTCTGACAGTCCTCTCCTCCCTCTGTTGAATTAAAGCTGACATTCATCAAGTAATGTTTCTCTGAATTTGTTGTGGAAGAACAACCACGACCTTATTCAGTTGAGGTGAATTAGAACAATGACCGTGCTGCAGCCCCGTACCAACGGTCGTGTTCTTGGAAGGGAATAAATAGCTGCAACCAAATGATCACAATCTGGAGAAAAGACTTCTCAGAAAGCCGATGTGTTCTCAATTTCAAGCTTGACCCCACTCAAAGCAGTGCCATTCAAATATGCATAAACATGTGACTTGTTGTACATTTAGCTCAGGTCATAAAGGAGTAGACGTAATGTTTTTTACTCATCTCACTCTCTCTTTACTTCTCTCACTTGTTTGCAGACCGGAGCGGTCCATGAGGAATTCTATAAGGACTCTGATCTGACTGTAGGCGGAGAAGTGAACGTGTGGGGCAGGAGAGTGATCATCACCGACTGTGACGACTTCACCAAAAACTACTACCGCTCCAAATACGGCATAGGTAAACCAGTTTGTTTCAGCATTGCTATAGATGTTTCAGCACAAAACGGCACAGTTGTAGACTAACTTGAAATCCAAAAACTGCTGCCAACGCCTCTTGTTCTTAATGTCGGGTGAAGGTTGCATCACATCGTCACTTTCTACATTCCTCTGGCACGCTCACAGATTTTAAATCAGTTTCATCTGTGCGAGAAAAGGTTGTGCACCAAATCTGTTGCTTGTTCCTGCACTGCATCAATCTGACCACTTGGGGGCAGCAAGATGAAACTGATTACTGAGACCTGCAGCACAGTAAACCTTTTCCTCTGAGAAATCATTTTTTTGTATGTAAATAGTTAATCCAATAGAATATTTCACGTTCTCTCATTTGCGTCTTCCTTGATGGATATTGCTGTCGTCCTGATACCAGATACTCTTGGCCCCCAGCACTGGTTTGTCTCCAAGCCTTCACAGTTAACGGCATTTGGGACTGTTAAGAGGCGCGCCACTCCCCATCCACAGAGACCCGAGCTTGTCCGTGATGTGTCTGCCACCCTGGGCAGGTCTTGGGGCTCGCTGCATTAGTCACAGTAGTAAAACAAGCAGAGGCTTTCTGACAGGCCACTGTGATGAAGGGTCCCGTCTGACTCTGATCAGTCATAGGTCAGCTCAGGGATGGATTACCTGCTTGCCTCTGATCACCCTCCTGGGTTCCTTTCTTCTTTTAAGTGTTTTGTCTTTTCTCTCTCCTCCTGCCGCCCAGAGGACTTTACCCCAGTGCAGTACAAAGCTCCCCCGGTTCCCAAGCCCCCCAGGGCTGTGCCCCCCTACCACGGCTTTGGCTCAGAGGAGGACTCGTTACGCTCCTGCCGGGGCCTGCTGCCCAAGCCTCCGCAGAAAAACTTCCGCAAATTTATGGAGAAAGACAGGTCAGACGAGTCGCAGTCACAATCGAGTTACATGTGCATGTTAGCTGTAGACCCCAGCTCCGGTGTGCATATGTCCCTTTAGATGCGGCCTGGAGAGTAATGTGCTGAGTTTCCGAGCCAAGATGATGACCAGTGATCCAACTGACAGGGAGCGTGTGTTCATCATGTCCTTCTACCTCAGTGATGACTCCATTAGCGTGTTTGAACGAGCACAGAGGAACTCAGGTAAAAAACATTTGGACCGCAGCCACACCAGAACAACTCCTACAGCTCTCATGGTAAACATTTTGTCAGATTCAATTTCCATTTGTAGAATCTTCTGAGAGCAGTTCAACCTGATGTTATTCAGTTCATAGACCTGCGTTTCCATTGAGGCGTATCCATATTTGATTGGTATTTTTTTTTTGGCAGTAAAAGATGAATACCCTCCCACAGATTCTGCATTTGTATCCAAAACAGAACCGAGAAACCAAACCCTAAAATGATGTAAAACAAAACGACATAAGTTTTATTTTTTAACTGAATTAAAATTCCACATGGCTTTCTTTCCTCCCTCCCCTCACATCCTGTGCCAGGTGTGCTCGGTGGTAAGTTTCTGGAGCGAGGCCGTGTGAAGAAACCAGGCCAGGAGCTGTACAAGAGCAAACTGTCTGAGTACTTTAAGGCTCAGGATCTGTACGTCGGCGCTACTGTCTGCCTCAACAGTGCAAACTTCCAGCTTCTAGACGCCGACGAATACACTTTAAACTACATGGAGCAGCATGCCGAGGAGGTCTGGAGGAGGAATGTTTATTTTCTGTCACTCGCTTGTTGTGGTTTTTCGGATCAGGAGCATGAAGCACTCATCGTTTTGTTTGTGTTATTGTGGTTAAGTTCCCCAAAGCCAACACGGGCAACATCCTCAGCAAACTGCGTTCCATCCCGGAGGAGAAGCAGAGTGAGATCAGGAAGTTTCTGAGTTTGAGTGATCCCAGGAACACTGGCCTCATCCCCTATGAGTCCTTCAGGTAAAAGAAAATGGTTAGAGCAGAGCAACAAGTCACGTTTAAACTGTATGTCAGAGTACAGCTGACAGAGTAGTGTAGTATTTCAGGTTTTGTGTTGTCCTTATGCGCCACAGGGGCCTGCTGATGGGTCTGGACTGCGACCTGTCCGAGCACGAGGTGCTGGTGCTCGGCCGACACTTCTCAGAGCGCGTGCAGCCCGAGGTGGACGTGGGCCTGATGCTGGCCGTGGCCCAGGACTTCCTCAGGAAGAAGCAGTTTGAGGAGCTGCCCAACATGGCCCGAGCCTTCACACACCAGGACCGACACAAGTAGGCAACGCGCTCACACCGCGCCCCACACACGAACGCAGATGCTTGCTTAAACTACAAAACAGTGTTGCAACAGTGTGCAACACACAAACACGCAGATAGCGTCACAACAAGACATCAATCGTTCAGCCAGTGGCCCCACATCTCAGAGCAACGATTAGTTCCAGCGGTGTAGAGTGGAGCATTGGAACCAGATGGACCCTAAAGAGTTGTATGGCATGTAGCCGCACAGGCCAGAGAGCATGCACACACACCCAGCCTCCCTCTTTTATACGTGTCTGTCACCTTCCCTTTCCATTTGTGAATAAACAAATGACGGGACCTTTAATCCGTCCGTAACTGTTGGTTGTTATTAGCCGAGCGCTAGCAGTGCCGCGACGTTAAGCTGACTTGTCTGTTTAAATCAGTCTGTTGACACCCTCAGTTAGCGTCAGATTGTTCATCAGCGCCCCCGTAATGAAGAAGGCATGACAAGAATGGGCCTGTGGAGCGTGTGGCATCACTGTGGAAAACAACTGTGGCCCCAGAGGACAAGTATCCTCTGTTTTACACACACATTGTGTTTAAACAGTTTCAGACTTTTTTTTCCATAAATACAGACTCAGGAATGTTTTTTAAATGTTGCTGCTTTTCAATAAACAAGCTGGAAATAGGGCAACTGGACCGGCTTCTTCAGTTCCAAAGGACTGAAGATGGGAGAAACATCTCTTGTTTCAGCTTGTTTTGTAGGATGTACGATTACCAGACATGTTGCTCCGATGTCCTCTGTCGGTCTCTAAACAGTCTTTTTTAGCCTCATTCAAAAATCTCACTCCAAACACGTGGCTAATGTTTATCTTAACTTCCGTTTGCAGAATTTGCACCATTTCGGCTCATTTTCTGTTTTTTTCTCGTCTCTAGAACCGGACGCCTCTCCATCAAACAGACAAGCACCATTTGTAAAGCCTTCCGTCTTCCCCTGCCAGAGAACCTGCTCGGAGGTCTGCTCAGCAAGTAAGAGCCTCACTACTCACCTCACTGTTAAAGCTAGATGACTTCAGGGTCCCACTACATGCAAGTTTTTCTTGCCCAGATTTTTTCGGCGTTGTTGAAAATCTGTGAACCCAACATTTAGAAAAGACAGCACTGAAACTAGTGGATAGTAGCTGCATTTAAATCCCTGCTTGCAGATATGCGTGTGCAGTTACCGTTTGTTTTCTGGATTCATGTCTCATGTAGGTTTGCAGACGGAGACGAGATCGACTACCACGCCTTCCTTGCTGGCATTAACTGGCTAGAACACCCTGCTCCACCAGTGATGCCCGAAGACACCTTAAAGGTATAAAACAAACAGTGTACGCACAGATATTTAAATAAGTTTAACATGAAGATCAATCAGTGCATGAGTGAGTTAACAGACCTGTGTTGCAGAAAATCACTTGAGAGTGAACTATAGAGCAGAGGTGGTGGTCAGAAGTGTCTCCTTTGTTCTTCTTTCTTGCATTTGTATCTTTCCCTGTAATGCTGATTTGGCTTCACTGCAGCCAAATCTAAGCAGAAACAGGTGAGCAGGAGAGATATACGCCACGGCACGACAGCAAAGGCAGAGGAGTGGATCTGAATGTGTGTGTTTTATTTCTCCTGTGTACGCAGCACTTACTGAATTTCTCCATTTTCCAGCTGCTCTTTTCCTCGCCGCGTTCTAAGCCCAAACTAGTCGCTCAGACTCCGATCAGCTACTCTGCCCTCCTAGAAAAGCTCCAAGGTAAACCCTGAAAAAGTCCGAAAACTGACCCAGGCCGACTAAATCCCTCTTAGGGGGCCTGGTCAGTGTTTGCTGCTCCGTACGCTGCTATCAGTCTTTCGTTTTGGTAATTTTATTAGGTTAGGTTCAGCTTTAACAGAGCAACTAAACTGCACTTTTATGAGACGGTCATTATTTATTATTAACAAGTATATAAAGCAGAGTAATTTAAATTGAGTCGTGCAGTAACTTGTGCGTTCCTCTTCCCTCCAGTTTGATGTCAGCGCGAGGTTCGACGTCGGTGGAGCTGCAGTGAAAAGCGTCAACTACTCTGCTGTCCTGCAGGACGTCTTCAGCCTCCCCTCCAACGACTCTGACCCAACAACCACCGCATCAACATAGACACGGAGCCGGAGGTGAAAACGATTCTGAATCGCTAACAGTGGTGTCCTTCATTAAAGAGCACGATACATCAGCCGATCAGCGTCTGTGTTTTCCTGGCGTGTCGCGTTGAGGATGTGTAAAGCCGCAGGCGACGCGTGAGAGCAATTTTCAGGTTTGGCTTTTTTTGTATAAGAATAATTTGGCGGCAGCGGTTTCTATTCCTCAAGCGTAACCCAACCCGGTTAAGAGGAAAATCTGCGCTTTAGGGGAGAAAAGTTCAGGGACCACAGATGCTTTTTGATGTGCTTGTGTGTGTTTACATGAGTTAGTGTGAAGCCGGCCGAGACGCGGTACAGGACACGGGGCGTTAAAGCAGAACCACATTTCAGCGTGCGCTCACACACGTTATGATTACAGGGTGTTACAGTGTCTCCTCCAGAGTGTGCGATAAGTTGATAAGCGCGAAGACGGCCTCCTGGGTTGAATCATAAATGTAGACGGGAGTTATAAACGAGCAAGGATGAGTCCAAAAGACCATGAAGAGCTGGTATGTTTATCATCAGGGCAAACTCTCACACTAAGACGGAAAATGAGGTTGATTTCTTTTATCTGTCTTCAGCTTTATCAGTGGATTATTGTTATTGATTTGATTTGTTCTCTTTTAGTAAAGCTGAGCTCTTCAGAGGTTTAATTTACTAGGAGCTACACTCTCTTTAGTCTGTTTTCAAATAGATGAAAAGGCACAGGTTGTTCAGGTTGAGGCGCCACAGTAATCAGAGCCTGCACTGCAAATTATAGTGAGGGGATAAGTCAAACATTAGGTAATCAACCACCCTATCCCCTCTACACTATGTGACCACCCCCCTCGTCTCCCCCACCGAGCACAGAAACAGTGCCTTACATCACTCGGGGCATTATCGTCTGCTTTCACACATACTAAAATATTAGCCTCCCCGGTCACCCACCGCCAAAGCACAAAGGCTGACGTCGAAGCGGTCGGCCCGTGGCAGCGAGCTTCCGGAGCACATACATTATTTTGCCTTCTGAAGCGTGCCAGGAGAGGGGCAGCACCTCCTCCTCCTCCTCTTCCAGCACTCCTTTTCCTCCTGTCACTCGCTGTCTCCTTGCACCCACACATCCCATTTTCTGCCCCGTCATTCTCTGCGGCACAGCAACAGCGAACTGAACGAGCTGCGTCGTCGCGTCTTTTCAAATCTGGTTGTAAATTATGACGCACGCAGGACGTCCTTCAGAGTCAGACGAGCTTTTAGTTTTCTGATTCTCAAGAAGTCTGTGAAATGTATGGAACAAAAAGCTTAAACGAAAGAATTCATCCAAGTATCTTCTTAGGATCTAAATGGTTTAGGATTTTATTTGGTACATCTGTGGGTAAAGTCATTAACCTTTTAAGACTGAAGGTCTGATGAAAACCAAGTTATTTTCTTAAGGTTCTGCTACAGTCTAGAAAATATACATCTAATAATAAAATTAAAATACACATTGTGAACATTTGTTCATTACATTATCCATAATAGTAAATTAATAATCAAAAGCATGAATGTCTGCTTCTTCTACATTTGCTTATTATTTTGTAGATAATCAAATAAAACGTTATATTCAAGTTTTAACATTAGAATAATACTTAAAAGCATTTCTGCAGTTTGTATATCATATTCATTTATTAAATAGAAGATATATAAGCCTGATTATTATTTTAATTATTGACCACTTCCCAAACCCCAAAACTGGTTTAATGTCAAATTAAGATATAAAATGTTTATTTAATCCCACGTGTAAGAAATTTCCTTGTTCCAGTAGCACAGAATTTGGCAAATAAAAAAAAATATATATATATACAGAAAGACAGTGACGACTTTGAAACAGGGAAGAGGTTATTCAAAAAAAGCACAAAAAATACAAATTTAAAAATGTATATCAAAAAATATACAAAAGAATAACCATACTCTTTGCTGTATAGTGCAACAGATGTGAGGGAAGCAATAGCTTCCTTGCTTTAATTACATTTTCTTCTACATAAGAAGCCACTAATCTATTAAAAAATAAATAAATAAAAAGTATTAACCTTAATCCACCACATTAATTAGCATGTGACTCAAAATTAAAAATAAAAACAATAAGAGGATAAAAATGTAAAATAAAATAAAAGTGACACCCTGCTACCGGGTATTAGAAACCATTCTAAACAAATAAGTTTAGATTTGAAGAGGCCCAGGTCAGGTTGGTTAGACGACCTCAAAGCTCTGCCACACTCACGAATGGTTAGCATCTCAGATAAAGGCCATTAGGAGCTTTAAAAACAGACATTAAATGTTTAAAATCAAACAATAAAAGTTTAAAATCTATTCTAAAAAGGACTGGAAGCCAGTGGAGGGAATAAAGGAGAGGAATGACGAGCTGTCTTCTCTTAGTCCTGGTTAAAAGACGAGTTGAAGGCAGCTAAAGCATGACTGGGAGACACCAGCATACAGAGCACTGCAGTAATCCAGTCTCTAACTAATTAGATATCTTTCTCAATGTAGTGACGACTCAAAAAGTTTTGACTTTGGCCAGGTAGCTGAAAAAACTTGTCAATTTGTTCATCAAATTTCATTGAACTGTCAAAAATCAGTCCTAAATCTTGCACAGTTCAGCTCAAACACAGTACTTTCAGTTTTGTGCTCATTCAGGTGCCACTGCTTAACTTAAAATACATAAATTAAGGCGATGCAGGGAAGGCAGGGTATCAGAAAACACAACTCCAAAAAAATAAGTAACGGCCAAGACAAGAACATGACAAAGCATGGGAGACCTAATGACGAGACAATGGTCTATATATGCACACATGGGCAGAGGGGTTAACGAGATACAGGTGATGCTAATGAGGGCGGAGCCACAAGGAGAAACCAATCAAACAATCAAAGAGGGGGAAATACAGGAAGTAAAGGAAGAGAAGAAACACCAAGGGAGAACACAAGGAAAACCAGAGGTCACAGAAAATACTCAGAAGACGATACCATGACAGAATCAACCTGTCACGACTCCCCTCTCCCTTATGGAGCGTGCAAAGTTTAGCTGATGTAGTTTGATTGTGTTCAGCACAACCAGCGGACAGAGGCTCTGGTCCTCTTGCTCCGTCCTCATCCTGCTTTACTGCCGTCCTGCTCGGGACCGCCGCACTGTAAAAACCGATACGCAGGAAATTCATAAACGTCTCCGGGGTGAGGAGGATCCGAGCGTGCTGTTGCTGTGTGCGCTGGTGGATGCTAATGTGCGTGGTGGGCTTAATGCAAGTCCGATGGAGTCATGGCTAATCTATGAAGTCTAAGCAGATATCCGAGGAACAAGAGGGAAAAGTATTTTTTTTGTTTACTGGCTGCGTGCCTTCTCTTTTCTCATGACAACAAATCTTAAACCTGGAAGCAGACGGACACGGAGCACCTGCGTTCAGATGTTGTTTTTCTCAGAACTGTTCCCCCAAAGCAGTCGTCCAGTTCACTCCGTCGGCATCATGTTTTAATTTGGCTGCTTCACTTGTTTTATTTTATTTATTTTTTAACATAGTTTAAACTCTAATTTAGTTGACGTTCAGCCGTTTTCTGGTGTCAAGCAAAACATGACGCTAGTTTTTTTTCCAGTGTGTCCCGCACATCGTTGCCACTACCAGCATATCGAGTAGGTCTTTGCCTGGAAGCCAGATCAACTTCCCCCACCCACAAGCTGTTCTGGAGTCTCTCTATTGGGAACTAATCACGCTCCTGCAAATATCTGCTGAAGCCAATCAAATGTTTTTAGTCAGAAGCAAGCTGTTTAGAGTCTGCTCTAACTTTAAGCAGACATTAATAGTCACTAGTGTCACATGGTTTGTTGCTCTGATTGGTTGAAGGTCTTTCCACTTGAGAGCAGATGTTTTATATTCTCTGTGCACAATAAGGGAAAGCAAATGGGAATTTTGTTCATGCTACATGAGGCTAATCTGAACATTCATTCATCAGCGCAATATTTCAACAACATCATAAAGATCCAGAACTAAAAAAAACAAGAAGCTGATCAGCATGATTCAGGGAAAGACAGCTCTGGAGCATGATTTATAGCACTTCATAGCTTCATAGCTTCATAGCTAATAGTAGCTCTTCCATCTTCCTAGCTTCCCAGCTAATAGTAGCCCATCATAGCTAATAGTAGCTCTTCATAGCTTCGCACCTAATAGCAGTTCTTCCTAGCTTTCTAGCCTCTCAGCTAATGGTAGCTCTTCCTAGCTTCCCAGCTAATACTCGCTCTTCCTAGCTTCCCAGCTAATAGTAGCTCTTCCAACTTCCTAGCTTCCCACCTAATAGCAACTCTTACTATCTTTCTAGCCTCTCAGCTATTAGGAGCTCTTCCTAGCATTCTAGCTTCTCAGCTAATAGTAGCTCTCCATAGCTTCTTAGCTAATAGTAGCTCTTCCAACTTCCTAGCTTCCCAGCTAATAGCAGCTCTTCCTAGCTTCCCAGCTTATAGTAGCTCTCCATAGCTTCTTAGCTAATAGTAGCTCTTCCAACTTCCTAGCTTCCCACCTAATAGCAGCTCTTCCTAGCTTCCCAGCTATTTGCAACTCTTCTTAGCTTCTTAGTCTCACAGCTATCAGTAGCTCTTCCTAGCATTCTAGCCTCTCAGCTAATAGTAGCTCTTCCTAGCTTCCCAGTTAGTAGTAGCTCTGCATAGCTTCTAAGCTTCCTAGCTAATAATAATAATAATAATAATAATACATTTTATTTAGAAGCGCTTTTCAAAATACTCAAAGACACTTTACATAAAAAGAACATCAAATTAACAAAACAGTGTGAAATGTAACATCAAGAAAACAACACAATAAACTGAGCTATACATTAAAAGCAATTTACAAATTTACAATTTACAAATTAACAAAACAATGTGAAATGTAACATTAAGAAAAACAACACAATAAACTGAGCTATACATTAAAAGCAATTTTAAAAAGGTGTGTTTTTGTCAAGGATTTGAAGGTGGTAAGGTCGGTACAGTAGCTCTTCCATTTTCCTAGCTTCCCAGCTTATAGTGTCTCTTCCAAATTCCTATGTTTCCAGCTAATAATAGGTTTTACATCTGCTTAGCTTCCCAGCTAATAGTAGCTCTTCTAACTTCCAAGTCTTTTCCACAGGCACAGAATATAACGTACCAGCTGGTCAATGGGTCTAGTCTTTGACATGTTTTCAAGTACAACCCTAGTAAAAAGTAAATGCTTTTTGATTTTGTTTCTTACCAGCATTAAAAAGTTATTTGAAAGACCGACCCAAATAATGTTCGCCCATCCCGCTGTATCTACATTGGAAAAAATAAAATTTAAAAAAACGAATTGGGCGGTAAACCATCCGATCCGGCCACACTGAACAAATTTGTTTTTTTCCAGATTTTTCTCCGGTGTGATAAACCACTTTCAGTCAGTTTGAGAATCAGACCTGGATCCATCTGGTGATTTTTATAGGATGGGAGACATTTTGTTTTACAAGTGGGTTTTTGGATCATTTTATTTAATTACGCCATGAAAACCGACTTCAAAATGGCGTAGTCAGCGTAGACAGTCATTGACGTCAGACCACCTGTTGGCTCGTCCTCAGGAAGAAGCCGTGAGACTTTCAGCATGTCACCGTCTCAGTTAGGTGGTCTCTGTCTGGACCAGACAGGAGCCCCTCTGTAATGGCACTTCTATGAAGATGAAGGGGGTTTAGCAGACTGTTTCTGGCCGCTCTCCCTCATTCCAGTGATTCCTCAGTGCCTATGGGCATTGGCACAGTGAGCGGGGTGGAGGGACAGAAAGGCTAAGGCTTAGACCTCGCTTTCCAGGGTCAGCCACTGCCCCAGGTGCACATGGGGAAACACTTAGCCGCTCTCCTTTTGTTCCCCGTTTCTCAGTCTCTTTCACTTTCTCTTTTTTATCCCCGTCAACCCATGGGCGCTGTTCTCATGCAGTACAGTGCACATGACTGTTCCTGGTTTAAAATGAGTGTTAAGATCATTAGCTACACTGTGGTCCGCACCCACTGCATCCTCATCGCCATCTGAGAAGTGCAGTTTCTCTTTGATACCAGTGTTTTATCCCTGTGCTAGACATTATCCATTGATTCTGAGCACTTGTCCTGGCTAACTGCGCTTCCCCCTGAACTCCATAACCAGACCTGCTACGCTCATCAAACGTCGGTTGTCTTTGGCAGCCGCGGCGACATTACTTTACCTGGTCGAGAACAGAGAAAGTTATTCTACACCGGCTGTAAATTACAACTGTGGGACTATTTTTGTCAGACGTTTGGCTCCCGGTGGAGGCCATACTTGAAGCAAACCTGCCTGTTTTTCTATTGCTCACCGGTGCACATAAATCTCCAAAGATTATAGCCCTTTTTTTGTTCCTCATGTAGCTTAAAATAAGGCTGAAAATCACTCATGCTCAAATCAGTCGCTCTCTCACAGATAATACAAACCGCGTTGAAACGAGCAAAGAGCTGAACCCTGACAGAGATAGATATTTAACTGATCTTTTATCAAATGCGTGACTCAGGTGTGATTGAGCTCCCCGGCTAATCCGGCTCTGATGAGTCATGTCACGTCGGCTCCGGTCCTAACTCGCTGCTCATGGGGACAGCGTGATCAGACCGCCTGCAGCCAAGGCGGGACTTTATTAAGACCGGGGGGGGGGGGACAACTGTCACATCACACTCGTGGTAGTCACTGGCGTCTGCACTGATGCAAGAAGCGTGCAACCCGACCTGCGGCCTAAAGGGTCCAAAATGCTAACAATGCAATGACACGTCACTAAAATGAACACTGGAGAGAGTTAATCATAATCTTAAAACGTGAGTTACCTCTCAGCAGCTGTCACATTACGTTTTATTGCCGCTCATTTAGCAGCTACAGCCACAGAAAGTGAAAGTGTTTTTACAAGTTGTCAGAAAGGTGCTCGTAGCCCCTCGCTTTCCCTCCATATATCTTCTGGCTTCTCGCTCCGCTCGCTCGCCGCCTCCCGCCCCACCCTCGTCTCCCGGCATATGGGATTCACATTTGGCTTCGCCGAACGGCCTCTTAATGTGATATTATGATACATTATCTGAAGCCATTTACTCCCTGTCACCACCTCTCATGCGGTCCGCGGGGCTGAGCGAGCCAAGGAGGGGCGCTCGGACTCCGTCCAGGTGAGTTATGGCCGTTTAATTTGACACTGTTCGCAGCGGTGATCATTTACAGTGCCTGAAAGTGTAATCAAAATACAAACTCAGCTTACGTGGGTCTGTTTGCTGTCTTTTTCTCTTTTTGGAGCCTGTTGGTGCTGGAGAGCCCCCTCGCCACCCCCTCCTCCAGCCCTCCCGCCCCGTCCCTCTCCTGCTGCCGGCTGTAAATCGCCTCTGTCGAAGGTGTGTGTGTGCATGTGTGAGGGAACAGAAGGTGAGAAATTTGGGGGTCAGCTGAGGTCTTTCAGGTAATTGCGCTTCTTAAACTTTTGACCCTCTAAGTCCTACTTAGTGCGGTGCAGCTCGCTCCCCTTATTTCCCTGGAGAATTTTCTTTCTGCATACCAGGACTCGTGTGTTGTGTGTGTGTTTGTGATACAATGAGCATCTGAGCCTTACACGGCCCCGTGTTTTTCTTTTTTAAGTTTTCTTGGCAGTCATTTGACCTCCCTCTCCTTTATTTAATCCGAAAATACTCGTTTGTCTGCTCCCCGTTCTGCTCTGCAGTAGATGATATGACTTATCTTTCTTTCCCTCTGAATTTCATTCTTCACACTTCAGCTGGAGGATTATATCCTCGCTATAAATCTCGCTTTCGGCAGTAGTTTAACAGCGGACGTTAGAGTTCAGCTAAAAAGAAAAGACCGAAGCAAATGGCTGTAACATGCAGCGATAAGTGCAAACATCAGGGGGAAATATTTCCCAAAAAAAAGTAATGGAAAAGGCTCCTAATAAACAAATAACTAAATATTATCAGCGGCGTCAATCTGCAGAGGAGCTGTGTGCGTCGTCAGGTTATGTGAATCGACGGGCTTGTAAAAAAGCAAAAGATCGGGATGTTAAAATAAATCTGAAAACCTATTCCCAACACCGCTGACGTGCAGCGAACGTCAACAACTCCAAAAGTCATAAAACGGGACTTTTTGAGGTCCCCTGGAAGCGTTTACTTCTTCGTCTTTACTGGTGTTGCGAGTGTTTGCCGCACACGTGTTGTCAAACTGATGATTTCATTTGCTTTGCGTGCGTTTCCTTGAGCTCTCCCCGCCGCTGTACCTTTCTGTGACTTTTTAACACGACGGCCAAAGAGTGCAGCCAAGAAGAAAAATAAATAAATAAATGTAATGTCGTGCAGTAATTTGGCAGCGGCAGACGTAGCATGTTTGCAAAAACATTTTTAAGGTGTCTGTTTCCTTTCAAAATCAAGAGACGTTTTGCTTATTAATACTAATAACTGCTTATACGTGTTCTTCATTCTCACGGCGACACATCCAACATGCACTCACTTGCCAGTTTATTAGGTACACTAGTGAAAAGTTTAACAGCCCTGCTCTAAATCCTCCGTCATGGCCGTTGACAGCGTCAGAAAGGAGGACGTAGTTCCTGTTATTTAGCACGGTCCGCTGACTAAAATGTCAAAATAATAGGAACATGTGTTGGGACAACTAGATGAATAAAATGAAATAAAAACAAATCAACATCTATCTCAGGTATTTTAAATCTAAATTTTAAAGCTGAGATTTAACGCATTAGTGTACCTAATGATCTGGCATATAAGGGTATATATAATTTAAATTTTACTGCAGGTGAATGATATATCAGCATCTTAAGTTTCTCCTCTTACGAGCAGAGTTAATTAACTAACTCCTCTTCTTCTTCTTCTCCCCCACGTCCTCTTTGTGGCGCGTGAAGAAGAAGAAGAGGAAGAAGGCCACAAAGGCCAGTTGTTTTTAAATAAACTAAATCCGCTAACAGTTTTATAACCCTGACCTCGTAAAAAAAAAAAAGAGGAGCTGCAGCTTTTGGTCAGCTCTCTCCTGATGGGGCGAGCAGAGCGTCCAGGCCTGGAATTCCCATTTGCCGCTGTGGAGCATGGTGTCGGTGCGTCAGCTGGTGTGTTTGTGAAGGAGAGAGCGAGCGAAAGGCGTATGATATATGACTGCTGTGTCACGGTGCACGTGTGACGGCGACGGCGAGCGTCCTTCCTCTCTCGGGGCTGAGCATCCAGGCTGCTGCTGCTGCTGCTGCTGCTGCTTGTGATTTCCCCCCCAGTCAGAGAAAAGTGAGGGAGTGGGACGGAAAGAGAGAGAGAGAGAGAGAGAGAGAGGAGGTGAGAGAGAGAGACAGAGGGAGGAGGAGAGTAGCGCTCAGACAATCAGTGTGAGAGAGAGATAGAGGTAGAAACTAGAGGAGAGAGAAGAAGCTGGCTGGGGAACAATAGTTGAACAGATTCCTTGTGGGATCTCATTCTCTCTGGATACCTCTGCTGTGTTTTCTGCGGCCGGCCGCTCAAGGTAAGACCTCCGACCTCAGCGTCACACCTCCAGATCACCTACACCAGCACACGTCCTCTTTTTATCACCCTGTAACGTACGCCGTAGCTGTCCGAGCCCGGGTAAAACTTCTGCTCTCACTTCTTTTTATTTTTTTCCCCTCCGTCTTACTCTGAACATCCCCGAGCTCAGGTGCACATTCCTCTTTTACTGCAGGTCCTTTCTGCTCCGCGTGGTTGCGATTAGGACGCGACCTGATGTGTAATCTGAGGGAAACGTTGTTTGTGCTGGCGCTGGTGGATTCTTCTAATCAGGGGCTGACGGCGAGGCTGGGGAGGACGGCGGCACCCGTGGAGCTCGTGAGGCGTGCACGGGGTTAAATAGCAGCGCGAATAACTTTGGATGTGCGGGAATATGTGTTTTACAGGTGCTTGAGTTTATATCCGTGAGTGTATGATTGACTTGGCCTGTTCTTTTCGAGCCTGAGGGCTGCTGGCTCGTGGTATGAGGAGATGATGACAGATGTAACAGGCTCTGTGGTAGGTAGGTAGGAGGAGGAGATGAGCTACCACTTCCATTTGACTAAGAGCGAGAGGCGTGCTTGTGATAGAGAGAAGGTGTTTAAATGAAAAATGAAGTGGCGAGAGAGAAGAGTCGGGGATAATGAGCGGGGCGAGAGGGTAGGAAAAACATCTGAGAAAGAGAAGAGTCTTCTCGGGACGGGAAGGACACGATAAATAGGAGAAACAGAATGAAACTGAGATGTGTGAGAGAGGTGGAGAAAAAAAAGAGAGAGCTGGAGGAGGTGAGAGCGTCTGACTGACCCAGGAGGAGAAAGAAAAAACCAAAAGACAAGAGACTGTGATGCAAACATCCCTCCAGACATCCCTGTCCACTTCTGGTGACGCCAGATGAGAAACAGTTTGGACAGTAAGACTTTTTTTTTTTAATATTATCATTTAGTATTTAAAACTCGTCTCAAACTAAAAGTCACCGTTTGGAGACGAGAGAGCCGGAGACGAGGTGTAGGAGGTGCGTTTGAAACGTTGCACATTCGGCCAGGTGCAGAAAGACAGCAATGCTCTGGCAGAGCGCTGGCTTTTTGTCTCTGCGTTCTCGTGTTTCATATTCTCACACATGGATGCAAACGCACGCACACTGGGGCCCATTGTGAGCGTATTTATTTGGACAGCGCTGACGCTCCGATAGGCAGTTCACAATGTGTCACCGCCGCAGGAATGTGCTCCTGACAAATGGATGCTCTGCACGAACCGCAGGGCCACCGAGAGGATCCTTAACGCCGGCCCGCCGGACGAGTGTGTGACAGATATCGGCTGCCCCGGAGAAACCCGGTCCGGTGGGATAAAACAAACACGCCCACGACTCCTTTTGCCCCGGGCTCGGAGCTGAATGGAGAATCGATCTAGTTTCATGCGCGGCTTCTACCCCGCAGCTCGCCGCATTCTTTCAATCTTCCTTTCTGATGAGGACGGAGGGAGCAGGCTGAGGTGCTAGGGTTTAACATCGAGAGATTAGGGGTTTCTGCTCTTCGTTAAAACCACACCTAAACCAGACAATATTTGCAAAGATGTGCCCTCTGCGTCGTCTCTTTCGGCCTCCCTGCGTCTCCGCGCCGTTTCCGAGAAGCCCAAATTGCAAAAGCTAACACAAGCTTATCTCCCGGCTCTTGTGGCTGCCTGTCATTGGCTGCACGCTGCTCTCAAATCCACACTGTTTGTCTTATCTTTACTGTGGGGGGATATATTTAGTGAGGAGCTTAGCTTTTAGGAGGTTGGCGCGTGGGGAGGGTAACAAGAGGGAGAGAGGAAGTTTGTGTGCGCTCGCTTTTCGGGAGCTGGCGTCAGTGGATGGTGGAGGAGCTTGGCACTCTGCATGCCACACTGTGTGTACGTATGTGTGCGCTCTGAGTGTATATGTGTGGCTAGAGGACAGGTCTGTGGTCCCCTCCTCCCTCCTTTACTCCTTCCCTCCCTCCCTCCCTCGCTGCAGTCAGGAATCTGCCCTTTAGTTTATTAAAAGCTGGTGAAACAATGGAGGGGGTGAGGTTGGGGATGGGGGCAGGTGGGGAGATGAATACAGAAAATCATGACGTAAACTCTGGGCACGGTGCAGCAAATCAGAGAGGAGTGTGGTGATGTAGTTGGAAAGCAGAAGAAGAGAGGGAGAGGCAGTCCAAAAAAACAAAAAAAAACACTTCCCCTTCTTTACCTGTCAATTCACCCTACGTTCCCACTAGGGATGTCCTGATCCGTATTGGGGCCGATCCAGGCGTTTTTAAAATGATTGGATTGGTATTGGGCTTCAGCCAAGCCTGATCTTTTGTTGTTATTTATTTTATCTCTGCCGTGAACCTCTAAATCCCCGTAGAGTCAAAACATCTTATTCTTCTTTGCTGGCTAGAGTCATAGCTGCCAAAAATCTGAATAAAGGAAGAGCGGAAGTGGAAGATAAAGTCTGGCAGACAGAAGAGAAATTTGCAAATTGTTCAGGGTGGATGTTTGGTGAGTTGGTAGCAGGAGATGATCGCTCAGTCGTAACCAACTTCATTCACAACAGTAAAACAAACAAAACAAACAAAAAGAATATGTCAAGCTGCATTTAAAAGACGAGGAAAGTTTCCTGGAGACAACGTCAAGGAGAAGAATCTTCTAGAGACGGTTGACAGAAAGATTTATTGGACTGAGTCCAGTCCCCTCTAGGAGAAGACAAGGAAGACAAGGACAGACTTTAGGAAGACACAGGAGACCAACTGTAGGAGAAGACAAGGAAGACAAGGACAGACTTTAGGAAGACACAGGAGACCAACTCTAGGAGAAGACAAGGACAGACTTTAGGAAGGTACAGGAGACCAACTCTAGGAGAAGACAAGGAAGACAAGGACAGACTTTAGGAAGGTACAGGAGACCAACTCTAGGAGAAGACAAGGACAGACTTTAGGAAGACACAGGAGACCAACTCTAGGAGAAGACAAGGAAGACAATGACAGACTTTAGGAAGACACAGGAGACCAACTGTAGGAGAAGACAAGGACAGACTTTAGGAAGACACAGGAGACCAACTCTAGGAGAAGACAAGGACAGACTTTAGGAAGACACAGGAGACCAACTCTAGGAGAAGACAAGGAAGACAAGGACAGACTTTAGGAAGACACAGGAGACCAACTGTAGGAGAAGACAAGGACAGACTTTAGGACAGACTTTAGGAAGACACAGGAGACCAACTCTAGGAGAAGACAAGGAAGACAAGGACAGACTTTAGGAAGGTACAGGAGACCAACTCTAGGAGAAGTCAAGGACAGACTTTAGGAAGACACAGGAGACCAGGACATTTAGGATCAGAGAGAGACTCGGATTGGGGGGCAAAAGCTTGATCAAGACATCTTGTCTTGTCTAGGGCTCCTTCCTCCTCATGGGACAGACAGCCATCAGATCTAGAGGTGCTGTTGTATGATCTGTTGACCTCATGTTTGGTGAGATCATGGTGACTTCCAAACTCTAACCAGGCAATCCTTGAGTCTGAGTGACTTTAGGACATTTAACATCATGACTCATGACTCAGGACATCCCTAATTCCAACATGGATGCACCTGTTTTCTCAGTGTGGCAGCTTTATAACCGAGCGGCCCACCACCACCACCACCACCACCCCGTTCCCCGGGTGAACAACTGTGTACTCAGCTGCCCGTCAGGCCCGGGCGATAAAGCAGTGGATCCCTCTGAAGATCTGGCTCCTCAGCATCAAACACCAGCATCCCAGCAATGTTTAGAGCCCCGCGGCGGCAATATGTAATGGCCCCTAGAATACCACATAGCATCGTGTGTGCTCGACAGAGAGAGAGAGAGAGAGAGTGAACGAACGCCCATAAGTAAGGTGGGCAGGGGCTATTTATACATGCACCCCACTGGTACCAACAAAACACGGTGACGACGAGGGCCGAGAAATTCTGTTCGACACTGCATATGGCTGCCACAGCTTGGTGTCACTTTTCACAGGATTTTCAGATCACCGTTTCACTTCAACAAAAGTCTTCATTGTGACTTCTTTTGCCTGAATTATGCAAACAGCACTTCCATAACCGAAGACTTTCCATTTACACAGACACATCCTTCTTTTTAAAAACACATTTCTTAAGCAAAAGCGGCAATAAAACATATAAATACTCCCATACTGCAAGAAAAATATGTAATATATCTTCATCTATACACACTTACTTCTTTCCCACCGTTGCCTCTAAGAGAGACCTCACAATATCTTCGGTCCTTAAGCCTGGAATCACCATCTCATAACTCCCCAAATCCAAAAGCTTCAAACCAGAGGGATTGTGGGTACGTAAGGAGGGGTTGTACCGTGGTTATGTGGTTTTGGCTCCCCACATATCCTCAACCCAGGCTGGATATTTCTGCAGATTCTGGGCCCTTCTTAAATGATCTTGCCCCTTGGCAATATTGCTCAAGTTGTATCTACAAAAAAAAGAAAAAAGTGGAATTTGCTTAATTTGATTTGCTCCATGACAGACGATATGTCTTTTAATAAGCAGCAAATGCAGATCTAGAGACAGGTCTGAAGTTACATACAGCGCATGCCGTGTAATAGTTTCATCTGCCTCTGGGCCTCCAGCTTTCTAATTAGTTTTCAAGCACCGTAAAGAAGAAAAGCTTTGAATTTTTTATTTTCTTTGTGCCAAATTATTGAGGTTTGTTTAAGGAAAAACAGAGCCAGTGGACAGACTGATGTAGCAATACAACTTACCTGGGAGGCCTGAGAGGGTCCATGCTCAGGACTTATAGCTGAGTCAGATGACTGTTTGCTAAAAGATTGACCAATGTTAGGTCTGTTGAGGTAATGTGCACGGATCTGCAGTAAAAGTAAATCTTAATTTATATTATAAACATTAATGCTTGTCTGCTTGTAGCCTGAACGCCAGTCTAGTGGTGGAAAGTTGGTCCTATCGTGTCTCCATTGGGAACTGATTATGCTCTGGCAAAGATCAGAAGGGCCAATCATTGGAATGACTGGTGATGATTGTTTGTAGGACTATTTGTGTACATACAGGTATTTTTTATTCACTGTATTGGTTGAAATACGTAATGAAATCCAAAAAGACTCATATTCTAAAAACAATCGGCCATGTGAGGCTAGCTTTTACTGGCATCACTGCAACGCAAAGAAGACAGAAGATCTCAGTAGGTGTTGCGTAGATGGGAGAAGGATGAGAAAATGTATTTTGAACCAATGACTAGATGTTCTTAAATGATTGTGTCGTGTAGCTACATTTCTGGGATGCTGTATGTCAGGCTTTGGTGTAGATCAGACAGAGAAGCATCAATCTATCCCAGTACTTTGGATTTAAAGAGTTTGAAGGTCGGTGCTTTTAACTAAATACGCAAATATTAGAATGTCACACAGACTGCCTTGGTTTTCAAAGCTAGAAAGTCTTACAACATCAGATTACAACTAGCTTTCTCAGTGTCCTAGTCAACTGCTACTTCTACTACTTACATTTTTTCCTGAAAGAATAATTGATCACCCCTGCCTCTGGCCCGATGACAGCTGGGATAGGCTCCAGCAGACCCCCACAACCCTTACCAGGACTAAGCGGGTATAGAAGATGAATGACTGAATGAAAGAATAATTGATCCTTGACCAACTAAAGCTTTTAACATCATTTTCTTTTCAACATGATCATCACCAGACGCAAACGTTGGGTTTTTGACGGAGACGTTCAACGTTAGCTTGACTCTGTTAGCGTTATACACTGCCACCAAAAAAAAAAAAGGTCACATGCTGAGCTTCTCCAATGTCACCAGATTTATTTCCATCCAGTGTTGCATTCATTTCTCAGCAAGATCTTGTATTGATGATGGGAGAGTCTGACCACTGCACAAAGCCTTCTCCAGCACATCCCGACTATTAAACATAGCCCTGAGTTCTACTGCTGTTTTTCTTTGATTTGATTTCACCAAACATTTAAGTGATCATCAATCACGATCAATCTGGGGTTTTTTCCAACCACATTTCTACCTCTAAGACGATGGTTCTCCACTCTCCTTCCAGTTTTTAATAACACGTTGGACAGTTCTTAACCCAGTTTTAGTAGTTTCTTCAATCTCCTTAGATGTTTTCTCTGCTTGATGCCAATGATTTGACCCTTCTCAAACAGACGACCACAGGATGTGTCTTTAGACATGGTTGTTGAAGAAATGAGAAGCTACTCATTGCATCAGTTGGGCTTAAATAACTTGTTTCCAGCTGAAAGATAATCACCCATGCAGTAATTATCCAATAGGAGGCTCCTACCTGTTTGACTAGTTAAATCCAGGTGGAGACTTTTTTTTTGGCCAGGCTCAATAAAAAATTTGCCAGAGACCGCGTTCTTTTTTTTTTCCATCTCTCTCGTGCAGCCCGTGTTGTTTTGCACTCAAATTTAACTGCAGCGTTTCAACACAAACTGAGTCTGTACTTGAGGTGTCGGGTGGCATAGGAAGGATGTGCATGCAACGGTACGTTCTATTTAGATTTGGAAAGCTCGAGCGTAACCCAAGGTCATTTTGCGCAACCACAATTCACCGATGTTCCCTAACCAGCACACATGAGGCAAACACTTGGATGTACGAGTGAGCAATAGTTGCAAATCAAAAATGTAATTAAAAAACCAATAAGAAAAAAAAGAATGATTAAAGAGACATAATCCTTTCCACTGAAAGAGAAGTCATTTACCATCATTAGTCTCTTAATGAAAGATCTTTTATTTGTATTTAACTGAGTTTTTCCTTCGTTAGTTGAGCTTGATCTTGGTCCTTAATGGCATCCGTGTAAAAGAAATAAATCTGGGAGAGCTGCAGCATCCATCACCTCTAAGAATGAAGCCACCACTTGTTTTAGGCTCGATCCGAACTTGGCGAGGTTGGGGTATAACTCAGGATGTCTCATTAGTTCTGCAGAACAGAACACACTCTCTCCTTCCTCCTCTACCCTTTTGACGCAGCAAGAGTCTAGCCACCGTTGTCTACCGTGTTACCGTGCATGCAAAGTACTCCCGCTCGACTGAGCTCTGAACCTGGAATTACTGGGCATACCTAAAAAACCATGACCTCCTGTTTCCTGCCCAACACCACGGACTGTTCTCCAAAGTAAATTTTAATCTGATTGTGTTTTAATAAAGATAAGGTGGCTTCGCAGTTCCAAAAAAACAAAAGGCTTGCCTCGTCAAATGGAAAATTTGACTTGCCTCGGTGGAGGTTTACTGGACGGAGCCTGGCCTCGCTGCAGCTTTTCTACAACACTCGTCAAGTGGAGCTGTTTACTTTAATCGAGCTGAAATTTCATGGGTAATTCGGAATGAATGACTCGCTGCAGTTTGCGGGGCTCCGCTGCCAACATCGTGATGAAAACAGCGAAGGCCCAAGGTGACACTGAGAGTCTGGATCCAACGCAGCTCCCGAACATAATCAGGACAACAGAGGGGTACGAGCGCTTGGAGCTGGTCCGGATGGAAAACGAATGAGATGCTGCAACACAATGGGGATTTTTGTTTTAGTAATCATATCAAAAAGTTTGAGAGGACGATGGGTTTGATTCCAAACTCTAGATCCAGGAAAGATACAGACCGTAACGTTTTTGGGTTTCAGGGTCATACATACTTGGACGAGAGTGGGTCGGAGGATGCAGCTGCTTTTTGTAAACTGTCAAGCCTTTAAGTAAACCAGGTAAAGGTGAGGAGGCCATGCTGGACCTCATGCTTGCTCCAAACCTTCTGTTTACTTCTGCTAAAAACCTGCAGGGCAGACATCCGGGGGCATTAATAACTTCTCAGTTTGCACTCTCACGGTGCAGTGATGAACTCACTTGGATTCAATCTCCACGTATTATCCTAAAAGCCCCTATTATCTGAGCTACGTATCGATATCACCGGCTTTCAGAGCTCAGGCATGGCCGGCCAAAAGAGACAGTAATTATGATGTGTAGTCACCTTGTAGTGATGGGATGTCCCTGCTTGCATAGCAATGACTTGCTCAGCTGGCCGCGTGACAGGCAGATGACAATCAATACTTGTGCTGCACATTAAAAGGTGGTGAAGTCTGTCTGGCTTCGCTAATTGTTAATCAGAGAGGATGGAGCTGGCTGTAGATCAAAATTACAACTTTCTGGGTAAAATAAAGTTTGACTGGACCTTGTCCTTGTATTTGACAGATGGTCAAGTCCCGTTATTACCTCTGTTTGCTTTGCTTCACAGCAAGGCTGCAACCAGGTAGAATCACGATCTATGAGGAAAAAATAAATTATATTGAGAAAAAAAAAAAATGCAAAATTAAGGGCGTAGAAGCTAATCTGGAGTGGGAGTGGAGCTAAAGACAGCTAGCGACCTGTAGAAGCTAATCTGGAGTAGGAGTGGAGCTAAAGACAGCTAGCGACCTGTAGAAGCTAATCTGGAGTAGGAGTGGAGCTAAAGACAGCTAGCGACCTGTAGAAGCTAATCTGGAGTGGGAGTGAAGCTAACGACAGCTAGCGACCTGTAGAAGCTAATCTGGAGTAGGAGTGGAGCTAAAGACAGCTAGCGACCTGTAGAAGCTAATCTGGAGTAGGAGTGGAGCTAAAGACAGCTAGCGACCTGTAGAAGCTAATCTGGAGTAGGAGTGGAGCTAAAGACAGCTAGCGACCTGTAGAAGCTAATCTGGAGTGGGAGTGAAGCTAACGACAGCTAGCGACCTGTAGAAGCTAATCTGGAGTAGGAGTGGAGCTAAAGACAGCTAGCAACCTGTAGCAGCTAATCTGGAGTGGGAGTGAAGCTAACGACAGCTAGCGACCTGTAGAAGCTAATCTGGAGTGGGGCTAAATACAGCTAGCGACCTGTAGAAGTTAATCTGGAGTGTGGCTAAAGACAGCAAGCGACCTGCAGAAGCTCATCTGGAGTGGAAGTGGGTCTAAAAACAGCTAGCAACCTGTAGTAGCTAATCTGGAGTGGAACTAAAGACAGCTAGCGACCTGTAGCAGCCACACCCTTAAGTAGTCTGCAGCAGCTTACCAAGAGTATGATGGAATCATGAACTTCCAAGATGGCGACGGCCGTCAACACCACGCTGAGCTTCAAAACCTTCGGGAAACACGTGGTGGCATCTTTATAAACTGTTGTACATTTGAAACAACTCTAAAATATCAATTAAACCTTCAGTGAGTGACTTTTTGTTAGCTTTGGCGCAGGGGAAACATTTACGTATTTCCAACAAATCTGCAGCGCCGTTGCTCAATTGTATATTCATCTTTATTTCCCCCGACTTTGTTTGTTATGCACCACGCTGTTTGCCAGATGATCTCAAAATCTGTCTAACTTTGGTGCCAAAGCTGGAACAGCGCTGTGAGGCGTAATGTAATTAGACGGGAAACCCAAAACAATATGCTAAAAGAAGCTACAACTCAAACGGGAGTTAGAGAGTCCAGTAGTTTTCAGCGCTATGAGCAAAACCTTTCCTTTCCGCTCAAAGTCATCAGTTATTTCAAGTGTTATTATAAGAACACTTAAGCTTTAATGTAGGCTTTATGGTATTAGCAGATCTTGAGAACATGTTTAATAGAAAACTTTGTATAAATAAATATATATAAATAAAGCTGAGGACCACGGGCTCAGCTGACATGAAGGAAACCTGGTGCTGGTTAGCTAGTAGTTATTTTATCATGGTATAAAATGAAGCTGTTATGTGTGTTTTGCAATGTGCACTGCTCTTTATGGGAAGCTGGAGGCCACAGGGGACACACAAAACGCATAGAGGGTGGTAGGTGAGAGTTGCCGTGGGTGGGTGGGGGCTTTGTGAGCAGCAGACTTTTGCCCCGGGGGCTCTCCTGCAGGTTAATCCGGTCATGTGGAGCCCTGGAGAGGTGGAGGCAAACATGTAGACATAGCTTGTAAAAACTACATCCAACATGTCTCTGAGTCCGTCCTGTGTTTTGTGACCGAGTGTCGATTTCGTCTTCTGCTCTCGCTCGTTCTTAAACGGCCGGAGCGCTGAGACAAGCGCACTAATGGCGCTGATGGCGATACCAGCAGCAGAGGCGGGGGATCGTAATGCTCGGTCGGGGCCCGGCTGGCAGGGCCGGAGGTGCTGATGGGTGCTGGCTGCTCGAGGCAGCTCCGAGAGGACGGGGCCGTCCGCTATGTAAACCCTGCAGCGCGAGTTCGACGGGCCAGCGAAACATCTCGGGGAGTATTTATTTTAACAAGCCAAATGATACTTCTACTTCTCTCAGGAGGAATGTTAAGGTTAAATGATTCCCCTTAGATAGAAAAAAACACCGTGGGAGGGACGGGAGGGCGCTGAAGACGGAGGGACGGAGGGGATGTGTGTGAAGGTTTTGACTGAACTTGATGCTTGATTTTAATTCAAATAAGGAAATCGATGCGCAGGTGTGAAGCCTCTGCTGCAGCGTTTAGCTGACTGCTCCAAACACACACACAGCTTCTCTTACTCTATTAATCCAGCTTTAATACTTTTAACACAGCTCGTACTTCATCAGCTACTTCGTGCTGGGTGGCGAGCTGCTTTTTCCAAGTCAATATGACTTGACGTGACTACATGAGCCGTAAAGGCACGATGCGATTCAATACGTTTATAGTCACTGATGACTTCCACTCATTTTAATTCCCTTTCTTGAGTCAATATAAACTGGAAGGCTAACTGCTTAGCTCACTAAAGTTTTGCAGAATTAGGTGCATGTCTGGTTTGAGTGACAGGTCAGATCTCAGATTGGCTGTCCGTCAGTCAGGTTGATCATCGTTGACCTACTGGGTTGTACATGGTCACATGCACTAACTATAGACTGCAGATGAAGCAACTCCTCTTCCTCCCATTGGTCAAACTGAGGCTAGAACTCCAGGAACGCAGGACGTTAGCTAGTTAACTGCATTAATTCACTTAAAATCTAATTAAATGAAACTCCAAAAAAGACTCCAATGGTCCTTCAGATCCTTCAGGTTGGTTAGAACAATTTACAGCACAACCCTAACCCTAGTTACTTTAGTTACTTTAGTGTTTTTGTTTAGAGCATAGACTGTATATAAATATGGACAAGCCCCACCCACTAACATGGAGGGGGTGGAGCTTATGACCTGTACTGCAGCCAGACACCAGGGGGAGCTCTACTTGCTTTGGCTTCACTTTAGAGGAGCTGTCATGGCGTCCATCTTTTATATACAGCCTATGATGCAAATTATTAGCATTAGCAAGCAATGTTAGCTTGCTAATGTGTGATCTGTTTGTGCATGCAAAAAAAAAAAAGTTTGGACTTTTTTATTTACTAATTATTTTTGAATGCTGTTTTCTAAACATTGGCGACGCTGCATCTGTCAGTGGATTACATGACATCATTACGTTGCTCCATAATTGCTAGATGTGCTCGAGTTGTTGTGGTGGATGCTGCAGTTTGTCGCTCGACGGTTCATGTGCGTCGACTGGATCATTTTTAATGCGAGGCTACACTCGTGTAAGCAGTCTGGGTGGTTAAAGTATTAAACAAACTATCGTTCTAATATTTTTGGCAGTCTTTGAACGGCTCTCGGGCTGGAAACCGTCAACTGTATCTGGCAACCCTGGGACTAATACTCTGTCTGGAAATATTCAGAGAAACAAGACGAATAGTTTTGAATTTTATAATTTGATATTTCCTCTTTACGCTGAAATGCATGAATAATAACTGGAAAAACACACATTTACGCATACGAACAAAATAAGATCGCGCCCAGATTTGCATTTTTTTTGCCATTTCTTTGGTTTTAATCTTATAAACAATCACTCCATTTTATTGTATAACCTCTGCAGGTTTACTGTGGACCTTTAACACACAGGTACAGTGTAAATCCACTTTAATTTTGGAACAACTATTTTCCCGAAATATGTACGAATTTACGAGCAGCTGGTGCAAACCGATCCAGTAACTGACACGTTTCTACACGGGCCGGGTTAACATTTAAAAAAGAAAAATGTCCTTAAACCTCCACCCCTCGTCGCTCCGCTCTCCCCGTGACCCCACATGTACCCACACCTTTCCCTAATTCACAACACATTGCCTCTTGGTAAAAACCAGCCTCCAAACATAAACCCCATTGTTGGGAGGACTGTAAAAGTATGAAGAAAAACAAACCATAAATACACGTGAAAATATGCTGCGGGACTGGCAGAGCGTTCGCAGTCATGAGAGGGCTTGTTGGGAGAGCGATTTGTTTTAATGAAAAAGTCATTCCTGGGGAGAGGAAAGCTCCCGGCTGCGGGCTGTTTGTGCATGGCTTAAGTTTCTTCTGCGTAATAAAAGCACCAGGACTCGGAGTTTGTGTCTGCATGTGTGTGTGTGTGTGCATTGTGTCGAGCGTGGAGCAAAGGAACACTAAGTAGGCAGCCAGGTCTGGAGGCCCAGACTCACTAGAGCAGTCAATCAAAACTGAACTCTGTGAGAAGATGTCTGGAGGTACAGCTCCATCCTTCACGCATCTTATCCTCCGCTGCAGCAGACAAAACATGTTGTCGCTCTTCTTCTACCCATCTGTTCTTGCTTCCACTAACGGCTAAACGTTTTGTCTTCCAGACTGTGTCGGATTGCGACGGTGAGGGATGGAGCGACCCGACGAGGCAGCTTCTCACAGCAGGTCGCTCACTTTTAACAGGAAGTAAAGACGCGCCGCTTCTTCGTGGTAAACCTGAAAAAAGACAAAAAAACAAGAAGAAGAAGGTGACGTGTCAGACGTCCCGTGAGGATCCAGAGCCTCGGGGTGGCCCCAGTCATGAAACCTTCATCCGCCGCCGCCGCCGCTGGCCCCCCGTCCGGCCTCCTGCTGGTCCTGATGTGCTGCCCCCTGCTGGGCTTGGTCCAGTCTGCCAGCAGCAACAAGGCCAGCGACAACGGACACCAGCACCTGGTAGACACCGACCCGGAGCGATGCATGAGGCACCACTTTGTGGAGACAATCACGCACCCGATTTATAAATGCAACTCCAAGGTAAAAGAAAAATTACGACCTGCTGGAAGTGCAGTTTATTTGTTTTAAAAACTTTATGAACCACATCAGTTTGGGGACGCTCTCCTCAGGGTGTAAAGACAACTGGACCATACTTTTAATCTGATACTCACTGAGCCCGTATAGCCTAAAACCACATACATATTTCACACACTCCTAAAATATAACTTCTGACATCTACAACCTTTGTAAATTATGGATTTGTATTTGAGAAAAAGCAAGTTTTCTAATAAAAAAAATCAACATTTGAGCAAAGTTAGCTCAGAAATCGACAGGTTAGTTTCCTCACAAACTCATTGTTTACGATATATCAAGCAAAACATTCCCTACGATAAGAATATGTCATCCACATGTCATTCCTAAACGAGGCTCCACCTCCATTATCTGGTTTGGTTTTAACCCCTTAACGCCTGAATTGATTCTTCAATTATATAAAGAAATTAAATATTTGTATTTTTGTTACCACTCCAGCCGGTCCTACCAGAAACTAGTGCTAGCTAAAGGTTCCTAGGATTTTTTTGAATGTGCACAAACCGACATTGGAGTATTACATGCGTTATTTCAGCTGCAGTCTGAACGGAAACAGTGCGTCGTGAATTAGCGACACGAGGCATGAAGGGTTTAAAAAGTCTGACGCGGAGCAGCAAATTACAACATGCAAGGTTTGCAAACAAATAGTGAATAAAAAGGACAGTAACAGCACTAATTTGTTCCACCACCTCAAACACAAGCACAAACCAGAATATGAAGAAAGACAGAAAATGAGCAAAGATGCAGAAGCAGCGTCGACTTCATCCAAAGAGTCCGGGAACAAAACAACAACTCAGAGAAAACTTGATGCATTAGAGTCAAAAAGATTAGGATGAATTGGTGTTTATTTATTTATCATCATTTATATCGTTACCGTGATAAATACCAGAAATTATCGGGATAAAGTTTTTAGTCCCATCCTTAACGTGGTACAGGAGAGCATGAATGTATCATCAGGTCACCTCCAGTAATGTCCTAAAGTCTGTCCTTGTCTTCTCCTAGAGTTGGTCTCCTGTGTCTTCCTAAAGTCTGTCCTTGTCTTCCTTGTCTTCTCCTAGAGTTGGTCTCCTGTGTCTTCCTAAAGTCTGTCCTTGTCTTCCTTGTCTTCTCCTAGAGTTGGTCTCCTGTGTCTTCCTAAAGTCTGTCCTTGTCTTCCTTGTCTTCTCCTAGAGTTGGTCTCCTGTGTCTTCCTAAAGTCTGTCCTTGTCTTCCATGTCTTCTCTTAGAGTTGGTCTCCTGTGTCTTCCTAAAGTCTGTCCTTGTCTTCCATGTCTTCTCCTAGAGTTGGTCTCCTGTGTCTTCCTAAAGTCTGTCCTTGTCTTCCTTGTCTTCTCCTAGAGTTGGTCTCCTGTGTCTTCCTAAAGTCTGTCCTTGTCTTCCTTGTCTTCTCCTAGAGTTGGTCTCCTGTGTCTTCCTAAAGTCTGTCCTTGTCTTCTCCTAGAGTTGGTCTCCTGTGTCTTCCTAAAGTCTGTCCTTGTCTTCCTTGTCTTCTCTTAGAGTTGGTCTCCTGTGTCTTCCTAAAGTCTGTCCTTGTCTTCCTTGTCTTCTCCTAGAGTTGGTCTCCTGTGTCTTCCTAAAGTCTGTCCTTGTCTTCCTTGTCTTCTCCTAGAGTTGGTCTCCTGTGTCTTCCTAAAGTCTGTCCTTGTCTTCTCCTAGAGTTGGTCTCCTGTGTCTTCCTAAAGTCTGTCCTTGTCTTCCTTGTCTTCTCCTAGAGTTGGTCTCCTGTGTCTTCCTAAAGTCTGTCCTTGTCTTCCTTGTCTTCTCCTAGAGTTGGTCTCCTGTGTCTTCCTAAAGTCTGTCCTTGTCTTCCTTGTCTTCTCCTAGAGTTGGTCTCCTGTGTCTTCCTAAAGTCTGTCCTTGTCTTCTCCTAGAGTTGGTCTCCCGTGTCTTCCTAAAGTCTGTCCTTGTCCTCCTTGTCTTCTCCTAGAGTTGGTCTCCTGTGTCTTCCTAAAGGCTGTCCTTGTCTTCCTTGTCTTTTCCTAGAGTTGGTCTCCCGTGTCTTCTTAAAGTCTGTCCTTGTCTTCTCCTAGAGTTGGTCTCCCGTGTCTTCCTAAAGTCTGTCCTTGTCCTCCTTGTCTTCTCCTAGAGTTGGTCTCCTGTGTCTTCCTAAAGGCTGTCCTTGTCTTCCTTGTCTTTTCCTAGAGTTGGTCTCCCGTGTCTTCTTAAAGTCTGTCCTTGTCTTCTCCTAGAGTTGGTCTCCCGTGTCTTCCTAAAGTCTGTCCTTGTCTTCCTTGTCTTCTCCTAGAGTTGGTCTCCCGTGTCTTCCTAAAGTCTGTCCTTGTCCTCCTTGTCTTCTCCTAGAGTTGGTCTCCTGTGTCTTCCTAAAGTCTGTCCTTGTCTTCTCCTAGAGTTAGTCTCCCGTGTCTTCCTAAAGTCTGTCCTTGTCTTCCTTGTCTTCTCCTAGAGTTGGTCTCGTGTGTCTTCCTAAAGTCTGTCCTTGTTTTCCTTGTCTTGTCCTTGTGTTCTCTGGTCGTCCATAAACTCCCTAACCTTCTCTGGAAGACGATCAACTTCTACCACCTCACCAAACATCCACCTTCAGCTATTTACTCCAACTGTTGTCCAACTCATTTCATTTTCCAGAGTGATTTTGCTCCTTCCTCTTCAGTTGTTGGCAGCTTCGACGCCCGTCAATGAAGGGGAATGAGATGTTTTGACACCACAGGGACGTGGTTTTGGTTTATGGCAGACCTAAAATAAATAACTACAAAAGATCAGGCTTGGCTGAAACCCGATACTGATCTGATCCTTTTAGAAATGCATGAACCGGCCCCAGTGCCGTTCAGGACATCGCTAATTATTACAGCCAGGCCTGAAATACACTTTCCTACTTTGTAAAGAATTACCCAGAATGCATTACAACGTCTGGTATAGTATGCTGTAGGTTTTAACAGCGTCCATTTACAGACAGTGTTAGCCGACCTGTCTCCCTCTTGTTAGGACGTTGTTTAAAACCAACAGAGTCGCTGACAAATGACCTCATTTGTGACAAAATTTCAAGTGAAAGCCCCAAAGTCCCCAGTCCGTCAATAAAAAAATAAACAAACTCTCCAGTCATTAATCTCACAGCTCTCTCCGTCTGCTATTAACCTTGTTGCCCCCAGAAGGCCTCCTCCTACATTTACTCAGCCCGGTGTCTTTCCCTCTCCGTCTTTATCTCCATCATTTAGATGAGTTTAGTTTCTCAGAGAGCTTGTGTGTGTTTGTGGATACGTGTGTGTGTGTGTGTGATGTGCTGGACATGGGCCACGCTGCAGACATATTCTGCACCTCAGCTGGGACTCGGGGTTTTTTTGGCCCGAGGTGGGGCCGTCTTCCCCCTTTCTCCTGCCTCTGCCAGCGGCTTGAAGGGGGAGAGTTGAAGAAAGATGTGGAGAGTGAGTTCTTGTAAGGACGAAGGTGACCCGATGACTCTGATCTGTGTACGAGTTCTTTGGTCTTCTTTTTAAATATTCTTATTCTTGATTGCACGGAGCAGGTGTCCAAAGACTAGTCGACTTGTCGGTCTATCGACTTCAGATGCTTGAAGATTGTTACGCCATGAGAAGTGAGAAATTTCTTCTCGCTCCTAGGGCTGCAAGAACAAGAAAAAAGTTTGTTCTAAAGAAACCCAAGTGCCTAACTCCAGGAAAGTCCTCACAGGCCCCTCCCACTGCAGTTTATGTCACACTTGCTAAGCATTGTGGGAGATGGACGACGAGGAGAGGCACTTTTTTTTATTGTTTTTGGATGTTGAACCAGTCGTTTTGACGTTCGTTCACTCACACACGGTATGCCGATCACACAGTGACCGCTAGCATTTCCGCTATTCCGCCTTAACCACGCCCACTTCCCATTTCTGACCAATCACAGAATAGTTCCCGGACACCACTAAAGAAAAAAGTCCTGCCCGGGTGAAGAACGAGCTGCAAGAACAAAATTTAGTTGAGGAGCGAGAACAAACTTCTTGCTTCTTGTGGAGTTTGTGACAGCCTTTAAGCATCACGTCGTCTACGCACTGATCATGTGACGATAAAAACATGGCCACCTCCTAGAAGACAGGGGAGGAGCAAAGTGAAATGCTTCGCTAACGATAAAGCCCATACCACCGTGACGTGTCAATCCTGAAATACAACTAAAGTACTACTGCAAAAAAGACATGCTAATGCTAACGCTAGCAGAGGAACGGTCCAAATCCTCTGGACAGCAGTCAGTTAACAACTTGACCAAACGTCCTGTGGTAACAGAGAGAAGGAGGCTGCTACGCTATCCCATCTAACAACATGTAGTACTATTAAATGCTACTGATGGTGCTGAGTGCTGCATGTTTTTATACAGGCTATACATATCTGCAGCCGTCTGTTCTCAGGATATATATTCTTTCTACTTGGTTTCCATTAGTGACGTCGTCAGAGATCATCAGCTCAACCTGTGAAAACAGTTAAATCAGACGCGAGCAAGAAATTAACTTCAAGGATTTCATTAATCTTATTTTATTTTTTTCATTTCCAGTGTCTTTATCGATTTTCATTCCATTAACAAATACAATATCCTTCCCGACCTCTACATACGTTCTAATCTTCTCTGTTCCAAGAATGAAATCAATACAGAAATTAACAAAAATAAATAAAACACATACATCAATATTAAACAAAATAAAGTTTACAGGTAACCTTGGAAAATAAAAATAAAAAGTCACACATAATTAAGAGTTTCCCTTCTGCTCTCGCGTCCTGTCGCACTTGGGATTCGACCCGTGTGACTTTCAGTTCGTTTTTATGTTTATTCGTAGCCTGCGTTTATTTTTTCTGGATGAAGATTCACAGACTCCGTCCCAGTGCGACTTTTTCCGCACGGCATCGACATTTGGAGCTCATTAAAGCTCGGTTATGGTGATCAGGTTTGTGAAGAATCAGCTGGAAAAAGTCAGGACGCTTCTTCTTAATAACACCTGGAAATAATGAGGCTGTTTAGATTTCAATATCATCAGCTAAAAAAAGATCTGAAATTACTGATCACTGACTTTTTCCAGCTGATTCTTCACAAACTTCTTTCCACTGTTACGATTCATTCCTCTAATAGCATCTCTTCTGTATTCGTCTTTTTAATAAATTGATTAAATATTTTCCAGATTTCCTCATTTTTCCCCCTTTTAGTTTTTCAGTACATATCTTATTCATCATTACATATTCCTGATTCATGCACCAGTTCAAGGAGCCTCCAGACTTTTACCTCTTTTTGCAAAGTTGACAAATTTATATTCTTGGGGTTTCCGATTGAGATCCGCTGGAATCTGACAAAAAAGATATCTTCTTGGAGAACGTCACTTTATTGATCACGTTCTGTCAAATCTGAGGTAGAGCTACAGGAAGGACCCAAATAAACGACACACACAGGAAAGAGACCGGATGAAATACTACAAGACAGTTTAATGGAACCTACAGAACAAAAGACGCAGCTGTCGCTAAGCAGGATAAATAGAAGAGAAGTCGAATTAAAGAAGAAGACAAAGAGAACTCAGTCAAATAGATGGAACAGAAATATCATACGTGTGTATTTATTTAATCATTTGTTCATATCAAAATAAGGTGAACCCTTGTTTTTGCCAATAACAGCAACTAAATGTTTCCCGTAACTGCTGAATGTTCCTTCAGTTCAGTTCTTCTTTATCCGTTCTCTTGTAGAACCACTTGTGTTCTTGGTTCTCCTTGTCTTGCTGCATGACCCAGTTTCTCTTCAGAGACAAACTAAAGCGCGTTAATAGAAGGGCTCGTCCGGGATTTGAACCCGGGACCTCTCGCACCCTAAGCGAGAATCATACCCCTAGACCAACGAGCCACGTGTCAGACATCAGAAGATGCTGTTCCAGATTCTGGTCTTTCTGTTCTTGAGGTCTGTCAGTGGGTTGCAGCCTGTCATTAACCCTCTTAAGGCGTCTTTTGTTCGTGGTAGACTTGGATACTGATGTGTCTATGTTTCCGGTTACTGTTGATCAGTCTTTTACTAAATGTTTCCGGTAAATGCTGAACTTCAGCCCGTTCCTCAGAACAGAACCACTTCAGCTCTGAGATGTTGGTGGGTTTCCTCACATCAACTGCTGCTTCAGGTCCTTCCACAACATTTCTATTGGATTAAGGTCAGGACTTTGACTTTGCTCTTCCTAAACATTCATCTTGTTCTTCTCTTGGGCTTGTCGTCTTGCTGGGTGACCCAGTTTCTCTTCAGATCAACTAAAGCCAAGTGATCTAATATGTGGGCTCGTCCGGGATTTGAACCCGGGACCTCTTGCACCCTAAGCAAGAATCATACCCCTAGACCAACGAGCCACAAAACAGCAGCCAGAACATGCTGTTCCAGATTCTGGTCTTTCAGTTCTTGAGGTTTGTCACTGGGTTGCAGCCTGTGAGGCGTCTTTTGTTCATGGTAGACTTGGATACTGACATTTTCTTTTAAAGTTCACCGGTAGAGTTCAGAATTCATTGGTCCATCAATGATCCAGCAAACCGTCACTTGTTTGATCGGGTTTTCTTTGTCTACTTTCAGGTGAAAACTTATTGATTTCTTGAGTGATTTTTTGCAGAAATTATTATTAATGTGCAGAAAATTTGACAACTGTGAAGGAATGCATAAAAGGTCAGTGGAGTTTTCTTATGAAATCTGCACCTTCTTCTTGAGAATGAACTTTCAGGATTAGAACTGTTCCCACACACTTTATTTGTCAGTAGAAGTCAAAGTGATGAATTGCTCATTCTGTCCAGCCAACTGTCCAAAACCTTGAATAAATACAATTAAAAAGTCTTTAGAACAAAACAAATTCTCACATTTATGAAACTAACATATCAGCTTTATAACGGACTCTAACAATAAACTAACTGTTTAATCATGTCCAGACACAGAGCACTGAATTAACTGAACACCAATCTGAAATGGAAGATTTAATTCTGCACAACAAAACTACTAGAAATAAATCTTGATTTTACATTAATACGTCAATAAATGTAATTAAGACGGGAAATATTCCTGATTATAGTCCAGTTTTTTTTAATTAGGGTGATGCTGCGTCACTTCATTTGATCGTGAACTTATATTTTATGAATCGCTGCCTTAGTATAAACATGAACAGATGAATGAGAGTCCACTGTATCTGTGTCTCAGCTGGTCATGAATGAAAGGAGGTGCAGGAGAGGTGCAGACAGAGAGGAGGCTGGGTTTGATAAAGCCTGATCCCCAGCCAGGACAAAGACAAATGGTCTTAAAGTGGCGACAACGCTCCTGCTGTGTGTGTGTGTGTTGTGTGTGTGTGTGCGTCACCCTGTCACGGCCCCAGACAGGCTTTTGTCAAAGCGGGTACACGGGTGGTGACACGCAGCAGCTGACAGAAGGACATGACACAGGAGTCTGTTTAGGGAGGCGACAGGAATGCAGTGACCCACAGAGGAATGCCTGCTCGGACGGTCCCGACACTAATCAGGCCGGCGCTTTGTGTGAGTGTGTGTGTAGGTTTGAGTTCTCTGATCTGACTCTTTGATACAGAGGTCTGATCTAAAATGGTTTAAGAAAGGAAAATGGACTTACAGAGTTTCTTTAAGACGCATCAGACACTCGACTCTGTCCTCTTTGTCCAAGGAACGGTTCTTTGACGACTCACTGTCATAGGCTCCAGACTCAAGGTGTGATTGGAGGTGAGACATCTTGGGGACAGATGTTCAGACTGATGGAAGGTTATATCTCTGTCAGAGAAGGATTATTATTATTATAATTTGACATACAACAATCTGCCATAACATTATGACAGGAGAAAGTGAAGAACGTTGACCATCTTGTGATAAGTCAATGTTCTGCTGGGAAACTTCTGGACCTGTCATTCATTCATTCATTGGTGTGGATGTTACTTAGACATGTAGCACCCACCTAGACCAGACCAGGCACCCCCACCCCATAGCAATGACACTCCTTGATGACAGCAGCCATCCCCAATCACAAAAACGTTTTAGGAACAACTAAAGAAAACTTGAAGAACATCTCAAGGTGTTGACCAGAGGCCCCTCCCCTCAAAGCCCCCCCCCCCCCCCACTAACACTACAGGACACCCTCAGAAGGTCCATGTCCATTCTCTGATGAGTCACCACAAGGGAGACCTGCACAATATTAGGATTGTGGTCATAATGTTATGGCCTGTCAGTGTAGTCGTCTTCAAGGTGTAGGTGCACGCTTGCCAATGGGGGTGGGGGGGGCCCTCATTAAATTATGGAATAATTAAAAAATTAAATAATTAAAAATTAAAATAGGCCTATTTGTGAAAAAAATACGTAATATTTGAGTTACATAAAAGCTTTTTATATGTTTTCTCCCTAATTGTCCTTGAAATACTGGTCAAGAACCCCCCCACACCCACCCCAAACACAAAAATGGTTTGGCCACTGATCAAAATTTGACGTTGTCGTTTGATTTGAAGTTCAGTACGCTCAAAATGTCCGATCAGCTCTAGTCTAGTGCTCAGAAAAGGAAATAAAAGAGAAAATAGAATGCTAACGTCCATTAGCTTGTATAAAAGCCTGACACAGTACATTATCTTTGACAGAAACAGTTGAGTTTGGTAGCTCCGTCAGAGAGGGGTCTAAGATTATCCCGTCCCGGGCCCAGGCAAGACTGTCAGCTGGCCTGTGTAGGTGTATGACTAGTGTTTCTGGGTGCACCATGAGAACCTTCACAGACTTCATAGCCTCTCTTGTGCAACCCAAAGCTCAGCAGCAGGTGTAGGAATGTGCGTCTGGGTCTCGTTCCTATCTCTCGTTCTGCAGGTGCAAGGCCGAGCCTCCCGCAGCCCAAACAGCCCCGACTCAAACACTGCCTCATTGTGCTGGGAGACTCCCTTCCTCATCCCCGGCCCGAGCCCCAAGGTCACAGAAACCCGACTTATCTGTGTTTTCTTAACTCTCCCGCATGCTGTTTTTCCAGATGGTGTTGCTGGCGCGCTGCGAGGGCCACTGCAGCCACACCACCCGCTCCGACCCCCTCATCTCCTTCAGCTCGGTGCTCAAGCAGCCCTTCAAGAGCACCTGCTCCTGCTGCCGGCCACACACCTCCAAGCTGAAGGCGGTGAGGCTGCGCTGCGCCGGCGGGACTCGCATTACGGCCACTTACAGATACATCCTAGCCTGCAACTGCGAGGAGTGCAGCTGAGCAGGCGGCGGCACCCTCCCAGACCCTCAAGACTCTCAAGATCCAGCATTTTCCTTGGCCCCGGACCTCGCTCTAAAGCTGTCCAGAGCGCTTTGGTTGATTATTGGATCAGAAAATTGCCCCGGAGAGGGTTGTTGCTGTTGTTATCTTGGGAGTGATGGTTTGGAGCAATCGTATCGCCTCCACTCGGGCCTTAAAAAATTGACCCGCAGCGCTTGGAACACTAAAACGCACCATACCCTCTCTCCCTTATGTTGCAGCGCAAACCATATGAGTCTTTTCTTTATTTTTTCCAGCTCACGAGGCCAGACACCACAAACTGCAGCTCCCGACGGGCCAGCTGGAGACGCACCGCACTCATTACAGGCCTCCGTAATTCAAACCACACACGCTCCAAAAAAATAAATAAATAAAACGCAGTTTGAGAGCTCATTACTAGTATCTGTAACAGCCCTGCCCCGCCACCATCCATTCGGCAACAAAACAGCACGCCTGGTTAAAAACGTCGAGGAAAGAACGAGGCTCCATCTGCAGGAGGCGCGTGGCGGCGGTGGAGGATCCACGGAGGATGCTTACTCGCCCCATGATTAACATTTTACACACTCCCTGCTGACTTTCATCTAGCTGTATAGGACCTTGACTGATGCTGACGGGACAGCTCGTCAAATGGACGATAAAATAAAATAAAAAAATTAAAAAAAGAAGCTCAGAGGAGGAGAGAAGACGGCGGTGGAAGAGGAGGCGCTGGTGGGGTCTCTCAATAGACTGTCAAGGGTATCAGTGTTCAGTGTTTGAAATGTAATCTATTGTATTTGTGATGTTCCTGTCGTCTTTATTGAAACCGCAGTTACTATCATGCCGGACTGATAAACTGCCGCTAACGTCTCTTGTGTAGTGACTCATCAAAGCAGCGATGTGTGTACTCTCTCTCTTTGTAGTTGTTGAGCTGCAGCCTCGTATATATGTGTCTGTGTGTCCCTTTGTGGTCCGTCTTTGTTCAAAATGTGGTTTTCCTTCGAATAAAACTCGGAAATTCTGAGAATACATTTGGAATTTGAAGAAATAAATGAAGAGTTTAAATTTCATGACAAGGTCAGTTGTATGCATAGACTGTATATAAATATGGACAATGCGTCCCCACCTCCCCACATGCATCAACATTATATCAACTACCTAAAATCACAGACACCATCCCTGAAAAACAAATATTCTACGTGTATTTTAGTGTTTTAGTTTGGCCCAAGCCCCGCCCACTAACATGGAGGGGGTGGAGCTTATGACCTATACTGCAGCCAGACACCAGGGGGAGCTCTACTTCTTTTCTCTTCACTTTAGAGGAGCTGCTCCGTCGTCCATCTTCTTACAGGCTACGATATAATGGTCTAAGATACAGCTCTTAAGGATCTAGTGTACGAGAAGAAAAACAGGGATGTGCGATATCAGCCCAACACGTGTGAAATATTGACAAACTGACAGATACGCCGGGGAAGGAGGAGCTCGTTCCTAAACGAGGCTCCACCCACATCATCTTCAACTGGTTTGGTTTTAAAAGTCTGACGCAGAGCAGCAAATTACAACATGCAAGCTTTGCAAACAAATAGTGATATAAAGGACAGTAACGCCACTAAAACACAGCTCAAACCAGAATATGAAGAAAATGCGCAAGAAGCAGCATCGACTTCATCCAAAGCCTCCGGTAAAAAAACAAATGCACTACAGTCAAAAGGATTAGGCTAACATGGGGTTTATTTATCGTCATTTTTATCGTTACCGTGATAAATAGCAGAAATTAGGATACATTTTTTAGTCCATATCGCCCATCTTTAATGGCCGCTCACTGCGCTGCTAGCTCGGCAACGCCAATGCTAACCGTCTAGCTAGCTAGCTAGCTAGCTGCCTAACTACTACCACAGTTTCTACAAGTAAAACAAAATTTTGAGGCTTTGAACAGATGAAAATTCACAGGTATGGAACAAAGGTCTAGAAAAAGTACTGAGGAGGAAAGTACTACTTTTAATACTTTTAGTACTTTTAATTCAACTTCATAACAACTGATTAGAAAACTGCAGGTGACCCACCTGAAGTAAGATCATGTTCTTTGAGACATATTTTAGTCTTTCAAGTTAAGCTAAGCTAAAATCGGAGCCGACGACCGCTTGCTAGCAAAGGCGGAGCTTTTGGTTTGCTTCACTGGAGCACCATCATGTCGTCCATCTTTATAAACATGATGCTGATGTCAGAGATTGAGATGAAGAATTTAAGATTGGGAATGGGTCAGACATTTGTGTTTCAATCTACGGTAGACGTCGTTCAAGGCTAGGTTAGCCTCTTGTACATGTTTTAAATTAAATGCAAATACCGCTAATGCATGGATGAAGCTAGCTCTACTAGCTGTCAATGCTGCTTCTCCATCTGGGTTAGCCCAACACTTTGAGCTCGCTATCAACATTTAAACTCCAGTTGAGATAAATTCAGTTTGACATCACCAATCATCGCTACAAGTCTTTCTTGTTCTCTTGTCGCCACATCGCTGCCGGTCGTCTCTTTTAGGAAAGACCTTCAGTCACTGGGAAACTTCAGACATTTTAAAGCTGCGGCATAGCCGAGGCATGAACTTCATCCAGGCACTCCATCCAGCTCCGGGACAGCTGCTAGCGGCGTGAGCATCGAGGCTGAAATCAAAAGGGAAATGAAAACCAGCGATGCCGGATTACACTCACGCATCATTTCCCGTGTACTCCTCGTGCATGTGAACAACACTCGAATCCATCCCAGGAACTTTAACAACCTCAATTACGAAGACGTACGATGTAATTGCATTCAATGGCGAGTCGTAAATAACGCTAAACATGATGTAAAATTGACTTATTGTGGCGTTTCTTCGCTTCCATGGGGTTTTACATCATAATTCCTGCCAGAAACGTGGATATAAAAAACAGTCAGTGGACTTCTGGTTTGGAGGAGAAACTCTAAACCTCAAGGCCACCTTGTAGCTTCATGTCAGAGCTGTTTCCCGGAGACGGTGTGGATTAACTGAAAGTGTGACTCTTTATTTACTTCATGCAAACTCTCTGTGCAGATGTCTTTGTTGTGTTTAGAGCTCAGACGTTTGTTTCGTCTCAGTCCCGACTGCAACCGACAGCGAGGCCGGACGCTTCACACGTGAACCTAATAAAGTCCGAATCAACATTTCTGTGCTGTCTCCTCTCGCTGTGTCTCTGCTTTATGAGCGCACAAAACAAACGCACACATGAGAAGAGGAGGCAGTTAGCTGCACGAGGCGGGAGGTGTAACTGGTGCGACGCCGTGCCAAGATAAAGGCCGTCGTTCGCGTGGAAGCGTGAAGCAGGCGGCTGGCAGCTCTCAGACTTTCTAATTAAAGTATCGTTCATCAAATGCAGGTTTTTCATCTCAGCCAGCTTCCAGGTGTGCGGCGGCCTGGCGGGCACATGTGCTCTAAGCAGACACCCCACATTTATTTATTCATTCTTGATCCTAATCATAACCGTGCGAGCGCTTAATAAAAATCACACAGGAGTGGCGTTTTATTGGACCGAGCTGCAGGTGCCTCGTCGTTAAGAAAAGAGAAATTCACCTCCGTGTGTGTGTGTGTGTGTGTGTGTGTGTGTCTGCATGTGTGTGTGTGTCTACATGTGTGTGTTTAGCATTCCTTCGTAACGCCAGACGTGAAACATGGACGCCGGCCATGTGCCGCAGGGCTCACTGTGTGACTATTAACTGCTCTCGCATTTTGCGGCGGAGCAGAGGTTTGTGTTCACTCTGTCAGCACATACTTAACGAGGAAAATATGAATATTTCGGGGCAGAAACTCCAAACGTGTCAAACAATAATCGGGAAACTGTGACAGAGTTATGAGCGTGGGCTTGTTTTCATCTTTAAGATGCAACTTGTTCTCTCCGCTCGGCGTAGAACGACTGCTTGCTTTTAATTCTGCGCTAAAGTATTTACCAGAATTATCTGAAGTTTAATGAGTCCGTATCAATCAAACCCGATTTCAAAGTAAAACAGCCGAAACTTTGGAAGATTTCCACTTAATTATCCGTCGGCTTCAATTAGAGTCTCTGCTTTGATGCATGAACTTGTCGTCTGCCCGCAAAGATGATTAGATCGACCAAATCAGATTTATTAAATGGAAGATCAATCCACTTAAAAGGCTCCGAAATTGGGGCGGAAAACTACAAAGTTTTAAGTTTCCAAAACTTTACCGAGTCAAAAACTTCTGATAAATGTTTGTTTGTGCCGACCGAGTCTACCCCGAAGAAAAAAAGAACTCCAGCGGTCAGTCTGGGCTCGAGGGCAGAAACATAAAGTGGAGACATGTGACAGAGTTTGACTTTAATCATCCACAAGGAAAACTGCTTGGTCACAGTAGCTCAGCTGCACATAAAAAAAACACACTTGTAGAACCACAAGTTAAAATAAAGATAACATACGTTACTTTAAATTACTTTACAGAAGTAGCATATGAACAAATGTACAAGAAATAGTCAGAAGAGTATATATTATATACACAGGAATGATAGTAAGGTGCAGTAGTGTCCGTTAACATGAATAACATGGTGTTATCTGTTGTAGAAACGTGAAAGGTACAGAAATAAGAGTTTATTTTATTATAAAGACAAACATAAAGGCGACAGGTGCGATATTTTGAGACTCTGAAAAGGTCATTAAGAGGCAGTACAGGCGTTTAGTTGGTGATTAATTACCTTAATTACCTTAATAGAGGTGCAGAGGGACGTAACGGTGGCGTAAAAACAGTGATGGGTGACGACTGAGAACCTTCACAGTCATTTTGTCTGTTATTATCTTTTCTGTGACGTAAATGCATTAAAGAGGAAACTAATCCAAGTTAGTTTTAGTTTATTAAAAAGGTTTAATTTCCAGCTCATCAGAAGAAAAGTCGTCTGGTCCAGACCGATGATCGTGAATGAACAAGTCAAGTCGCTGCTGCCCTCTGCTGACAAACCTGGATTTGAGTTTACTGTGAGTCCTGCTGCTGTGTTCAGGTCTGTAGCACCACACAGTCAATGGTCAAATGTGAAAATAAAAAAAGATAAAATATCTTTGGACGGTGGGAGGAAGCTGGAGAACCTGAAGAGAACCCACACAGACACAGGGAGAACATGCAAACTCCACACAGAAAGGAACCAGCCGGCCTAGAACCTTCTTGTTTCACAAAATCAATTTGTATCATTCACTTGCTGCTTTAACCTATAAGCTTACAGAGGTAGAACGTAAATGCTTGATGCGCTGTAGACACTGAATTAAACATATTTCAAGACCAGACCAGAGTGTTCTGATTTCTGATTTTCCACCACAGGATTCTCCTCCAGGCACCTCAGCCATGGATTTGGGTTGGAGAGCGACCCTGTGACCCCTGTGTGCACCCTCTTCCTCCTGCCTACAGTCATTGTGCATCTTATATTCTCCCTCTTGCACAAAGCTGCATCTCATCATCTGATTTGTTGAACGGCAATGTGGAAGTCGGAAACAGCTATATGCCAAAAAATATCCAATGGTGCTTCACTAACGACCCATTATCAGTCAGAGTCTCCAGTCTCAAGGTGTGAACGGGGTTGAAACTGTATTATAAAGTGATGGCAGATTAAACTCAGTCCACCTCCTCTGTTCAGACAATCTGGCAGAGTTTGCTTAAGATTTGGATGTTTATATCTTCAAAGGAGTTTTAACTTCTGTCCCCAAGAAGTTTAAATCCCATTCGCACCTTAAGACTGGAGACTCTGACTGGAGACTCTGACTGATAATGGGTCAGACACTCCAGTGCCCCCATCCCTAAACAGCAGGTAAGTATCTAACTGTTAATAGAAATTAGCTGCACAAGTTTCTGGTCGTTTACAGAAACAAGTCAAGCGAGTTTCTGATGGGTCATACCCACAGAGTTTCCTATTTAAACCTCAAACCTTCCTCTTGTTCCTTAGAACTGAAGAAGATACTCGGATGAAACATTCTCAGAAAAACTCTACAAGTTCAGCTGCCTTTTTTTTTGGATCTATTTAAATTTGGGAGTCATGTTTTTATGAATGCAGGCCTTCTTCACTCCATAACACTCGTCAAGGCCGTACCTGCTCGTGGAGTTTGGTTGGATTATGTCTCTAGATGATGTTTAACCAGATTTGAGCAGATGGACAAAATGTTTTCAGGTGGGTTACTCACCGTTATCTCTTCCACGCTGCCCTGTAGTCCCTGAAAGGACAGGGATGTGCTAGCGTGGGACTTTAGTAGCTTATTCCATAAATGAGGATTAGGATTAACCACGATCACGCTCAGATTAACCCACTAGGGGGCTCTTTAATTTAAATGAGATCCGCTAGGGGGGCTCTTTAATTTAAATGTGTCTCTGGAAACACGTCTGTAAATCACAGTCGTATACGGGGACTCATTCTAGAGCTGCAGCGAACAGATCAAATAATCGACTAAATGAGAGAAAATGCGTCCATTGTGCGTTTCAGTCTGGAAGCGAAGCTCTTCTGTCATTTTTTTGCCTCCGTTTGAGTTTATTTAAGAGAACGACTCAAATTTGTTGAAGTTCAAACTGTAAAGACTTTAAATAAAACTCTCTAGATGCTCCAGAAAGGTTGCAACAGACCTGCATCATGTGCAAAAGATCCTCATCAGCCACAAGAGGGCAACAGAAACTAAAGAATACAGAATATGTGGAGCCACATGGAGCTCTGAGGGATTTGACACTAAACGCATTTTAGATCTTTGAGGCAGTTTGCACAGACTCTGGACTTTAAACCACATCTGCACGAGGTTTGCGAGAGCACGACAGATCGGTTTATTCTCAGGAGGTGTGTGAGCTGTGCGTGTCAGAGGTGTGTCTGTAAATATATTTCATTTTTATAGTTTTGGCATCAGATATTTATGATGCTTTTCCCTTTTTGTCTTACTTAGAGCCAGAGCTTGGACACAGATGGGCTTTTCCAGTCATAGATAACAATCAGATTATATATTATTTACTATTATTGGCTTTTCATTTAATTTAATCACTCTTGTGCCACTGATCAAAAGTTAGGTCCTTTGCTCCAGCTGATAAGAGCTGCGCCAGGAGCTCTTGCAGATCCGGAGCGAAGTCCGTGTCCTCAGGTTGCATACATTCGTGTCTGCGGGCCCACGACACTTCCTATTAAAATCCTCCATGTCCACGGGGGCCGTGCGGGGGACCGCTTTACTATCGGTGGGCGGAGTCTGGAGGGAGTGGGCCTGGCCGGCGCTTTTAATACAGATGCGCTCCTCCGTGCGCCCTGCGTTCAGCGGCGAGCGGACACGGCAGCGAGGGGCACACACACGCACACGCACCGGACGGCACCATGACTGCACCCAGCAACACCTACGACGTGATTGTGGTCGGAGCGGGGATATCAGGTAAGGGGGGAAAGTTTCCCCAGAGCCGCGGTGGTCTGCGCCGGGCACTTACAGGAGGCTGCTGATGCGCATTGTGTAAGGTGACTAAAGACAACTGTTGCGCATGAACGGCCCGTGTGTCGCGGCGGGGAAGTGTTGCAGCCGCTGCGTGGGGCGGGTTGTGCAGCAGGGTGGGAATTACAGAGACTGATCGCGCCGCTTTGCCTTCCCTTCTAACAGTTCCTCCGCATTCGCGTCTCTTCCGTGAGGCTGCCTCTTCCTCCGTATCACCGCAGCAGCAGCAGCAGCAGCAGCAGCAGCAGCAGCAGCAGCAGGAGAGCATGTTGAGTAACAGCTAATCAGCCGGAGCATACCTAGTATTACATAAGAGGAAGTGCGGGCTCTGGTGAATGTTTGCTGGATGCACATACGCAGACCTGACATGTCTTTTCAATCTGCATGTTTTGTTTCTTTTTGCCTGTGATGCTGAGGATGAATCGGAGAATTACATCTGCCTCAGCATTACTCGCACTGATGCATGATGTAAGGGGTGGCAACACTCTTGATGCTTGTGCAACAGCAGCACAGTCCATGGAGGCTGATTTCTGGCACGAAAACACTTTAAATGAGCGATAGTCTGAAACAAACAGGAAGGCCTCTGCAGGGAAATGTGAATTATCTGTGCAGCTTCCTTTGAAAGCACAAAGATAATGCTTTGTGTGATCCACCCGTAGAGGCCAAGGCTCCCAGATGGAGATTTAATTTTGCAGCCTGTGTTTTATTTTTGGCTGCACTGCAAACTTAATTGGGTGGAACGGTGCACGACCTCCTCTCATTTGTGCAGAAGTTGCTGATGGAGGTGTCAGAGCGACTAATCTGGATCCCCGTGGTCCTTGGCCGCGTGCTCCTGGAGCAACGCAAACCGTTGTGACACGCGGCGACGAGCGAGTCAGGCTCTCAGGTGCAAAGTGGAGGCAGAGGATTGTTTGCCCCGGCTGCACGGCCGAATGGAGAATTTAGGTCACTGTCAGTTCGGATGCCAGTCAAACAAATGCTACGGTGAAAAAAGGAAAAGAAAAAGTTGATTTAATAACACTTGGAGGCCCTGCTGGCTCCCCCCTCCTCCTCCTCCTCCAGTGTGTGTCACATTAGGCCCCTTTCCACGCTCACAATGAGCCTCACATGTAATAATCACTCTCCAATCTAAGGACACACAAAACCCTTTGCACCTCTCGCTCCTCGAGATCTGTGTTCGCCTGCGACCGTCACCCTCCGGCCTGACAGCTCGCCGACCAGCGGGGGTAGCCAGCACCTTCTGAGAAAACGCTAAACGCCCATGACAGCCCGTTATCAAAGCAGCGGCAGAGAGGATGCAGAGGACGAGAGGTGGGGGGAGGAGAGTCAGCAGAGGAGCTGAAGACAGATGGATAATAGCGAGGCGAAGGAGGGAGCCACATCCTCTTCTTGTTTTGTCTCTGCAGCTGCGAGGGTGGGAAATGCGAACGGGTGAGCCGAGAGAAGGAGGAAGGAGGCAGAGATACGGGTGTCTGAGAACTCGGGAAGGGAGAAATGAGGTATTTGGGGGGGAGGCGAATGGGGAACTTGGAGGAGGGAAGTGGGGGAAACACGTGAGAGAAACAGTTAAGTGGTGCACGAGGATTGTTTCTCTTGACTTCAGACTGCAGAGCAGAGCAGAGCGGAGCAGAGAGGAGAAGTTATCCCTCAATAAACTGTGCGGCGGGTGATTTAGAGAACTTGGCTGCACTTGCAGGATTGAGGGCCCATAAAGTCTGCTGGATTCCTTGTCAGCAGTAAAGTTAAATGACTTTAAAATTACAGCTTGTGCAATAGAGGGCACAGGTCAGGTCTCTCGAGGACGCGTTGGGTCGCTGCTTTGTGAAATGTTATGAAAGCAAATAGTATTCTGGATTGGAGACGGTGGTTTTTAGTTAATCAACAAATCAGTGTCTTTGATAGAGACTTGGGCGTTTGCTCTTTGCTCTTTATTCCGTCTGCACCGTTTTGTCTTGTCTGCATCAGCCTGCACTCTTTATGCTCAGTCCTTTGCATGTCCCATGTCTTCATTTAGCTCCGTGGTCCTGGAGGAACGTCCTCTCGCCTCGCTTTGATCTGACCTTTGACCTTTTACCAGAATATGACCCGATTCACAACAGACGCTTCATTTTTGCATCTAAAATACAGAGTCTGATTGACTGATACCTGTCAGGTGTGCAGCAAACACCGGACCAGACAGATTCAGGCAGGGCTGCTTTCCTGCGCGCTGGGAGATAGGCCGGTGGTAGCGTCAAAGCTCGTCAGGGAATACGTTTTTAAGAGACTGTAGAAACTGGCAGAGCTGGATCTCTTTGGATTGCATTGTTGGATCGTTTCATAAAAAGAAACCCCAGAGGAGGATTATGCTGTTAGAGAGGCAGACGTTTCCCTCAGGAAAGCTGTTAGAAGCTAAAAGAAAAGTGCATGAACCAGAACATAACTCCAGATAAGTGTAGTTGTGAGCTATAAATAAGCAGCTGTTTGCTAAATTAACATCTTAAGTTGAACAAGAACACAAATATGATGCTTTCTTGCAGGGGAAGGATTCAGGATCTCGGTTAGAGTTCAGGTTTGATGAAGGTGAAGGTACCTGTGATGGCAGCAGGATGCAGCCACAAGAACACTTTAGGAACAACTCAAAAAAACATGAAGAACATCTCAAGGTGTTGACCTGGCCTCCAAATTCACTAGATCCCAAACTGATTTAGTGTCTGTGGGATGATCCACAGAGGCCCCTCCCCTCAAAGACTCCCAGCTAGCAACATTGTGTTCCCAGACACCACAGGACGCCCTCAGAAGGCCCATGTTCATTCTCTGATGAGCCACCACAAGGGAGACCTGCACAATATTAGGAAGGAAGGTGGTCATAATGTTATGCTAGTAACCAGTAATGATTCTCCTTTCTTAGCTTCCTTCTTCTCTGAAAGGCTCCAGGTTTATTTTGGTAGCTGTCATCTTTGCCAGGACGCCCAGCACCTGCACCTGTTGAGCCTCCTCCGTCCTCGTGTCCCGTCATTAAATGTGACGGCCCCTGCAGCGGCTTGAACCCTCGTCCCGCGTCTTGACAAGCTGTCTAATTACTATCGACACGGCTGCAATCATAGATCACCACTTTCTCCGTCCAGCTGTGCAAACAAGACGAGCCGTTGCCTGAGAGCCGCCAAACACAATCATTAGCTGGACGGCTAATGTTTCCATACGTGATGTTCTGCATGCCGCCGCCGCCACCGCCGTGTTTGTGTTGAGCGCTCCGTGCAAAAGCCGTGAGAAATGCGACCATAATCTCAGGCCGTGTTAGTCTTTATAAATTATGACGACGGTTGTGTGAAAAGCACATGTGGCCGTGTTGATGGGTGTTTGCACAACTGGAAGAAGCCCTCGTTTCCATCTTTGATATCGTAAATGAAGTGATTTGAGGCAGGTGCTCTGGTGGAAATGTTCCCACTCTGTCCAGTGTTTGCCTGCCAAAATGATTTTTCAGTCCTTGTCAGTGATGCTCGTGTTTAATGTTTGCACGGAGGGAAAGTACAACATTAAAATGATTCACTGGAATCACACTGCAGCTGTTTATGGTGGAAAGGATGAGATGCATGCCACGTATGTAGCCTGGAGCAGCCTGACTCAAACATCCTATTAGATTATGATACCTCTTCATGCAACTGGACAACTGGTCCTCCAACCAGACGGTCATTTTGTTGTAAACAAGTTCAACTCCACGGCGCTCAGATGGTGCATACACATGAAGCTACAGACGGCAAACTTTAGCTAAGGATCAAGTCTAGACCCTGGAGGAAAGAGAGCTTACTCAAGCAAAGGTGCATGAGTAAAAAGGACAATTAGCTGTTTTATGATGAGTTGTTTGCCGTTTCTTGTCTAGGACCTGGAATTTAACCGTTCTCGTGGTGCAAATCAGAACATGCAGAAGCAGCGCTTAGTTTAATGTGACGTTTAGACGTTCTCTGACGTTTATGTTCTGCAGTTACTTCAACTGAACCATCGTTCCCCTCCTTCTCATGATTTATTCTTTAACTGTTTGTAAAAGGATGAGTTGAGCTGAGCATGCATGACTTCAGGGTCTTCTGTTAAAGGTTCTCGCTGAGCCTCTTGCCAAAGCATTTGCATTCTACGTGTACCTGTATTCTATTCTCAATAATATAAGTCATCAAATTGGAGTTTTGGAAATTACTGCAATCTATTGGTTCAGGAAAATGACAGATTGCACAGAAAAAGCAACTCAGTAAAAAAGGCCGTGAAGGAATCATGTCTTTATGCCACGACTGAAGAATATGTTTTGTCTGGTTCCAAAAAATGTCTTTAAATTGGAGATTCAAGTAGTGGATAACGGTTTCTGGAGTAAATACCAATGTTTAGGAAGATTAAAGCTGTTGAACAAAAAGTGAAGCTTACTTCTCCAAGATCAAGGCAGCTGAGAAAATATTCTCAATACTAAACGTTGTTAAAGTGGAAATTTGGAGGTTAGATTGCACAGAACGAGCATCTCGGTAAAAAACAGTGTCATCTGCATAGAGAGGAACTTTGCAGTTAAACACAGTGGAGAAAATTATATTTAAATAAATATGATAAGTAGGAAAATAGGTTTTTGATAAAGTTATCGAAATGTTGTTGCTTTTATGTTTAAGCCAGTAATTAATTAATCCAAGACTAGAATAACAGCAGTATTCAAAGTAATCATGTTTCACGTACAAACTGAATTTTATCCAGCAATCAAAGTAGTTTTGCTAAAATATTAAAGAAGCCAAATCCACACACAGGAGGAAAATAGTTCATATTATTCTTCTGTCTCTTTCTAACATCCGTCTGTCCAGATCTCAAGCTAATTGCTTGTCAATATTGCCTCTCAGATTGCTCCCAGTAAACACCCAATCAGCGTCTGCGCGTTGAGAACATGAGACGGGGAAAATGTGATTGCTGCGAGTCTCGTAAATGTCTCCCTCCCGCGGATCAATACGGAGCCATTTAGGGCCCCGGCTCAAGAGGCTCACTTGTCACTCAGCAGCTATTGGATTTTGTGTTTGTGTTGCCGTGAGAAGAACGCACACAGACGCATCAAGAAAATAAAATGTCACTCGCTGACAGGTTTAGGTTTCTTGACGGAAGATGGGAGCTTTGTAATATACTAGTAAATATTCTCCTGTGGAGGAGAACATGACTGGCAATGTGACTCATAGCTTTGAATTTAAAGGAATAGTTCCAACATTTTGGGAAAGACCCTTGCAGAAGCTAAGGCTAGGTAAACTGGACTTGTAGGGTCAACTACAAAGTGTCTGGTAATGAGTTTTTGTTGAGTAAAACCCACAGATGATCATATTTAAACCCCAACTCTGCCTCCACCAGTTTGGAAGATGTGGATGTAACAATTCCAAGAAACTCTATAAGTCCAGTTTACCCTTTTTTTTGGATATACCATGACCTGGAAATTGAGGTAAAGAAACCTTTGGCGACACAAAGTGGTACAATGGCTGAATCTGAATGTGACTGATTCAGCTGCTGCAACGCCGTCCACGACTTTGGGTTCCCCATGCCGGTAGCAGGTATTGAAGCGTTGGGTGGCGGCATCGTCAAGAGCGGTGGCGACAAGAAGACCGAGCAATAGTTTTTATTATAGGGTTACATGAGTGTTACCTTGGCAACCAGGGCCTGGAACGTCCACTGGAGACCAACTGCGACATACGAAGAGATGGACAACGTTCAGTCTTCATGAAGCGGCGGACTTTCACAGAAGTCAATACTTAAATGGGAATTCCCATCAGTTCAGAGCTGTAATGTCAAAATGTCCCCAGCTCCACAGTTTACTTTAGTGAATTAGTGAAATTTTAACAAAATTCAAGGATGACGTGTGATTCAGGAAACAGTTTTTATGTCCTTCTCAGTTTAGGTAGTCCAGCTCATTTCATCTCAGGCTGTAAACGTAGCTGAGGAGTTGGAGAAGAATGGATAGTTTGGTAACTTAGCTATGCTACTAGATGTACTTTTGGTTATCTTTTTAATCCATGCAGCTTTTGTTAGTTGAGTTGTTTCTTCTTTGTCTCAGGTTTGTCTTCATTTGCCCCTCCCTGCTTCCACCCTTCCTGTCATGTTTAGGTGGAAAGGTGACACGTTAATGGTGATTTCTTTTCAAATAGGGAGCGGTGGCGGCGAGAAGACCTAGCTACAAGCTTTAATGATTTGCTAGCTTCCCTTGGGGGTTACCTTGGCAACCAGAGCCTTTAACGTTGCCTAGAGACCAACGGTCACCAATGAGCTTTACATGTGGATGGGGCCTTATTCGTAATCTCGTTAAAAGTGTGTTCTAGTACATTTAGACTGGAAACAAGGGGAAGCCTGCACTCTAAAGTGCAATGCTAAGCTACGCTAACTGGCTAGCTGTAGCTTAATATTTAACGAACAGGCGCTAGAATGGAATTCTAAAGCATACCTCCCCATCTCCTCGTGTGCAGACCATGTTTTTGAAATAAAGAAGTGGCAGATTCAGAGCCGAAGGTGCACGTCGACCTTCATCAGCTGCCTCCCTCTTTCCGCTCTTAAAGCCGCTGATGTGATTTGGATGATTAGAGCCGGGAAACACCGCGGGACAAAAGATGGCAAGAGCAATTTGGAAGCGAAAAGACAAATGACATGTGGACAAAACGGGGTGGAAATGAGGCGAGAGGCGGCCGACGGAAAGCAGCGAGCAGCAAGGACGGCAGCGTTAGGACAGTAACGTGATTAGTCAGACACACACACTCCTGCCTCCCGACGCCGATTTTTAAAAATCCTCTCCAAGTGTTGTGTTTAATGGAGCGGTGTGCTCATGTGAAATTACATAGGGGGAGATTTAGTCCAGGGAGCAGAGGGAGGCCGGCGCAGGATGGAGGGTAGTGGGGGTATACAAATACAGTTTGTTCCTGCCAAGTGGCTCCATCTTAACAATTACTGTTGTCAAGGAAACTGTGTCCGTCCCCAGCACAGAGGGCAGAGGACGAAAAAGAAGCAAGTGTGTGTGTGTTTGTGTGTTCGCTCTTAATCGACTGCGACTTTGTGCAAAAATAAAGAAACTGACAGTCTCCTGACAGTCGCACAGCTTCAGGTCTTCATCCTTTTGGAAACTGTGGCAGATAAGAAAGCTTTTCGAGCGTCTCTGGAGACAGACATCCAGACAATTAGGTCAACCAGAGCCTGAAGGTGCTGCAGTAGAGACGAGAAGAGGAGCAGGAGACGACTGAGACGGGAAGACGAGACAAAACTGAACGTTAAAAATACAACCTGAAGTGTAGGTGTACGTAATAATCTGGTGTGTAGAATGAATATTACGGAAATGAAATAGATTGAAGGATACAAACCGATCGCATTAAAAGGAGAGTAATTATTACCCCTTAATACACCTGCACATATTTGCACTTGTTGTTCGTAGCTGGAGACTTATCCCACTCGACATCCCGCCGCGGGAGCCCGATAGAGTGTAAACGTACGAATCCAATCAGCCTCGCCCATCATCATCTCTTGTCTGATCCCTCCTTAAATGCATATGCACAAAGCCGAAGGCTGAATGAACGCCAGCTGCGCCTCAGATGACAGGAAGACTGCGCTTCAAGGCGGCTCGCATCTGTTTGATAAATATCACGCACGTCTTTGGGTGGAGAAAGAGAATCTGACCGAGAGGAGGAGGAGGAAGAGGAGGAGGAGATATCTGTGTTCTGTCGCTTTGATTCTTCGAGGTTTCCACCAAAGACTGTCTGACCTTTTTCCTCCGTTTGTAACCCCTCCATGCATATTTTCATGCATGAAGGAAAAAAGTTGTTTAAGGAATAGGATTTTCTGGTTCACATGCAAACATTGCAGCCGTCCTCGTGAAGAACATCTCAAGGTGTTGACCTGGCCTCCACATTCACTAGATCCCAAACTGATCAAGTATCTGTGGGATGATCCACAGAGGCCCCTCCCATCAAAGCCCCCCCACTAACACCACAGGACACCCTCAGAAGACCCATGTCCATTCTCTGATGAGTCACCACAGGGGACATTACAAGGGCCTGCACATCATTAGGAAAGTGGTGCAAGAACGTAGTAATGAAACAAACCAAACTTGCAAATTTTAATAGTATCTTCCCACTTATCTAAGTATCTGAACTAGAGATGGGTGATATGGACTAAAAAATCTATCCTGATCATTTCTGGTATTTATCACGGTAACGATAAATAAACACCAGTTCATCCTAATCTTTTTGACTCTAATGCATCAAGTTTTCTCTGAGTTGTTGTTTTGTTCCCGGACTCTTTGGATGAAGTCGACGCTGCTTCTGCATCTTTGCTCATTTTCTGTCTTTCTTCATCTTCTGGTTTGTGCTTGTGTTTGAGGTGGTGGAACAAATTAGTGCTGTTACTGTCCTTTTTATTCACTATTTGTTTGCAAACCTTGCATGTTGTAATTTGCTGCTCCGCGTCAGACTTTTTAACCCCTTCATGTCTAGTGTCGCTAATTCACGACGCACTGTTTCCGTTCAGACTGCAGCTGAAATAACTCATGTAATACTCCAATGTCGGTTTGTGCACATTCAAAAACATCCTAGGAACCTTTAGCAAACACTAGTTTCTGGTAGGACCGGCCGGAGTGGTAACACAAATACAAATATTTAATTTCTTTCTATAATTGAAAAATCAATAGAGGCGTTAAGGGGTTAAAACCAAACCAGATAATGGAGGTGGAGCCTCGTTTAGGAACGAGCTCCTCTCTGCCGGCGTATCTGCTCCACCTTCCACCATTGTCAGTTTGTCAATATTCCACATGTGTTGGGCTGAGAGTGTGTCGCACACATATATACGTCATCAATGGGAGTTTATCGTTTTTATCGTGGGATGACATATTCTTACTGTGGGGAATGTTTTTGACGATATATCATAAAAGATGAAATATCACACATCCCTACTGTAAACGCATTCTCAGCGCCTGTGAATGAGTAAAGGCCAGCAATGTCCAGACTCAGGGTGTGAATGTGGGCGAATCCTTTATTATTATTTCCAACCGTCTGTCTTCTCTGGCTAAAAATGTTTATCCAGACCCTAACCGTGTGCACCACCCACAGATGTTCCCAATAAAAAAAAACCCGGAGAAGCTGCTTGAATGAAACGTCTTCAAGTTTTTAGAGTCATCTTAATATTCCCACTCACACATGTTGTCTTCCTGCTGCCTGAGTAGATTATCAATCTCCTCCTCTGTCTTCTATTCCTCTCTCTGAATGAAGCTAAACAACAAGGGAAAGCTTGTTCTGAAACCTCTTCAGTGACGATTCATACAAAAGCTTTTTTTTTTTTAATGAAACAAAAAAAAAGCCTCAATTAGACAAACAAGCTCTCTGATCAAAGCTTCACCGGACAGGAAGCTCCTTCTCGCAGTGATCGCTGTGAGCATAAACAAGAGATGCAGACAGATGCTCTTTGTTTTCAAAGACAGACGCTGACCTTTTGAGCCGGAGCGCAGGTAATGGCATCACTTTAACAGGAGGAGGAGGAGGAGGAGGAGGAAGGTTTGTGAGCCTCCTCTGGTCAGAGCCGGCGCTTTCTCCAAAGGCCTGCAGGCTGGGCGTGTTTGGACAGGGAGAGGAGGCTGAAGTTGGGTAATGCAGAACAAACAGCGCTTAACCTAATGTAAACCGCGCTCGCTTCAGTTCGAGCTTAGCAGGTTTTTGGAAGGAAGGAGTGCGAGAGGGTGAAGGTGGCGAGGAAGGACGGGAATTTAGGCACGAGGCCAGGAAAACATTTGCACAGATGTTGGCGCCTGCAGAGAGAGTTGTAGCGATGAGATATTTCTGCTGCTGCTGCTCCTTCGTAACAAGTCACCTCCTGCTTTTGCGATTTGTTGGTTTTGGCTCAGTTTTAAAAAAATATAACGTGTTTTTTTTTTCTTGGTGAGTCTTTTGTCTCGAGCTTCATCTAAAAGAAATGTACAGAACCGCTCGTGCAGCCTTTCAGCTGAAAAGAGCTTGGACGAAGCTAGGAGCCATTTTGACTGGCCCCACTTTTCTAAAAAGGTCTGAATTTGGTCTGGTTTGGGGTGTCAGCTTGGCTTCATCTCTAGCGGCAACAGCCCGCTAAGTTCATGGGTGTTAAAGCTCTTAGAGCCGCTCCCAATAATTCCTAAGTGACAGGCAAAATGTCATTTGTCAGAAAACAAAGTTAGAATGCCGCAACTGTCTCTATTCACCTGAATGTCATACTTAAGCTTAACCCTAACCCTTTCCTCACTGGGACTAATCCTTCTCAGAGCAAAAACAGACTTTTCTGATTGTGATTTAATGATGAGAACATTTGAAACTTTAGAAATATCGTTTGGAATCTCGTGAACGTATTGGTGAGGAAAGCAGCATGCATCGGCAAGAAAGACTGGACGCTTGAGCTGCAGAAGGGTGGGGATATGGGTGGATGGAAGGTCCCAGAAAAGCCACTGATATATTCTGGAAGAAAGAGTAGGTGAAGAATCGAGGAGAAGACTGACTGCTTCAGTTGGTTGCTGAGTTTGAAGAGCTTAGGTCTCAATTTAGCGTCCAAAACAGTTGTGACTCATCAGAGAATGGACATGGGTCTTCTGATGGTGTCCTGTGGTGCTAGTGGGGGGGCCTTTGAGGGGAGGGGCCTCTGTGGATCATCCCACAGATACTTGATCAGTTTGGGATCTAGTGAATGTGGAGGCCAGGTCAACACCTTGTGCTGTTCTTCTTCCTAAAGTGTTTTTGTGGCTGCATCCTGCTGGGGATGGCTGCTGCCATCAAGGAGTGTAATTGCTATGGGGTGGGGGTGCCTGGTCTGGTCTAGGTGGGTGCTTCATGTCTAAGTGACACCAATGAGTCAATGCAAGGTCCAAAAGTCTCCCAGCAGAACATTGAATTGTCACAAGATGGTTTAAATGTTCTTTACACTCTCCTACCAGTGGTCATAATGTTATGGCTAATCAGTATATTTAATATGGTCTCCATTAAATTAACATGTAAGATTACTAAAATATCCCTTAATCCTTTGCTCCCTGCAGCTTCTGCCTCTTAAATCCGTGATGATTTATCATCTGACATCAGTCCCTAAATTAGCTCTTGTGGTTGAACTGGAACAGATTCCTGTAGACTTTAGATCGTAATCTGCTAGGTGCTTGTTAACATCTGTTATGGATGAGAAGTTTAAGTGTTCACATTCTTTTGGGCATGTAGCTCGTGTAGTTCATCACGTCAGCAGTTAGTTCTCTATATAAATAATGCTCCCTTGTGTATCTTCTGTGTGTGTGCGATCCTCTGCTGATATTTTCCCAGCGCTGCATGCTAATCCTCTGCATATGTGTGTGACAGAGCTCATTTATGTCTCATTGCATTAAGGTTATGTCACAGATTGGCCGAGGTCGCCGTGGTTAAAGGGTCCGGCGTTTCTCTCCTCACATGATCAGCGGGTCAGCTGGTCCCTGGTTTGTTGTGGAGAAGTTTCTCTCTGCCTGCAAGGATTTCCAGCTCCCCCTGCTCTTTTCATCTTTACGGCAGCTAGTTGTGGTCTTGTTCAAAGCAAATGTCATTTAAAACAACCCAAACTATACCGTTTATAACCATAAAACAACAGAAACCAATTCAAATAGGCACAACTGTGAAAACAAAGCTTCGTCTTACTTGCCGGCTTTTCCGAGTGTCCTAAAAAGGAATCAGCGCCTCACATAGACATGATTAAATGCTTCAAAGTTTCATAATCCTCCTCCTCCCTCCATGTGTCTTTTCTTACATGTCTATTTCTATGTCCTTCTGCAGGTTTGAGTGCAGCGAAGCTGTTGAAGGCCAGCGGGCTGAACCCCGTAGTCTTGGAGGCCAGGGATCGAGTTGGTGGTCGCACCTTCACCGTCCGGGTAAGACCAGGAGCACCGACTCCTATTCAGTAGTAATTTCTTAATAAAAGTGTAATGATTAAACTTTATTTATATCTTTACGACCCTTTCTGGATGCAAGTACTTTGTATTTGCAACCGTGTTTGCACTTGAAGATAAACGCAATGCAGCTCAGATCATAAAAAATTCAGTTAATAAGCTAAAATCTAGACAGATACTGTATTTGTTCTGCCCAAGATGTTTTTTTCACTTTACTTGGAGTGATGGCTGCATTATTAAACCTTTTAAATCTTAAGTTATGTTTATTGTCACAGTTAAATTTGAAAAAATAGCAGGTACTAGCCTGTACTAGCACTACAGAGAGAAAAAAATACTTCTGCAGGCAACTGGAGATTCCACCAACTGATCAAAGCCGATTTGTTGTAATCAAATAAATTTAAACAGTACCCAGGTGACACGTTCCCAACAGAGAGACTCCAGTCCGACTTTCCACCACATAAATGGGTGGGGATATTTGTCTAGCTTCCTAAAATACAGCTCAACTTTAGCAATAACAAAAAAATAGCAAACAATATAGTCGTCAGTGCAAGTTTTTTCTTATAAAGACAAATTCAAAGTTGCAAAAACCTGCAAAAATAGCATAGGAGACAAGGTAATTAAAACACAAATAGAACAAAGAGCCAGCAATAACTGCACAATCCAACAGCTGCAGAGTTTAACGGCTGCAGCTCCAATAGCTCAATCTCCCCTGGGCGAGTGTTCGACAAACCCGAGTGACCTAAATGGGACGAGCGGTTGTAGGAGAAATGTCGGAGCCAGACGATTTGTTTGCAAACAGCGGAGTCTAAAAATAAATTCTTAAATGTACCGGGAGCCAGTGTTCACGGACTCTCTTTCAATGCTGCATTTATGTTTGTTAAATAGAGCATTGAAATGGAGTCAGTGGACGCATCCAAAATTCATTTCTTTGGTTTTATTTACTTGAACAGTGTGGTAAACTGGAGCTGTTATTATTTTGGGTAATCAGGAAACTCAGGGTTATGTGTAGTTGAGTGTCGTCTGCATAGTGGTGAAAATCTGTGCTTATCGTAAAGGAAAAGACCCCTAGAGTTAACATGTAAATACTGAAAAGTAGTGGACCCAGGGCAGAGCCTTGTGGGACTCCACATCTTTATGAGTGTCCTTTTAATTTTCTTTTATATTCATTGTCTTGTGTGTTTTTATTTTCAGAACAAGGAGACAAAATGGGTGGATTTGGGCGGGGCCTACATCGGGCCCACTCAGAACCGCATCCTCCGACTGGCCAAAGAGTACGGCGTGAAGACCTACAAAGTCAACGAGCAGGAGAGTCTAGTGCATTACGTCAATGTGAGTTTCACATCCGCCGCTTTAAGTGTCTTTCTTCTTGTGCAGGCCCTAGCTACACTCGTGTTTCGGACGCGTCCTTCGTTTGAAGTCCTGCAGTAAAATGTTGACAATTTCCAGAAGATAACTCGAACATCTCGACCCATTATCCAGGGGACAGGAAACCCATGTCTGTTTTAATGTTCTGGCGTCTTTCAGAAGGGCAAGAGACCACTGATGTATATATTTATCAACAGCACTTAATCTGCCATGAGAGAGTTCATGACTTACAACATCTGGTTTTTCACCCTGAGTGAACCCTTGTGCTGTTTACTTATGGGGAAGAGCCTGCTGGAGATCTCTAGTTGCTTTGCTGTCTTCGATCTCAACAAACTTAATCCTGCTCCGCGTGTGATATTAGGTAGACGTGACTTGTAGTAGCAGTTATGTGTCTACCTTTTAAATAATTTATTCATTTGGTACGATGTATTTCTAGTGGTCACAATGGCTTTTATAGGTTTTTCTTAATTGCCTTTTCCACCAGTATCAACGACTTCATGCTAGCTAGCAACGCTCCTCTGATGAAGACCCAACAAAACTCGTCACTGAGGGTGTCCTGTTGTGTCTGGGGGGGTTTCCCAGCAGAACACTGATCTGTCACAAGATGGTTTAGATGTTATTCACTTTTCCGGTCATAAAGTTGTGGCTGATTGGTGTAGATCCTCTCAAACCTGCTCAGGTGTGGTGCATCTCTAGTAAGATCTTAGCTCGGCCTTGCAGACACCTGACAGGAGAACAGACAAAGCCTTCACACCTTCCTGTTTGGGGTATGTGTGTAATTTAAGGTGTAGTCTCTCTATTTGTCAACCACCATTTGGCCGATGAAGTATTTTTGCAGCTTTTGATCTGAACTCGAGCTACAGATGTGCGGTGTGTCTTTGCTCAGAGAAGGCCCCGGTAATTCCCGTCCATTCCCCGTGACTTCCTGCATGTCTGCTGAGCAGCCAGCCGCCCCTTCTCCTGCGCAGCATTAGCGACTGGAGATGCTAATCTTCGCCTGAGGGGTTTAAGTAATGCAGTTTCTTGTTTCTCTGAGTGGTTAAAAGGCAAACAAAGAGGGAAGGAGGAGGCACCGGGCCTATCTTTCTTCGTTCTTGTTATCCTTTGCTCCATATCTCATCAGCGTGGCCGCACCACTGTCCTTAACACAGTTGTGTTCCTGTACCTGATTTAATTTGACAATGGTCAAACTGCCCCTATTGTAAATCAGTGGCCTGCCTAGTGGGGCTGGCAGCTGTTGTCTGTGTGCGTAGTGTGGATGCAGAGCGCTTATCTCGACGTGGGCCGCGGTCCGGTCATTGAATCATAACTTCGGATGGACTTTGAGCTTCCGCACGGACGCCAAACACACTTTCACTGCGTTAAATGGAAACTTGTTTCTCATGTCCACCATATACACTCTTACCCACTCTCGTAGTGAAGGCCTGTTCTACTAAATGCCAAACACTGAGCTGAAGGGGAACATATTCAGGACTACAGACGGATATTTATCTAAAAATCAGAGGCCACAAACTGATTATCACTGGTACACAGTAAATATTTACCCTAGCAGCAGGGAGCAGACTGAGTTATTGCCTGCAGCTCTTCAGATTGACCTGACTGGTAGTAAGGTTACTGAAGAGCACTTCTGAAGCTCTGACAGCCTCCATCTTGGCAGTGCTTGACTTCAAGTAACTCCTGTCTAATGGGAGTGAAAATGGTCAAAGAGGTTGGAGCTTGTCACTCAAAGCAGCCTCGCTCTTAACTTTTTACATAATTTTTACAGAATGTTATGATGTTTTTGTACCAGGCTGTAATCATGTTTATTTCTGCTGTAGTTGGACATTTTTTTTGTACATTGGCGTTTATGGAGATTGACTCCCTTTCGGATCCAGCCTCTAGTGGCCTTTAGAGGAACTGCATTTTTTGGTGCTTGCTGCGTTGTGTCTGTGAAGGTTCTCAGTCATCCAGGTTATGGTATATCCAAAAAAAAAAAAGGCTCAAAAAAGGACTTGAAGAGTTTTTTTGAGAAGATGTTTCATCCGAGTAGCTTCTTTGGTTCTAGGGGACTGATAGGAAGTCTGAGGTTTAAATGGGAAACGTCTACTGAAACTTGCTCATTTTGTAAACAACCAGAGTCAAGGTGTGAATGGGGCTGAAACTTCTTGGGGACAGAAGTTAAACTGTATTGTAAATAGACGGCAGATTAAATCTCAGAGGCCGTCCACACGGAGATGTTAGCATTGCTTTAAAACAAACTTTTGGGAAACCTGGTCCCTCGGTGAAAAAATTTGCAAACGCAGCCCTTGAGTTTTCGTGTATGACGAAAACGCATATTTGGGTTTCGATGATGTCATGGCCACACCCCTGGAGCAGCCTTCCACCTCTTATATCCCGTGAGACGTCTCATAACAACATCAACAACAATGGTGGACTACATGCTCGTGTTCCTGCTGGAGAAGATATTGAGCCTATTATGGTTACTAGGGCTAAATATCATTTCTCCTTGAGTTTGGTTTCTTCTAAAGCCGATTTGTAAATAGTGCTCAAGCTTTATGCGCATGCTCCGCCTCTTCCTCTCTGAAACAGCGCCACCTATAGGCCTGGAGTATGAAGTAGCGTTTTGAGTCATGTTGAGACGGATCCGTGTGAACGCAGATATTCTTGAAACGATGGCAGGGAAAACGGAGGAGGAAAAGATGGTTTTGGTTCACCTCCTCTGTTCAGAGAAGATTTTTCCAGTCTGACATTGATGGCTTCCTTTACTCCTCTTTCAAACCATTGGTCTTCTCTGGCTAAGATTTGGACGTTGTTACCATCAAAGGAGCGTCCTTTGTCCTTCAGGTGTAGGTGGACCTCTGAATCGTTTCCTGATTGACTTAATTTTTCATCCCAGTAGGATTACGGCTTGACGGAAATACTCTACAAGTCTTGCAGCTACTTTAAAGTAAAAGCCTTCCCGTGTTTAATCAGCTGAACTCGTAGATTGTCATTGGTGACCTGTGCAAACGTTGATTCATGTAAAGGTGAGCAAGAAACGGATTCTTTTGGTCATGCAGTATCTTAAAAGTATAAATTCAGTTATGGTGAGGTGGTCTTTGGCTCTTCATAATCTCTGAAGATAAATACATTGAGCGACCAGAAATAAGCCTCATGCTCAGACCTTTTCATTGTTATCCAAGCTTTACACCATCAATGCACATTAGATGAAATTAAATTACTCTGACTCACAATAAGAACACAAAAAACCAACCCACATTAATCTTATAAAATAATTATTTACTCATATCAGTGTATAAAAACATATCCTTATTGCAGTTGGTAATAAATATTGGATGGTGTTGTGGGCTCTGGACAGGCAGCGTTCCTTTGTCCTGCCCATAATTTCCACTAGGAAACGCTTTGTTAATGTGAATCCATTTAATTTAACCTCATCCTCAAACACTCAGCTGATACCGTCCTCCTGTGGGATTCATCGGAAGAATCAGCCGTACTGGATGAGCAAACAAACAGACGTCTGTGCTCTGATCAGTTTACGGATGCCTTGTTGCTCAGTAACACCGTATCCTCTCTCAGCCTGAGTTTGGTCCATTTATTTAACAGCTAACCTGCAGCGTACCCTTGGCTTCGTGTTTTCTTATTTGTCTTTCTCACCGCCGTGTCCTTAGCACCGATGCTCTGTTGACTTAACCTACTTCAGCAGTGCTGTGAAATGTCACCAGCATGACGTCGGGCTGGTTTAGTAAACGGCCGAATGACTCACTGCTGTGAAATGCTACACGAGCTCTGGGTGTATCCGTGGGAGCTCCCGTGTCTCCGTAGCTACTATCTGCGGGATCCAACCGAAGGCCGACACCCGTGCACCCAGCCGGTGGTTTCCTGGCTGGTTTCCATGGCAGCGGTGCCTCGTCAAAAGCTGCTCTCCTCCATCAGTGTCAGACGGTGTGAGGAGGCAGCTCTGCTCTGCAGCTGACTCTGCAGAAACTACATATGTGAATGGAAGTCTTGGTGCTTTCCATGCATTGATTGGTTTCAAAGATTTCCAAGAGCCCAACGTAATGTCTTCAAATTTCCCAATGCCAGGGAAAACGGAGGAGGAAAGGATTGTTTTGGTACGTGTGGACGAGACCGAAATCTCCAAAGGATAGGAAGCATCCTCACCATTAGACCGTACCGCCTCAACTGGTCCATTTTGGTGCAAAGCAGATCCCTTGAGAAGTCTGTGCTACTCACTTTATCTCCAAAGCTAAGAAACCTCACTTCAGATGAGAGTCTGATACTGTTAAGAAGTAGAAGTACTGTTGACCTGGCCTCCAAATTCACTAGATCCCAAACTGATCAAGTATCTGTGGGATGAGCCACAGAGGCCAGACACCACCGGACACCCTCAGAAGACCCACGTCCCTTCTCTCAACTGTTCTGGAGGCAAAGCACTGATTCATTCATGGATGTCATCAGACTTTTCTGCATCGGTTGCATCCCCTTCTGATTCGTGCACTCTTCCTCCTCCGGCGTTTCAGAATATATTAACCTATATTTCACAGCGTGGTATTTCAAACGTTGCTGTTGTGAGTATTACTGCTCTGTTTTGACTGTAAGTAGCTTTGGATTAGCGAAGGAGCAATTACTCTGAACACACACGGCGTGAAGAAGCTACCTATCGACGGTCTGACCTTCGCAAACGAGCAAAAGCACTCAGTGGAAGACATTTACACTGATCTAACCTATGTCGGCGTCCACATGTCCTCACAGGACAGGAGCCGGAGGAGTCGTAGTAAACCAGCGTGCGTCCAAGCCGTTGTGTAATTAGGACTAGCTTTAAAGCAAGCCGCGTAGCTAATCAGCTTTGCCAAGGCAGGTTGTAATCCAAAAGGCCAGCGCTGGTTTCCCTTATCAGCAGACTGCTGGCTAACGGGGCAGCTGCAGCTCTCAGCACTGGGTTTATTAACGAGGCATCGCTATCAGAGATAGGGGGGAAACAGGCTTTGGTGAAATGCTGCGCCCGTGCTTATCAGAGATTGAGAAAGAGAGCGGGGTTGTCCTTTTGCTCCTGCAGCTCCGACCGTTTGCAGGGAGAGTGGCTGAAGTATGCTGGCTACTAGAATTATTAACACGTTTCACTGATGTTCTCCGATAAGGAGAGAATGTGCAGCGGTGTGCGAAGCATGGAGTGATGTGGTTTGACCCGGCTCAGCTTAAATGCGCTCGTATTCCTGCAGTTATGAACGCAGTAATTTAAACTAGAAAGGTTCAGTTTTTTAAATATATTTGTATATTTGCTCGCAGCAGTAACCCTTTCTACTCTCGTAGCTTCCTCTACAAACCAGCCTGTGTCTGTTTTTTGTTTTTTCGTGGCCTATTTCAGAATCCTGCAGACGGAGCTTTGTTTCAGCTGCATCAGATTTCAGTTTAGATGCAGATGACAACATTTATGGCAGGTTTTTACTAACATCAGCGTTACGGACGATCTAATCTGTGCAAGTAAAAGTTGTTTTGAGATCTCTGCATCATGCCGATGCCTGCAGCGTCATCTGATCTGTGGCTGTTGAGTTAGCTGTTACTGAATGTGGGAATGCTTTATAGAAAGAAATAAAAGAAATAGCCAGAGGACTATTTGTTTAACTGCACGAAACATGTGATGTGAGGTGATGACCTCTTAAAGTTGATTTCCAGCAGCTCTCAGTTATTCTCTCTTTTAGTTTTTGCCAAATGCACAATATTATTTTCTATCGTAGCTCTATCCTGAGGTTAAACAGCTGACTGGTGACTGGTACAGGACAGAAAGTGGAGACACTGGAGACGTCGAGTCGTCAGCTGTTCATCTTACAGACTGTTTATCTCGTCCGTCTCTTCCTGGTTGACGTGGAAACAGATGCTGCGCCGTGCCTCCCCTCCTCTGCTCTCCCCTCCTTCTGTTTTCCCTCGGCCACCGTCGCCACGGCGACAGACCTGTTTCTCCGCGGCAACGGTCGGTTCCGAGCAACGCGGCGCCGTGGCGGGCAGCGCGGCGGATTAATCCACAAAGATGAAGTGTCCTGACTTTTAATGGGAGTAAAACTAATAGAAGAAGCGTCCAGGGAGTCTGGGTTTGCTGAAATTAAAAGGAGCTTTGCTCGTCTGATAATAGGATCTTCTGCGTGGCCCTCCGACCAATCAGAGACATTTTTGTTGAGGAGAAATTCAACTCATTGGCGCTCCACATGACACGTATGACCAAGTCGCTGTCACTTAGCATCTTAGCATCTTTAGGAGGTAATCTGAGTGGACGCTTGTAACCGTGATTGCTCCTGGTTTACTTATGGAGTCCCTCAAGGCTCAGTCCTCGGCCTCTTACTAATCTCTTTTTATACGCTGCATCAAGGTCAAATCCTCCCCTGTATTCACTCATTCATTTTCTGTAACTGCTATCCTATCCCAGCTACACCCTGAACACGTCGCTGGGCGAGACAGACTCCATATGAATATGAATGTTTGTTTTTATGCAGATGACAAACTGCAAATCTTCTCAAAACCTTCAAAGTTCAGATTAGTTTGCGTTTTTTTTATATGTTTCCTCAGAGTTTAAGGCAACATATTGGACAACCTTGGAAGTTTTACCTCTCAGGTTTGTAGACACGAACTCTGCAGGTTCTGGTGTAAACCACCTTAAAGCCACCTCTCCAGCTTTAACTTCTGCACTTGCAAATCAGTTGTGCGGTTGAGAAAGTCCATGGACTGTGGACGCTCTTATCAAACTTGTTTGGCTGAATCTCTGAATCAGTCATAAAATCTTGCACAAGCCCTTTACGCGCCGTCTGCTGTCTGGACGCTGTCCACAGTCACCCTGACTAAGCAGATCTCAGAAGACAAACGCTGACAGTTCGTTTTAAATGTCACTTTCTAAGTTCAGGTCAGTTTCAAGGTTGGCGGCTGATGAAGGATGACAAAGTGATTTTAAACATGAAAACCTTGAGCTTTGACTCAACTGCTGCTCTCAAAAACATTTAATTGTCGTAATATGTGTTTTAAAGGACCTGTCAGATGTGCGTCTGAGTTTTAAACCAGCAAATGGCTCTCTCTGGTTTAAAATCAAAGAAAATAAAAGTTTGTTTAGTTTTATTTTATTTATTCATTTATTGTTTGTGACAGCTTTATTTTATAGTTAGTCTTATTTTTAGTATTTTATTATTACTTATTTATTTTTTTATATGTGTGTTTGTGATATTTTATTTTACTTTATTTGCGACATCTTAACTTTTTATTTTATTTTATTGTATTTTATTTATTTTTATTTATTTGTGTGAGACATCTTCATTTTATTTTATTTTATTCGAGACTTCTTAACTTTTTATTTTATTTTACTGCATTTTATTTTATTTGTGTGAGATAACTCAACGTTATTTCTTATTTTATTTTATTTTATTTTATTTTATTCATCCCAGTGAGTCTGGAGCTAGAATAAAATAAATGCATGAAAGAGACAAAAAATAAATAAATAACACTGATAGACAAAAACAAACAAGCAAATATATCATTAGAATTATAATCCTGTTAATTTAATCTTAAAGTAATATTTCTGATGGTGGTGATGTCCTACAGGGAAAGTCTCACCCGTTCAAAGGCTCCTTCCCTCCCATGTGGAACCCCATCGTCTTGTTGGACTTCAACAACCTCTGGAGGACGATGGACGAGATGGGCAAGGAGGTAAAACAAGACTCCTTCCCTTTTATCCCCCCTCCTTCTCTCTGCATGTGCTGTCCCACGCTGAAACCTCGTCCTGTTTTTCAGATTCCCAGAGAGGCTCCGTGGAGAGCTCCCCATGCTGAGGAGTGGGACAAGATGACCATGCAGGAACTGTTTGAAAAGATCTGCTGGACGAGGTTCGTCCCCAAAGAGACAAACACTGACCTGCTGCAGGAGAGAAAGTCTGACATGAAATGCTCCCAAAGCTCTGAGTTAATATGTGCACATGCTCTCTGTCTCTCAGCACTGTCCGTCGCTTCGCCACGCTGTTTGTCAACGTGAACGTGACGTCCGAACCCCACGAGGTGTCGGCCCTGTGGTTCCTCTGGTACGTGAAGCAGTGCGGAGGAACCATGAGGATCTTCTCCACCACCAACGGAGGACAGGTGGGTCTGCTGCAGAGCCCAGGCTGTTTGCAAACGGGACGAGAGAAAACCTCTCCCCACAGAGGGAGGGACGCAGGCCGGCGCAGGACAGCGAGGCGAGCCAAGAAATTAAGCCGTCCGTGTCCCGCGGAGACGCATTCATGCAGGAGCTCCCCAAATCAGCCCGCCGCATTTATACCTCACCCTGCTCCCGCTTAATTACGAGCCCGACAAAAGATGTTTTCTTGGAGAGGGAGGGGGGGCCGTACTTTGTGCAGACGAGTGGCCCTTGTTGCCATAGCCACTGCGGGCCGGGATTGTGTTTCGGTAACGAGATGACAAGACTGCAGCCGGCTCTGCGTCCATTTCCTGTTTACTGCACTCGTTCAGATTTACAGTACACGCTGCACGTTAGGCGCCGTAACCAGGGGCCCGTTCTGGTTTGGCTGAACCTGTTTCTGATCAGGGCGTTGAATGCGCGTCAATCCCTGGCCTCCGCTTCACAAACACACTTCACTTTTGATTTAAGGCGCTTTTGTTTTGCAGTGAATAAACGAGGGCGGGTTTGGGGGATAACTGGTGCGAAGCGTCAGGATAAAATCTAAACATGAAACCGAGAGCGTCTTGCACGAGCTCGGTGAGATGTGTACGGTTTGATGGTGCCGGTGACTGACGCCTCCTCTCTCCATCCATCCCTGAAGGAGAGGAAGTTTGTCGGCGGCTCCAGTCAGATCAGCGAGGGCATGGCCAGAGAGCTGGGCGACCGGGTCAAGCTGCAGTCTCCCGTTTACAGGATCGACCAGAGCGGAGACGTGGTGGTGGTGGAGACGCTCGACAAACAGACCTACACGGTACGTATGTTTATGTGACGACAGGGGAAACACGGCAGAGGGTTTCAAGGTTTTTATCCGTCATCGGTCACAGATTTATAAAATAAACCAAAGCAGAACAGAGCAGAGAGGTGAAGAGCGGCGTCTCCTGCAGCCGCGTCCATCCTCAGACGTGGCCGATCAGAGGAACATTCCTCTGCAGAGGTCACAAGTCAAGACAAACCAGCCAGAAAAGGGGAGAAGCAAACGTTTCTTTCTTCTTTTCTGTTAATCATTTCACGGTGGAAAGACTGCGATTGCACTAAGTAGATATAAAATAATTAAAACCTCGTAATCGTGCACACATCGGTTGATATTCTGCCATAAAATAAAATAAAGAAATAATAAAGGAATAATGTGATGCTGGTGGATGATAACGTCTTATTTAACTTGAATTGGGCTCCGTTGTCTTAATGAACCACTCCCAGGAGTCGTGCAGACGACATGTAAGAGGATGGAGTGTGCAGCATTGTGTCAGGTGGAAGGAAGCCCCCTAGAGGGGAGGGTGGAGGGTGGAGGGTGGAGGATGGAGGGTGGAGGGTGGAGGGTGGAGGGTGGAGGGTGGAGGGGTCTCTGATTATTATTAAAATCTTTGCTGTAGTTTAAAGTTTGTCACCATCGGGGGCTTCACACCGACCTCAGCTAAGAAACACAGGGAGGACTTTCCACCTTTCTCCACCTTTTACATGTCAACTAGTGTCTATTCTTCTACTCTCATGCTCTATTATTCTTTATCATATAAATTATCTTCCTTGCATGTTAGAAAAACAACATTCATGCTCTAGACGTGAGGTTTCTTTAAAGACCAGAGGGAAAAACATGGATCCACTCTGGTCGCGTTGTTCTTTGCTGCCATCTACTGGTTGCATGGCAACAGGATGCAGCTCTGCTACCTCCTCTTTTATTTATTTATTCATTTATTCATTTATTTTTCATCCCAGGCCAAGTACGTGATCGTGGCCACTCCGCCCGGCCTGAACCTGAAGATGCACTTTAACCCCGAGCTGCCGCCGCTGAGGAACCAGCTGATCCACCGCGTCCCCATGGGCTCCGTCATCAAGTGCATGGTCTACTACAAGGAGAACTTCTGGAGGAAAAAGGGTAGGAGGGTCGAGGGGGGGTTGGAGAAGGCTGCGGGATGTGAGGCGAGGTGGGGCTTTCTTTAAACACCTGCCGTCTCGTCTCCAGGTTACTGCGGCAGCATGGTGATCGAGGAGGAGGGCGCTCCCATCGGCCTGACGCTGGACGACACCAAGCCTGATGGGACTGTACCTGCTATTATGGGGTGAGTATGGAGCTCTGGACAGTCCTCTGCAGGACATCTGCTTAGGAACTAGATGTGAAAAACATGGGAATTAAAGGACAAGCCTTGCATTAGTTTGTATTTTTGTAATTGTCAACGGTTCCTGAGGCGAAAAGCTGCAACAAATTTGCTCCTTTTCAGGTTTTCCTAATATAAAACAGATAAATAATGACGCAAAAAAGGTTAAATTTAAATATCAGCATGTATAAATACTGTAGCAGTATAAACTGGCTGAGCTGCAGGGTGCATTGATGACTTGGAGGACTTGTTGCATTAGTGGTAAGCGTGGTCTGCATTTTTCTTCTCCCCCCTCTACAGCTTCATCCTGGCCCGCAAGTGCAGGAAGCTTTGCGGCCTGTCCAAAGAGGAGAGGTAGGAGCGAGACGGCGCGGCGGATTATTTAAAACCCGTTTCACATGCTGCAGGATCGCTTTAATCCAAACACTTCTCGGTTTACTCGTTTAGGTTGAAGAGGATCTGTGAGATTTACTCCAGGGTGCTGGGCTCAGAGGAGGCGCTGCATGTGAGTTCAGCAGCACACAAACACACACACACATAGCTGCACGACTGCAGCAGAGCCACTTGACGTTAAAAGCGTTTGCTTTTGCAGCCGGTGCACTACGAGGAGAAGAACTGGTGCGAGGAGGAGTACTCTGGAGGCTGCTACACGGCCTATTTCCCTCCAGGAATCCTCACCCAGTACGGCAAGTAAGTCTCAGGCTCGCTGTCCTGCCCCGTGCAGGAATTTAATGTTTTTATAATGTTTTAAAAGAACTGGTTCGGTTGTTTGGGTGAAGCTGCTCATGAGACATAAACTTCAGCGTCTCCACGTTTGTTCAGAATCAGATTTTTGACAAGAAATCCCAATAAACAGCCTTAATAACGTCTAATATATTAGATTAGAAATAACAAAACTCTAAATATTTTACACTTTCTGCTTTTAATAGTAAAACGTTTCAGTCTGGAAGTGAAGTAAAGATTAGATTCAACTTTAATGAGGCAGTTTGCCGTTGAATCAGGAGTGCAAAGAGCAAAACGTGCAAAAATAACCCAAGTATTTTCACAATAATAGACCTGGCTTCATTCATTCATTCATTGGTGTGGATGTTCCTTAGACATGTAGCACCCACCTAGACCAGACCAGGCACCCCCACCCCATAGCAATGACACTCCTTGATGGCAGCAGCCATCCCCAGCAGGATGCAGACACAAAAACGCCACAGGACGCCCTCAGAAGGCCCGTGTCCATTCTCTGACGAGTCACCTTCATAGATCCGCTCTGTAACGTCTCTCGTGTCCCCGTCTCAGGGTGCTGAGGGAACCCGTCGGGAGGTTGTTCTTCGCTGGCACAGAGACGGCCACAGAATGGAGCGGCTACATGGAGGGGGCGGTGCAAGCTGGAGAGAGAGCGGCCAGAGAGGTGAGGACACGTTGAGCCTTCAGAGACCAGGAGCTGGTAGAACGAGAGGTTTGATGTCATGGGGGCCGGACCAGTAGCTCAGTAGACCATTAACCTATAAATAACAATAACTCCAAATGTTTCCTTTTATTTTAGTGTAAAAAAAGTACAAGTATGTTATGAAACCTTTTACATTTCTTCATAAAAAGTGCAGTTTCTGTTTAGATCTGTGTCTCAGTTTTATCCTGTGGAATAACAGTAACTATCTTTAATGTCTTCAATGGAATTTTTGCAAATTCATCCCACGGCCCAGATTGAAGCCTCCGGTCGGCCGCTTTTTCACCCCGAGCCGTATGTTTAACCCCGGTAGTTTAGACATTAAATGCAGAACTTAAACATGTATTTGAGTATTTGTACTTTAAGGAAACAGTCTCAGTATTTAGCTCTGCCGCCCCCCTCCTCATTTGAAAGCACGTACGTCATAACGTCTGATGTTTTTTTTATTACCAGACGTTAAAGGATTCATTCTGTGCTGTGAATCTTTTAAACCTGATTGTCTTTAAAGCAGCAGAGCAGATTCTTTAAACACTGTGTGCACCTCGCTCTGCAGCAGAGGGAGTGGGTTTAGGGGTGGAGGGGTGGGGAGGGGGGCTCACCTCCAACTTGTCGAGCTGCTGACGGAGGCAGATCTCGTTCAGTCTACCGACTTAAACGCTTAAACTTTCCCTAAACGCTGCTTCATCACCCGCTGAGTGCCGAGCATCTGCCTTCTGTCTGTGCTCCTGCACCTCTGCGACCCCCCCCCCCCCCCCCCCCCCCTTCAGGCTCTACTGGGGAGTTTACTCTGCATTTGTTTTATCAAACTGGTGTTTAAGTAAATGCAGCTGACGTTCACCCTGTGTCATTGCAGATCATGTGTGCCATGGGGAAAATCCACCAGAGTCAGATCATTCAGACGGAGCCTGAGAGTCAGGTAAGAAGAAACTTCATCATTCATTAGGCTCTTACATCCTGCAGCATGTCAGTCACCGTTGAACTTCACTGATGCAGCAGTAGAGCATCGTGTCTGCAGCAAAGGGTTTCTCTACCTCCATGTTTCTGTCCCTCACCTGATGTTTACTCCACGTGGAGCAGAGATGCTCAGAGAGAATGGATTTAATCCAAGAACCAAAGAGAAACCAGCAGCATCAAGAGTTTTCAATCAGATGTAGAGGAAGTGGAGAAACCTGCACCACTACATCTGATTGAAAACTAAAAGGCAAACAAGTCCAAAGGAAGAGGCAAAGGCAGAACTCAGTCACACGCAAAAGTCCAAAAACCAAGAAGACAAGACTACAAGTGATATGAGGATAGCTGGAACGTGAGACACAGAGAGGAGGACTAACACACTCTAGATACGAGAGATAATGAAGAACAGGTGAAACCAATGAGGGCGGGGCAGACAATCAAAACTGGCGGGAAAACACAGGCAGGAAGTGAAGTGGTCTGAAACCAAAGGAAAAGTAAGATTTCACAATAAAACAAATGACGAGATGTCTCATAGAAACCGCGTCTGGGCGAGACAGAACTTTAGCTTGTTGTTTGATTTGAAGCGAATTTCTATCGAAGCGGAGCCGTCTTCATGGAGTTCGTTCTCGCTAACAGACGGGCGGACCCAGCGCGCGGAAACAGCCGCATCATATCCACAGACATCACCAGACACAGGCAAACAGCCAATCATTCAGCAGCTGTGTAGTTGGGTTGCAGGAGTCACCATGTGGGTTTGTTTACAAGGGAGTAGCATGCAGTGAGAAGCGAGAGTAGAGGCAGCCGCTATGTAATGGAAACTGGCGCCGGTAGTATAGTAATCCACGGTAGTACTGCCGTGTAGAATTTTTAGTTTAGTAGTGTAATCGTAGTGTGTAACTGTGAAACACTGGGCAATGAAAGGACATGTGCACCAAACACTAGTCTGGGCTGTGTCTTATTAGCCAGTCAGGTTTAATTTCTGTTTCTACTTCCTGCTTCACTTTCAACAATGACGACTGAAACTTTCTCCGAAGACGAGTCGAAGAAATGTTTGTATCTCTGAACGTCCTCCGTTAACATTTTCATCAATGTGTTCCGTCTTTATTGATCCAAAACAATCAGTTCGGAAACACGCTACTACCAAGCGGACCGTCTGCATCGGCGTGATGCGTAGTTACATTTCTGCACGTCAGAATACGGCGTCAGAATACGCTGTGAAATGACAACGACTAAGAATGACTAGTGAGACCTTTCTGAACAAGTGTGGGAAAAGAAAAAACACACAAAAGGATGAAGGCCAAACAAAGTTGTGCGCAGTCCAAACTCAAACTCTCCTTCTTCTTGTCTCCGTCCAACAGGAAGTCCCAGCGCTCCCCTTCGTCACCACCTTCTGGGAGAGAAACCTGCCTTCGGTCGGCGGCCTCTTCAAGTTCATGGGCTACTCCACCTTCCTCTCCGTCGCCACCGTCGCCGGCCTCATGGCCTACAAGAAGGGCCTCCTCCCCCGGAGTTAAACCCGCCGTCGCCTCACTCCTCTGCATCTCAACGGGCGGACGCACACAGCTCAACAGACACTGTACCTCTAGTGCACTACTTTATGGTCCAAAGCTGCAAAGTAGTGACCTGCCGAGGGTATAGGATGTTTAACTTTTGTTTGTTTTTTTGTTTTTTTTTTCTGAGAAACACCGTGCTGTGAGGACGACTCTTCAGCTCATGCAAAAACACTAACACGCCGTCACTTTTGTGCACAAGCGAAAGTTAAAAGAGTTAATAAAAGAGATGCTTTGACAGTTAGAGAGGAGTGAAGGAGAGCTAACGTTAACGGTTTAACCCGGCAGTAAATTTGAGACTCAGATTGTGAAACCAATGAAGGAAAGAAAAACTGAATCAAATTCTTTTAGAGAAGAAAAAATAAATACATTTATATAGATAGGTAGATTAGGGCTGTCAAAAGATTAAAATCGCGATTAATCGCTTAATTAATCGCACTTAATTTTGTTTTAAATATCAGTTTTAAGTGTTATTTTTCACTCTATCAAACGTTTCAGCTGCTCAGAAACATCACGTCGACAGTAAATGCAGATAACGTGTCGATGGAAGCATCCGTCAGGATTATTAAGATGAAATTTTACGTTTCAAGTTTCTGTGTTGATTTTTGGTTGGTTTGTTTCCGTTTGCTTTCCTCTTTGGTTTATTTTTGAATTTTAAGCAGTTTTAACAATACAGGGCGTAACACCGCCCTCTGCAGGGTGAAATAACTAACTACAACCACTTAAAGCACTTCAGATTCTGCTTGCTTTCCACAACGGTACTGTAGCTTTAATCAGTTCCTGGTTTCCTGGTTAAGTCTTAGGTTATAATAACAAAAATTGTGTGCGTTTAAAATAACATATGAACAGCATTAAAATAAATTTGCGTTAATTAAAGCGTTAACGTTGACAGCCCTAATGTAAACATCACTAATCCATACATTGCCAATGACATTCACGTTCTTGATTACATGTGGGTTTCTGACTCATCATGCTCACTGTGTGTGTGTGTGAGCTTTGTCTGTGTGCATGAGTGTGTGTCCGTCAAACGTATGTGTGTGTGTGTGTGTGAAGTCTGTCTAATTACCTCCGCTGATTTTAGGTGCTGATCTATTCTGGCCGAGCAGCTGTAGCTGTTTGATGAGATCCAGTAACGTCAGAGGAGACTCAGAGCCGTCGACTGGTGAAAAAAAAAATAAACAAAATCAAACATGAAAATCACAGAGGAAGGTTCAGGGATGAGGACGGGCTTAGTCCGGCGTTTGCTCAGTGTCAACACGTCCCACGGAAAGATCAAAACCGCAGTGAATGAATCTTTTCATCGGGCGCGTCTGTGTACCCGAGGCCTGACGTAGTTTCTTTCTTTAGCGCGCCGCTGTCGCTCAAAACGGCATCAGTAAATGATATCTTTACCCTGGATGACGTGGACGATGTTTACCAGCAGCAAATATTAGTTATTCCTCTGAGTTGAACTCTAATCAGGGTTGATGCACGGTTTTATTCGTGCAAATTAGTTTTTATTTGGGGACTTCTGTCAGCTTGGCTAGCATAAAAACAGTGGTGCCTATAAATTAGCTTTGCTTAATTAGCTGCTTTTGAATGAAACCGACTTAGTGTTTGGTTAACGAGGAACAATGCACAATGCTAACTGTAGCTAGCTAGCCCCGTATGAGTGTGTGCATGTGCAGAGTTGTTGTATTTGTGAAGTTATTTGCAGTTTTGAGTTTTATTTGATCCCGATTCAGATCCGAATAATCAGGAATCAGTTTTCTCTCCGTAAAAGTTTCAAGTCTGTTTTGTTTCAACCATAACGCGACAAAATCTTCTTTTTGAGAAAAGTTTGCTAAAAAAAAATAAAGAGAAGTTCACTGTTGTTTTTTTCCGTGGGATGTGATGCAATATAAAAACTTAAAATTAAAAATGCATGAATTACGAGTATTAGGGCCACATTAAGGGAAAAAAATATCACAAACGTCGAGAATAAAGTCGTTATTTACGAGAAAAAAAATCATAATTTATGAGAAAAAAAGTAAAAGGGAATCCTCTTCCTCTAAAACAACAGGTTAGAATATTATGACTTTATTCTCGTAGTATTATGACTTTATTCTCATAAATTACAACTTTATTCTCAAAGTTTTTTATTATTATTATAATTTTTTTCCTTAATGTAGTCCTAATCTAAATCCTGTTATCTCGAGGTAGAGGGGTAATTTAAGCTGCTCTGGTTAAAGTAAAGGAAGCGATCGAATGTATTTTTCATCAGACGAGACGAACACGCGATTTGTTGCCGTATTAACGTGTTCCTACCTTCCCTCGGCCGTGATTCAGATTAACATTTAAAAAAAAAAAAAGCCCAGACGAGGCCAGAGAGTTAAATCCTAAAGCACCTATCAGATGCTCTACGTAGGCCGTGGCTAGACTTCAAATTCAAACCGTCATCCTCTTAAAATCATGAAGCTCTAGTCGTGCAGGCTCCTCGCGTTGCACGAGCCGCGCCCTCTCGTTTGTCCGAGACTTTTCAATCGGCGGGAAGAGAACCTCTGTTCATGCATCTGCTCCGAGGGTTGGGGCCGCCCCGTCCCGAAGGCTGGTGTTTGTGAGTGTAGTTTATCTGTCGTGCCTTAATGGAAGTCGTGGTGTTTTATTTGTCATTTCTCTCAAGTGCCTGTGTGACTCTGACACTCTCTGCCCTTTGCTTTCCCTCCCTCCCTCCTTCTTTACCTCCCTCCGTCCCTCCCGCCTGCTCTGGAGGTGAGAGGTCGTTGGTTTAAGGCGTCATCTGTGACCGTCGCATCCAGCGGCTTGTCCTTTTAAATGTGTCTAAAAGGTTTTTAAATCCCCTCCCCTCAGTGTTACCTGAGTTAGAGCGTCGCTGTAAGCTCAGGTAAAGCTGGGTTTATTCTAATAATAATAATAGTGCTCAGACTGTTGGGGCGATCAAACTGCTTATCTCCAGTGAGTCAGCGTGTGCTTTGTGTTGTGATTGCGGTGCTTCACTATCCGTCTCCCTGGTGCTGTGGTGTCCTCGTGTCTGCTTAACTCCGCCCCGTCTGCACTGTGACATTTGACCCCTCCGTCCCGGCTCCGGCTCTCTTCTAGCCCGTCTCTAGAAGAAAGGATTTGGACAGCGATGTCTCCCACGTTTCAGATCTGTTCTCGTTGACGGCTCCCTCCTTCCCGTCCGTCCTTTCGTCCATCCCGTCCAAACGCTGCAGCTCTGACATCAGCAGACTAGACGAGCAGTTGGTTCATTACTTTAAGTTTTTCTGGAGACCCTCCCTCCCGTCCTTGCTGTCCCTCCCGTCCCTCATGTCCCCCTGTGCATACGAGCCTCCTTAACTATTCCTGTGATCGTTGATGTCTCTGATTCCTCAAACAAAGCTGGTGATATTTAAAAGAAAACAATGTGAAATAAATCTTTTACTCGTCTTAAACTGTTCCCAGGTGTCATTCTGTCTGTTCCCACTTTCCAAAAACTGTTGTAGACTAAAATACATAAAACATAGAAACACACAGTCACAGGACGGGCCTGCTGCAGGATGAGCTATGTAGGAACAGTCTGGAGAACATCTGAAGAACTAGATGTCATGTTTGTTAGATGAATCTACGACGGAGTTCATGTGGACGCTTCTGTGTAATATGTCTGTGAAGAGAAAGAACTGAATTAAACTGAATTAAAAGTGAAAGAATTTAAAACCAGGCAGCGTCTGATCAAAGGCAAACTGCTCCAGAGTCTGTAGGACGAGTTGAAGGAATCACCACAGCTCCTCGTTTGTGCAAAGAGGAGCCACAGAAACTCATCTCACGGTTGTAAATGATAATTTCCGGCGCCGTGAGCAAACAGCAGCAGCTTCTGAACACACATTTCCACAGACGGTGTCAAGATCTTTCTCTGGCAAATCCCCCCGAGATCTGAGCTCAGCGGGAGGTTCCCTGAGAAAGATGTATGTGGAGGAGGAGGAGGAGGAGGAGGAGGAGGAGGAGGAAATGTCAAAACTTCAAATGCAGCCTTTATTTCTGATCAGATAGTCCGCTCTCCGAGACAAAACCCGCCGCGGCTTATCTCTTTCAGACCAGTCTGGGCTCCTCAGTCGGAGGATGTGTGGCTTAATGCCAGGACTCTTCTTTCATCTCCTCTGTCTTTAATTTAATCTCCTCCTCCTCGAGCTCCTCGTATGAATTCAAGAACTGCAAAATCAATACGGATCATGACCGGATGTCAATGTGAGGATGTCAATATTAAGACAGCTCCTTGTTTTTTTTAGGTCCAGCCTCACATGAAGGAGGTTTGTCCTGCAGTTACACGCGCTGCCACTGGAGGGCAGATGTCCACCATCAACGCAGGCTGAACCCTGATGTGCAAATATCTGAATGTTGTCATCGTAGCCGCACACACCTTTGTTTTTCTCTTTTATTTTGCTGCAGGTTTTGTTGACACACACACAGACACACAGACGCATGAAGGGGGAAGGTGTCGCTGTCACGTTAATCCTGAGCTGTGGTTACTCATGTCGTCTGCAGGCTGCCTCTGCTGCTTGACATATGCAGGCCCAGGCTTTAGTCACTCTGACCTCTTTCCAGTCTGCGAGGCCTCTGACAGCGCGAGCTCTCCGGGCGGCGGGGAGGTTGTGTAACTGCAGCGACCACAGCAGCAGCTGCCGACGCCGACGCTGCTGCTGCTGTGGTCGCTGTTTTCATTTCGGTTGTCAGCGCATCATGCAGCTGCACGACGCCTCCACCTTTAGACACGCCGTCCTCTCGTTATTAGACTGCAGCCCCCCCTCCTTCCTTCACCCGGCCTCGCTGCTTGCAGCTTGCTGCGATATGAAATCTGACACTGTCAATTTGCCGCCCAATCCTTCAGACGGTGGACTGGATTCAGATTCAGTGTCCCGTGTGTCAGGGGACACACTCTGACTGAGCTGTGGCCTGCTCGCTGCATCTACTCCGTCGCTGCATCTACTCCGTCCACCCACAGCCTGAACCCCAACCAGTTCCCTGACGGTGGCGAAATCGTTTTGCAATCTCTCGTTAAATGTTCTCACTCCCGTACTCACAGCGAGATTGTTTCTGTTTTTTTTTTTTTTGTTTTTTTAGACTTCTCTCGGTGCTGCAGAAAACGTTCAGATAGATCAGATTCTAGTGATCAAAATAACATCCATGTACTCATGACAAGCAGATTTTTATTTTATTTTTATTTTATTTTTATTATCAGCCACAACATTATGACCAAAACATTTAAACCATCTTGTGACAGTTCAGTGTTCTGCTGGGAAGCTTCTGGACCTGGCTTCATTCATTCATTGGTGTGGATGTTACTTAGACATGTAGCACCCACCTAGACCAGACCAGGCACCCCCACCCCATAGCAATGACACTCCTTGATGGCAGCAGACATCCCCAGCAGGATGCAGCCACAAAAACACTTTAGGAAGAAGAACAGCACAAGGTGTTGACCTGGCCTCCACATTCACTAGATCCCAAACTGATCAAGTATCTGTGGGGCAGGGGTCTCAAACTGATCCGTGAAAGGGCCCATGTGGCTGCAGGTTTTCATTCCAACCATGCAGCACCCATGCAGTGGGTGTGGCTGTCAAGTTTTTGTTCCCCTCAAAGGCCCCCCCGACTAACAACATCCTGTTTCCAGACACCACAAGACGCCCTCAGAACGTCCCATGTCCATTCTCTGATGAGTCACCACAAGGGAGACCTGCACAATATTAGGAATAATGGTCATAATGTTATGGCTGATCGGCTGTGTCTATTCAAACATCATAAATCCGCTCTGGCTTCCTCCAACCGTCCTAAGACATAACCTCCAGAGGACAAGCAGTTACAGAAAATGAAATGAATCACTTCCTGTTTTATTTTGACAGTCCCGTACCTGGTGTCACTTCCTTCCTGTTTGGTTTTGCTCCTCCCTCGTTAGTTTCACCTGTGTCTTTACTATTTACCTTTGGGTTTTTTGACTCCTCTCTGCTTCATCTTTCATGAGTTATACCTTCCTGCCTCGTCACTGCAGCACATTTAGTCCTGCGCTACAGTAAGTTGTTTTATTTTGTTTCCTCTTCTCATGTCCTGCTTTTGGCTTCCACCAGCCTTTTATTAAACCTCAAACATAACTGGCTTTTATATGCATTAAAGGAACTTAATTTTTTCTCAAATTCGTCTCAGCGTGTTAATTTGTGAGCCTTAGACGTATTTAAAGGTGGATTTTGTTTTGTTAATCTAAGATCCACCTCTGCTAGAGTGAGATCAATGCTTCCATGTGGAAAGAAAGAGCTTCAGTGTGTTTCTTTATTTCATCTAATCAGTTGATTTTATTTTTTAAATGATCTTTAACGAGACAAAAAGGTCAACCAGTCAAAAGCTACTAAATAATTTCTGCTAAAGATATTTTCAGCAACAATAAAGCTCAATCACAGCGTTAAAATCCTGATTCTCTTCATTTTTTTTTTACAGTAAAGATGTCCAATTCTCCCTTTTCTTTCCTTTTTTGTTTATTCCCAAAGACTACATTTCCCTGTCATCTCTGCCTTGTGAGAACAGTGAAGAACCCGTTTACATCAGGCCGTATATTGCAGGTAACGGAGCCATCATCTCCTCTCATCCGGCCTGACTTTAAGAGCAGGTCTCCAGGATGGAGCTGTAACAACCTGCACTGAGCCCGAGGTGTTTGCAGCTTTTACCCCCAGTCTCCCAGCGCTATAGGATTTCTAACTTATTGTTCTGGGCTGGTGGGACCTCCTGTAAGATTTACAGCGAGATCCTCAATTGATTACAGCATGGCCCCTTGTTAGACATTTCACTTTGGTCGGATGAGGAGAAACTGCAAAAGCTCCCCGGTCACGATGAAGTGAGAACGTCTGCAGAAACGAACGATGCACACATTTTAGGAGATAAACATCTTTATGACGGTACAAAATAAAAACAAGACGTAGATGTAGTCATGTACGGACAGAGTTTAAGCTAGCTGTTCGCTACCTCGCCACGCAGCTGGACTCTCAAAGGATTTGTGAGATCACGTGACTCTCCCTCAGGCCGGGCTCGAAGCTGTGAATTTGTGCACGATCCGAGGAGCTGCAGACCGATCGGTGTCCTGTGAGAACTCCAGGCAGCTATGGGCATGTTTTAAGCTCGTCTCAGGTGACTACAGGCATTTGAAAGCAGGTAGGATTGCATCACGATCTTAAAAAGAGACTTCACGGGTCGGCTTCTCTCTCATCTCAACCCTGCACACACTACGAGATATTCTTTAGATTATTCTAACCAGATCAGGGAGCATTGAGGAAGGATTTGCTGTGAAGTTTTCTTCATCTAGCGTGCTAATGGATTGGGACCTTTGCACTGATATGCAGCACACCTGACGTGACTCGTTTCCCTGTGGAGTTAAATGCATCCACAACAACCATGTGAGGGAAATATCAGTATTTTTATAGATTCTATAATGTGCACAATGATAGAATTTAATGATAGACGGGCAAAATAAAATAACGGTAACGATAAAAATAAATAAACACCAGTTCATCCAAATCTTTTTGACTCTAATGCATCAAGTTTTCTCACTCGTTGTTGTTTTGTTCCCGGACTCTTTGGATGAAGTCGACGCTGCTTCTGCATCTTTGCTCATTTTCTGTCTTTCTTCATCTTCTGGTTTGTGCTTGTGTTTGAGGTGGTGGAACAAATTAGTTCTGTTACTGTCCTTTTTATTCTCTATTTGTTTGCAAACCTTGCATGTTGTAATTTGCTGCTCCACATCAGACTTTTTAACCCCTTCATGCCTAGTGTCGCTAATTCACGACGCACTGTTTCCGTTCAGACTGCAGCTGAAATAACACATGTAATACTCCAATGTCAGTTTGTGCACATTCAAAAACATCCTAGGAACCTTTAGCAAGCACTAGTTTCTGGTAGGACCGGCCGGAGTGGTAACACAAATACAAGTATTCCATTTCTTTATATAATTGAAGAATGAATTGAGGCATTAAGGGGTTAAAACCAAACCAGATAATGGAGGTGGAGCCTCGTTTAGGAACGAGCTCCTCTCTGCCGGCGTATCTGCTCCACCTTCCACCATTGTCAGTTTGTCAATATTCCACACGTGTTGGGCTGAGAGTGTGTCGCGCACATATATACGTCATCAATGGGAATTTATCGTTTTTATTGCGGGATGACATATTCTTAGCATGGGGAAAGTTTTTGACGATATATCGTAAATGATGAAATATCGCACATCCCTAGTGTGAACATTGCTGCGGCCGTTTCTTGCACGTGTTGTTTCGGTGACAAAGTTCAAATTTGCGGCCGGAACAGGACGTTGTGATGATTCAAGCAATAACCGCAGCAATTTTCGGCCAAAAGTCTTTGGTGCATCCCTAGTATTTGTTTAAACACTTGGTACATTTATAGTCAAAGGGTTGTTCTGTGCGTGATATCATTGCTATAAGGGTTTTTTTCTACTATCTGTCCAGGATCTACCTAACCAGCTAGTTTTAACGACTGCTAGAAAGGTTTCAAAGCTCCACAGGCTAAAAATTGTCTTATTGTTTCTGTATTAGCTGGATAGATTGTCTAATCATCCAGTATTACATTGTCTACTGGTTAGTTTTGGTCTGACATCCCTCAAAGACTCCTTTGCGATGCTGGAGCTGGACCACTGGCTTTTTTTTCCTGGTGACACTGACAGAGCTAAGAGGAGAATCTCACCTGATGAAGAGCCGTCAGAACCGAGTAATGATCAACATCAGTCACTCTGTCGGAGGACGTCGACAGAAGAAAGTCAGAGCGGCAAGAAAAGTTGGCGAGAGGGAGAGAGAGGACAAAGGAGGCGGCGGTGCAGAAGGTGACGGGGAACATTTGGACATGATGAAGAGTCTTCTGTTTGACCTTATGTTTTGGGTTTAACTTCTAGAAAGTGTGGTGAGGTGCTGAAGACTTTAACACAAGCGCGGCCTCGACCTTAAAGCTGAGAGCTCTGCGTCCACGGCTGCAGAGGGAAGACAGGCGGACGAAAAGACGAGTCAAATCAAATTAGACGAGCTCGAGAGTTTTAATTCCAGCCCCGGCCAGGAGTACGTCACTGTCTCCAGCCCTGCAGGGCCTTTCCATCACGGCTCTGAAGTGATGAATAACTGGAGTAAATAGTAAATGCACCACAGGCTGCAGAGGGGAGGAGGGAGAGTCGAGGGGGGTGGGCGGGCTTTCTGAGTCCTAATCCCTCGAGTAAAATGCAGCACAAGTGGAGCCCTGGAACCCAAAATAGTCTTTTCTCTCTCTCTTTCTCTTCCTTTGTACAATAAAGACTTTTCCCTCCTGTCTTGTGTCCATGTAGGTAAACGGTCCATTTCAGGAAAAGCAAAGAAACAAACACTCAAGCTGCTGCACTTCAGGGAATCAGCTGACACGTCATATCCCCAGCTGGTTAAAACGTGCTCCATTTAAATGCGTAATGCCTCAGAGGGCGGAAATACTCATTGTAAATTAGCCCCAAACCACCATCACCACACACAAACACACAAATGGCAACCTGGCTTAATCATATTGGAGAGCTAACTGTGTGGAGCGTTATTGGATTATTCCGCCTCGCCGGAAGACGCAGCTTGAGCGCTCGCGTCTGCAGCGCAGCACACTGCAAAGATGTCTTCGTTGGACTCCACCTCCTCACCTGAAGAGACGTCTTCGCTGGTTGGGGGTTGAATTAGCAGCTGCAGCTTTAATTTAAAACAAAGCCGTACTGTTCTGAGAAGCCACTCTAGGTCCTCGACCCATTGATCTGTTTCAATCGACCCATTGATCGTTTTTTTGCCTTGTGTCCTGCAGCTTTGCCACAACAAAGCTTTGCCACAGTCAAATACACTCCTGATGAAACTTTTAAGACCAGAATTTACATTTTGCACTGTTGGATGTTAAGAAGGATGTAAGTAGTGCTTCAAAATGCAAAAAAGAAGAAATTTGAAGAAATTCATCAAGTTTTCTCACTCGTTGTTTTGTTCCCGGACTCTTTGGATGAAGTCGACGCTGCTTCTGCATCTTTGCTCATTTTCTGTCTTTCTTCATCTTCTGGTTTGTGCTTGTGTTTGAGGTGGTGGAACAAATTAGTGCTGTTACTGTCCTTTTTATTCACTATTTGTTTGCAAACCTTGCATGTTGTAATTTGCTGCTCCGCGTCAGACTTTTTAACCCCTTCATGCCTAGTGTCGCTAATTCACGACGCACTGTTTCCGTTCAGACTGCAGCTGAAATAACGCATGTAATACTCCAATGTCGGTTTGTGCACATTCAAAAAAATCCTAGGAACCTTTAGCAAGCACTAGTTTCTCGTAGGACCGACCGGAGTGGTAACAAAAATACAAATATTTCTTTATATAATTGAAAAATCACATCTCAAAAAAACCCCAAACCCCCTAAAACAGAGACAAAATTTTCTTTTCTTTTTGAATTCTTGACTTATATTATCGTATCATCTTGTTTTGGCCTTTTTCTTCCGGGTCCAGCCTCTTCCAGAAGAAAGGGTGTATTACTGCAGCGTCCTGAAAGCACCAACAACACTGAGGTCTTTTCATATCATCCAAGCGTCCTGCTCGACAAAGAGACAAAAATAATTTCCTCTTTACTCTCCCTGACTCTCCACCCTTTCTCCCTCACCTGTGTGTGTCGTAGAGACAGAGGTGAGGTCAGCCTCAGCCCCGGCTCTCGGCCGACGCTGCTCACGCTGCAGGTGTCCAGTGGAGCGTGTGAATGGGGTCATGCCTGGGAGACGGGAGCTGCAGAGTGGAGCTGCCATCCGTGACCGGGGGAAGAGCGGGATAACGATTCCCGAGGCCGTCTCCTCTGTTCTGTCGTCTTCTCCAGACGCTCGGAGAGGCCAGGCGGAGGGAGGCGACGGTATACTTAACTATGCACCGACGAAGGTGCTGTGTGTGTGTGTGCTCTGAATAAATAAACACGGCTGGGACATGAGAGCATCTCTGCTTTACACTTTTGTTTTAGCTGCAATGATTCTTTAGTTTGTTGCTTCTGTCTCTGTGGAGGTCATTCATGTCATGGTATATCCAAAAACAGATGCTTGTTCCCACCAAAGACAAAACAGACCAATGCATTTTATGCCGTTCTGGAGCGTCCCCTCAGTAAATTCCTTCTGCAGCTTAGTTCTCTTCTATAAACTAAACTTTAAGACCTTAAAGTTTAACAAAAAGACCTCAGACTGGAGAGAACGGTGCATGATTGTTTTAATTTTTACATAAACACACCCGTCGTGTTCGTCTTAATAAAGTATCGTACACTGGACGCTCATGGTACCAGGGGAAAAAGAAGCATCAAGCTTTTCCTGAGATAAGAAAATACTAAAACATCTCCAGTCTGATTCGTTTGACAGAAACGTCAAAGATGAAGAGAGTGTCTGAGCATGAAAGAGCTGTAGCTCACCACCAAAAGCATAATATCCTCTGGTCATCGCTGCCCTCCGTTGTTTGCCTCACATCTGAGGATCTGTCACGACCACAGGTTATAAACCCCGCTCACCGGTCGCTGAGCCCGTCTAAGAACAGAAGGAAGGGAAAACTCGTTTCCCAACGCTTTAAACACAAGAAAAAAAAAGTGGGTCTCTTGTGTAACACGAGTGTTTAAGAATTAGTAACACTTCTGGCTTGAAAGTAGAAATAAATCCAAAGTGTGCAGGAAGAAGAAACGCTCCTACCGCTGCGATGAAAGTGTTTGTGATAATAAGGGTGACGCAGAGAAGGACCTTTGATCTCCCAGACGGTCTGACACGGCATGAAGGCACGAATATTACACCCACACCCAGAAATACCTTCTCCTCTCTCTGAATAATTTTAATCCTATATTCTCTTCTATTATTTGTTGGGAATAAGAACAGTTGTGACGGTGTTAAGGTGAAATTAAAAACAACAGGACGTCTTTTTTTTTTTTGTACTTCTAGGGCAACCAGACTTTGAAGTAGAGAGATCTCAGTGAATTAAATTTTTGATTGTGGAGATGAGGCTTTGACGACGGTGTTAATTATGTCACATTTTAGTCGTTTCTAATTCATAGTTTTAGTGTTTGCAAAGTCAACTTTTATCACATTTAGCCAAACTGCAGCTAACAACATTAACTTTAGCAACTATTTTACATGTTGTCATTAAAGAGCCAGTAAATAAATTTTCCATTTTGTCTAAAGTGCTGCAAACTAGAAATGTGCGATATTTAATCATTTACGATATATCGTCAAAAACATTCTCCACGGTAAGAATATGTCATCCCACGATAAAAACGATAAATTCCCATTGATGACGTATATATGTGCGACACACACTCAGCCCAACACGTGTGGAACAAACTGACAATGGTGGAAGGTGGAGCAGATACGCCGGCAGAGAGGAGCTCGTTCCTAAACGAGGCTCCACCTCCATTATCTGGTTTGGTTTTAACCCCTTAACGCCTCAATTGATTTTTCAATTATAGAAAGAAATTAAATATTTGTATTTTTGTTACCACTCCGGCCGGTCCTACCAGAAACTAGTGCTTGCTAAAGGTTCCTAGGATTTTTTTTAATGTGCACAAACTGACATTGGAGTATTACATGCGTTATTTCAGCTGCAGTCTGAACGGAAACAGTGCGTCGTGAATTAGCGACACTAGGCATGAAGGGGTTAAAAAGTCTGACGCGGAGCAGCAAATTACAACATGCAAGGTTTGCAAACAAATAGTAAAAGGACAGTAACAGCACTAATTTGTTCCACCACCTCAAACACAAGCACAAACCAGAAGATGAAGAAAGACAGAAAATGAGCAAAGATGCAGAAGCAGCGTTGACTAAATATTTAGTCCATATCGTCCATCCCTACTGCAAACACAGATGTTCAGAAGCTCAGAAGCCATATTTCTGAGATAGCTGAGACATGACTCAAAAATATTGTTGCTGTAGTTCAAGTACAAACATAATGAGGTGAAACTGCACCGGAAAATTTCGGGAGAAAAACCGAAAATGCACTTTTGGGCCACTTTCAGATGAGAATTGCTGCAGTTGTTGCATGCATTATGTTTCGGATGTGTCGTTTCGGCGATACATTTTCAAAAATTTCCGGTGCATCCCTAGTGAACACATTAAGAATCTTTAATAACATTTAAAATCTTTAGCAGTAAATACATTTCAGGCTTGTAGCTTAGATGTTTTAGCCAGGGACAGGGACGTCTGGTAACGCTAGTTTACTGTATTACTTTTATATTTGGACGGATTCATTCCAAGAACTACATTTATTAATCTAACCCGACAGGCTGAGTCTCACTTTAAAGGTGCATGGATTCATGATCCCCTGCAGCCAACGCTTCATTTCAGCCTGATTCCTCCTCTACATCTTATCTCCATCTCCTCCAACAAACACCCTCAGCCCTGTTTGCTGCCTTGAAGCGCTCCCATGCTGGTTCCTGCTCTTACTGGCGTCTCTGCAGGGGCCGGATTTAAGAGCAGAAGCTGCAGTCTGCTGTCGGCAACGGCTTCGGCGTCGACACAGACCTGCAGCCACACTCATCATCATCATCAGCAGGAGCAGGAGCAGCCATCCACAGCCTCCACCTGCAGCCTCCGACACCCAGATGTTGCCTCGTTCGGCTTCTGTTGCCCGAAGCCTCGAGCCTCATCAGCGGCAAAGAGAACAGCTGCGGACTTAATTTTCCACATGCTGCATTTTACCAGTCACGAGCTAAACTCATCGCTGTACTTTAATGAGACGCACCGGTGCACAGTAAATGCGTACAGCAGCGTAGACCACGCAGCCCTTTCCAGAAGGAGAAACCACGCCGTAGATCTGCTGCACGGTCGTTCAGCCAGAACACTGACTCTGTCACCTTTTGATCCTGAAAGGCGTAACCCCCACCTCCCCGTGCCCGACGCACATCAAGACAGCAGCTCCTGCATCGACGCTCCCTCTGAGAACCAGTGACCCGTTCGCTGTGAACTCTAACTTTACATAACGGATACAAGAGCTGAGGTGAAGCAGCAGGAGAAGCTTGGCTTGTTAGCGAGGCTGTTTGGAGATCTAATGTTAGGATGAATTTGCAAGGAATCGTGTTTGAGTTTGTTGCACGCTTTGAATCCGAATGGAGCTCTGCATGTGGCCTGCTGCTGCTGTAAGCCTTTAGCGTGCACCGGTGCCTCACGTGTCGATCGATGGAAACGTGGACAAAAAAAAAAAACGATCTGTGAGTCAGGACTCCATCAGGACGTGGTCTGACTCAGACTGACTCAGAAGCAGACAGGTGCACCGGATGATCCCCCTCCACAAACCTCTTGATTCTTTCTTGATTACTTCCTGCAGGGAGTACTACTACTACTACTACTACTACTACTACTACTACTACTACTACTACTACTACTACTTCTTCGTCTGACGGATTTAAATCACACGCTGCTCTTTCATTTATTCATACTCCTGCGCTCTGATCTCCCAAATAATAAAACCGAATAAAGACTTGTTTCCATGACTGATTCATCTTTTCATAACGTGATACCAGCTGACCCTTACTCCTTCTTATGGCCTATACCCGGCTCTGTTTGTATATTTGCTGTATCTTAACCAACATCATCAGCCTCCAATCTCCCCCCTCCATCTCTTCAACCCCTCATTTCATTCCTCCTTGTGCCTCCCTTGTGATTTTTTTTCTTCTTTCGCCGCAGACCTGACATTTGGTTTCAATGCTGCAAGCGCCGGGATGGACAGAGAGTCGGCTAGAAGGAGGAAGAGGAAAGAGTGGCGTTGCTAAACAGGCAATAGCTGCAGCACGGGTGTTAATGAAGACAGAGGAATGATTATGATGAATGAAATTGGGTAAAGTGAGGATGCAAAAGAGCAACTGAGGGAAGAGATGGAATGTGGAGGGGAGGGAGGGATGGATGGAGGGGAAGGAAGCAGTTTCCATAGTAACCCGTAGTTGTGTGAGCCTGGGATGAGGCAGGAGGAGAGAGAGAGAGAGAGAGAGAGAGAAAGGTGGAGGGGAGAGACGGAGATGGAGAGCCGTGTCGTGGTTTAATTGCTGCTCTCCAGTCTAATCTCCTGTAGGCCCAGTGAATCCCTAACAGCCTCCTCCGTCCGCCGAGGAGGCCGAGGCTCTAGCTCGCCTCCGCCACCGCCACCGCCGCCGCCACCGCCACCACCGCCTGAGGACGGAGTTTATAAAGCTCAGAAACCAATAAGCTTCAACTTACAGCTCACAGCAGATAATATACAGGGAAAGATATAAAGCGAAGCTCCAGGTGAGCTAAAGAGAACTCAAACAACTCGTCCAGGTATTTTTAAAAAGGAGAATTGTTACTGTCAAAAATTTTAGTTGTGACAAATACAAAAAGACAAAAATATTTCAGAAGTGAGCTTAAAGGGGAACTACTGTTTTTTACAACCTGGACCTTATTGCTGGCATAAAATACTCACCCATATAACTTTGGTGTCTTTTGACAGGGAAAAAAGTTACTGAAAAAACTCAAATACAGAAAATAAAATATAAAATATAAAAAATATATACAAAAAAAATATACAAGAAATATAATGCTCTGAATAAAATATAGAGAGAAAGAACTAGAAATATAAAAGACATTCTGTATATACAGTGTGGTGGTGGAGTAAACTTTACAAATAAATAGTTTAGATTTAGATCCACGTATATCCGTATAGTGGGAGTGAATGGGGCACCGAAACACAGCCTCTAAATAACACATTATCTGCTGCAAAACTTGTTTATTTCACGAATATTTTGTCATGATACACTAGTACTATTCCCCGTTGAGTCTAGAGTTACCTGTTATCTGTTCGCGAACGTGCTGAGGTTTGTTGTTCTTTGACCAGCTCTTCCTCTCTCTGCCCGCACGTCTTCCTTTCAACAAGCTCCTCATCCGTATACTCTGGCTCAAAACTGTAAGAACGTCCATCGTAAACAAAGTCGCCGCCCACAACCTCAGAATTGTACTCAGCAGGGAATAGCACTAGTGTATCACAACAAAATATTGGTGAAAAGAACGAGTTTCGCAGCAGATAATGTGTTATTTAGAGGCTGTGTTTCGGTGCCCCATTCACTCCCACTATATGGATATTCGCAAATGTAAATATCGTGCGAAAGACTCGAAATTACACCAAAGTTATATGAGTGAGTAAAGGATCGCATTTTATGCAAGAAATCGGGTCCAGGTTGTAATAAAACGGAAGGGGGTGGAGCCTATCCCAGCTGTCATTGGGCGAGCAGTGGGCTCCACCCTGGACAGGTCTCCATTCTATCACAGGGCTAACACGGAGAGACAGTAGGGATGTGCGATATTCCATCGTTTACGATATATCATTAAAAACATTCCCCACAGTAAGAATATGCCATCCTGCGATAAAAACAATAAATTCCCATTTATTGAAATATTTGTATTTTTGTTACCACTCCGGCCGGTCCTAGCAGAAACTAGTGCTTGCAAAAAGGCTCCTAGGATTTTTTTGAATGTGCACAAACCTACATTGGAGTATTACATGCGTTATTTCAGCTGCAGTCTGAACGGAAACAGTGCGTCGTGAATTAGCGACACTAGGCATGAAGGGGTTAAAAAGTCTGACGCGGAGCAGCAAATTACAACATGCAAGGTTTGCAAACAAATAGTGAATAAAAAGGACAGTAACAGAACTAATTTGTTCCACCACCTCAAACACAAGCACAAACCAGAAGATGAAGAAAGACAGAAAATGAGCAAAGATGCAGAAGCAGCGTCGACTTCATCCAAAGAGTCCGGGAACAAAACAACAACTCAGAGAAAACTTGATGCATTAGAGTCAAAAAGATTAGGCTGTGGTGTTTATTACTGTGATAAATACCAGAAATTATCGGGATAAATTCACAATCATCCAATTTAGAATCACCAATGAAGCAGGACGGTGGGAGGACGCCGGAGAGAACACCCTCGGCACATTTTAGCTTTAGCGTGACGTTAAAAACATAAACCCTCTGAGAGGCTCTGTGTGCGCTGTAATCAGCTACATGATGACGGGAATAATGACAGACTGTTGTATTTTTGGCACCTCGTTCTTTCTGCTTCCGCAAAGAGGTCGCGGAGTGATTTGAACTGGTTGGAAGGCGATGACGTGTTTTTCTTTTTTGTGCATTTTTACCCAGAAGGCTCGTATGGGCGAGTCAACCAGCTCCGAATGCGCTGCTGTCCATAATTTTGCAGCAGTTTTGGGAGTGAGTGTGTGCATGTGTGTGTGTGTGTGTGTGGTTTTTAAATAGCGTAAAAATTCCCTCCAGAGCAGAGGCAGTGGCCCAGACAGTTGAGGAGATAAAGCGCTCTGAGAGGAGGGTTCTGCTGCAGCAACCAGCACCCAAATCCACTCCTTATTTACCCGCCTTCATCCGTTTGAAGCTGAATCCGTTTGAATATCCCAGAGCCGGAGGAATCTCCTCGCCGGCGAGCTGAATCCCCGCCGGTTTATGTTTTTTTTTTTCAGCTCTGTGATTGATCATTATGCAACTTGACAGCCGTTTATAGGAGCATGTGCTCGTGTGTTTGCAGGATCCTCAACATTTTAATTGTGTATTTATACTTTCGGCTGTAAGAGGGATGGCTCAGCTTGTCGTGGGTTTGATTTCTGAATGTGTTTGGTTTTTGGGGTTTCCTGTCCTACTTCACTTCCTGTGTTTTCTCCTCTTTGATTGTTTGATTGGTTTCTGCTTGTGTACTCCACCTTCATTAGTTTTACATGTGTCTCGTCAACCCCTCAGCCCTTACACAGATCAGGCATAACATTATGACCACCTTCCGAATATTGTGCAGGTGTCCCTTGTGGTGACTCATTATCACAGATATCCCACAGATACTTGATCAGTTCAAATCCTTGTGCTGTTCTTCTTCCTAAAGTGTTTTTGTGGCTGCATCCTGCTGGGGATGGCTGCTGCCATCAAGGAGTGTCATTGCTATGGGGTGGGGGTGCCTGGTCTGGTCTAGGTGGGTGCTACATGTCTAAGTAACATCCACACCAATGAATGAATGAATGAATCCCAGGTCTATTATTGTAAAAATGCTTTGGTTATTTTTGCACCTTTTGCTCTTTGCACTCCTGGTTCGGTGCCAGACTGCCTCATTAATGTTGAATCTAATCTTTACTTCACGTCCAGACTGAAATGTTTTACTATTAACAGCAGAAAATGTAAAATACTTAGAGTTTTGTCATTTCTAATGTAATATAAGACGCTATTGAGGCTGTTTATTGGGATTTCTTGTCAAAAATGAGCAAACAAGAATAAAAATCTGACTCTGAACAAATGTGGAGACACTGAAGTTTATGTGATGTTCTTTGTGGTTTTTTTGAGTTGTTCCTAAAGTGTTTTCTTGCTGCATCCTGCTGGGGATGTCTGCTGCCATCAAGGAGTGTCATTGCTATGGGGTGGGGGTGTCTGGTCTGGTCTAGGTGGGTGCTACATATCTAAGTAACATCCACACCAATGAATGAATGAATGCCAGGTCCAGAAGTTTCCCAGCAGAACATTGAACTGTCACAAGATGGTCAATGTTATTGACTTCTCCTGTCAGTGGTCATAATGTTGTGGCTGATCGGTGTATTTCCTGTATCGCTGAGCGTGTTGGTGTTACAGCGCATCATTAACACCGGAGAGGATTCTCATTAGCACTGACATCTTAATCAGCCCGTGGAGACGTCACATTTGAGCTCTGTGTGACTCCACCTCTGCTTCCTCTGGCTTCTCTTCACCTTCTCCCGGGTTCTTGAGGAAATGAGACGAGTTCAGACGAGAAGGTTTCAAAAAACGAGACGGACGCTGACATTTAAGTGTGGACGTCTTCTATGAGAACGTTCAATAAGCTTTAGGAAGTTATAGCTTTATAAGAGCTAGATGTTTACTATCAGATCCAGATGGTTTCTCCTGAGACGATGAGTTTGCAGCCATATTCAAATCGCCTTAAAGGACCAGCAATGCTTCGTGGAGCTTGACACTGATTGGACGATATTCGGAGTCAGGGAGGCTTGCTGACAGCTATCCAGCGCTGTGGTTGAATGTGGCCGTGTAAATCATTTTCTTTCCGCCTCTGGCCGCCGCCCCAAAGCCGAGTTTCCTCAGCAGCACCGTGGAGGAGCATTTTATGAGCCGGCCCTCATTTAGTTTGTTTCTTACATGCTCATGAGGGTGCATCAGTAAAGATCTACTCCCCTAGACTCACTTCTTATCAGAGTAACATCTGGATATCATCATGAAAAGTGTGTTTCAACCAATGCAGAGAGAAACCTCTGACGTATCACAACCAGTTTTTGCTGGAAACAAATTCGACTCCTCGGCGCTCAGATGGCTACGACGCTCTCTTACTCTTTGATTCGTCTCCTGCAAAGATCTGCAGAGCCAATCAAACGGAGAGACCAGATTTTTTTTTGTATTTTAAACTTGGTCTGGCTTCCAGGCTAAACGATTTATTCAAGTCCCACATCTAGACGTGGGGATTTGCATAAAAATGCATCAAACGCGAGTGAAAGCAGCGCTGTGGTGAGAGCGGTGGAAGCTGATGGTGGGGTCTGTAACCCATGCAGTTAAAGATGCATTTGTTTGTGCATGCATGATCTAGGAGACGTGGGGAAGTTAATAAAAGCCTTTATAAATCTTCAGGGCAGGACATTTAGTTCATTTAAGATCGGATCGAAAGACCTCAGACATCAGGGGGGCTTCAGATAGTTATTATTCAAACATGAAACCGTTGGCGACAAATGATGTTCACAGTCAGCCGTAGAGCTCTGGCTGGAGGTTTTACCCTAACGAGTTAATCCTTTACACACATCCTCGCAGATTAAAACACTCTCTCTGCACATGCTTCGTTAGTTTTATGTATCTGCCGGGTGTGATCCCAAAGGAACGAGTCCCGCGGATGCAACAAGGACGCATTTCATCCCTCCTTAGCTCGGTGCAAACTTTTATCCATCACCTACAGCATGAAAGGAAAGTCGAGCTTTTGTGTTTTATTTTTTTTTCCCGTCCTGTCTGTCAGTCCTCGTCCTTCTCTCCCTCTGTCTGTCTGTCTGCCATCTCTATTTTTTAGAAGTCTGATCCTTTGTTCCTCTTTCTCTGTATCTGTTTGAATCTACGTACCCGACTCTGCGAGTAAAAATAACAGCATTTAAACATTCACAATGACTGCACGTTCTTTCAGATTTGTTGCATTGGGATGTGAAGAAACACAAACTGAGCTAAAAATGAAAATAAAAATGTAAGTTTTGCAGCTGATTTTCTTTTCCTTCCTCTTCCATCCCCACCGCAGCTTAAAAGATATGAAGTTATCCTTTAAACGAGTTATTAGCTCTATTCCCAGTGTCCCCTCTGTTAGGTTGTGTTTCGGTCCCAGCAGTGTGTTTTACTGCAAATTGCTGAACGAGTTGTTTGTTTTAATCCTTTGCGGTGCCGTGTGTTTGGCTCTCAAGGTCGCCGCAGATTGAATTTGCAGAATGGGAGATGCACTCAAACAATAAAGTGAATAAACTTCAGTTTGCATAATTTAAGAAGATAAAGAAAGGTCTTTGGGTCTTTCTAGTGTCTCTCTGGTAACTGGTGCATCAGCTGGGTAGTCGTCCAAACAGTTAAGACCAATTTAGTTGCAAAGGAATTCAAAATGCCCCACCCCCAAACAGATGCAGATAATTGCAGGAGCATAATCGGTTCCCAACAGAGATGTTCCAGACAAATCTTCCACCAAATAACATTTGAACCAGACTGTATAAAGATCAATGGCAGAACAGCTCCTCTAAAGTGAAGCCAAAGCACGTAGAGCTCCCCCTGGTGGCTGGCTGCAGTATAGGTCATAAGCTCCACCCCCTTTATGTTAGTGGGCGGGACTTGGGCCAAACTAAAACACTAAAAAACAAACGGTTTCTGTAATTTTAGGTAGATAATATAATGTTGATGAACGTTTAAGTGCCAATTTTTTTTTGGATAACTTTTGTTGACGGTTGTTTGACGCTATAGAAACAGGATGTGACATCATGGCGATCACCAGTTGCCATGCCAACCGCTCCGTGAGAGGTGCAAAAAAACAAAAACAAAAAAAAACAAAAGACATGTGTATAATCTAACATTTCCTTGTAACTGGTGGAGGTAGAGCAGAGCGTAGTATTAATTAAACTAAAACGCGAGTGTGTCTGGAGGAAATGTGGGCGGGGCATCAATATCTTGGCTACACGTGGCTCCACCCTCGGATCGTACTGATCAGATTCTGGCTCCAAACTCGTAAGATGCCACCACCCATATCCTTAGCAAAGTAGCGTCAGTTTGGCTAATTAGAGGAATTGGAGACGTGTCGTCCATATTTATATACAGTCTATGCTTTGAAGGCCAGGAAAAGAAAGTAGTATTGGTATGAAATCTCAGATCAGAACTCTCTCCCTCTATGTAGGATTAATAAAAGTGACTGAGATGAAATAATTGTCGGCTCTGTGACCGGGGCTTCATCACAGGGTGCACTCTCACAGCAGGGAGCCTTCAGTGTGGCGGCAGCAGACGGTAGCGAGAAGCTAATTAGCATGGTACACGTTCAGATGTGCAGTTTCTCAGACGGCCCCCGGCGTAGTAGCCTTAAAAAAATAAAAAGGCGTCTGAGGTCTCCTTTTAGACCAGTGAAGAGAGTGAGATGTATGTTTTAGTGCGGTAAATCCCTTCAGGTGAATGTTTAATGTCTTTAACACAAACTGAACAGAAAAAGATTTAAAAAAAAGATTTAAGTCGACAGTGAAACACAAAAAATATTATAGTTTTTCCTTTGAGGATGTTATCCTTTAACTTTCTATTAAAGCTCTTCGTCTAGAGCAGAGGTCTTCAACAGGAGGTCCGTGGGCCAAAGCTGGCCCGCCCCAGGGTCCAGTCTGGGCCCATGGGATGAATGAACTGCAAAGGAGGAGGAGGAGAAGAAGAATAAGGAAAGAGGTTGAGAAGAAGTAGACAGGGAAGAGGGAGATGAAGAAGATGAAGGAGGAGGAGAAGATGAAGTAAGAGGAGAAGAAAAAAAAGAACAGAATGAAGAGGATGAGGAGGAGGAGAAGGAGGTGGGGAAAGAGGAGAAGAAGAAAGAGGTGGAGAAGATGGAGGAAAAGAAGAACAGAAAGAAGAGGAGAAGGAGAAGAAGAGGAGAAGAAACCAAAGGATGAGGAGAAGGAGATGGAGAAAGAGAAAGAAAGAAAGTGGAGGTGAAGGAGACAGAGGAGGAGGAGAAGGATATGGAGGAGGAGGAAAAGGAGGAGGTGGAGAAAAAGAGAAGTGGAAGAGGATGAGGATAAGCAGATGGTGAAAGGAGGAAGAGAAGTTGAGATTAGAAAAATGAGAAGGAAGAAGAAAGTGAGAATCTTCTCCAGCCAGTAGAACCACTATTCCTAATGTATCCACTTAAAGCTGTGAGAACATGTTTTGAGAACATATTCTACCCCAGGTGTTACGGTGTGAGGGGCGAGGGGCGGGGTACGTCACGAACAGGACGTCCCGTCTGTCACAGACCTAACAACAACCGCTCACAGTCAGTTTTTAGGCCTTTGTAGCAACAACAAGGAGGCAGCTGTAACGCTGTGGAATCTATTAATCTACTGGAATTAAAGGAGCATTAAGTGAGATCTGGGAACAATTGACTAATCTCTCTGATTTACAGTGTCTGCAAACAGAATAATCCCTGGCACATGATTAGTACTGGAAAGAAAAAGCTGAAGAATACGCGTAATGAACAGTTCCTTTCTTATCAGGTGCATGTGTGGGTGGAGTCCACTTGAAACCCAACAAGTCTAGATGCTTTTGCTTTTTTGGAGATATTTATTTAATTGAAAACATAAAACAAGAAGACACTGAATGCAGGAATCAATGCAGGTTCCTCCAAAGTTAAAGAAGCTCGCTCACGTGTCAGGATATTATCTCTAGAATATGTTCTTCCTGGTCGTCTCCTGCACCAGAGTCTAGACTTTCTTCAACAACCATGTCTAAAGACACATCCTGTGGTCGTCTGTTTGAGAAGGGTCAAATCATTGGCATCAAGCAGAGAAAACATCTAAGGAGATTGAAGGAACTACTAAAACTGGGTTAAGAACTGTCCAAGGCATTATTAGAAACTGGAAGGAGAGTGGAGAAGCATCGTCTTTGAGGAAGAAACCACCAGTAGAACTCAGGGCTATGTTTAATAGTGAGTAAGAACATTTCCACACGTACAATGTGAAGGGAACTCAAGGGATTGGGAGTGAACAGCTGTGTAGCCTTAAGAAAACCACTAATCAGTGAGGCTAACTGGAAATAAAGGCTTCAGTTTGCTAGGGAGCATAAAGATTGGACTCTGGAGCAATGGAAGAAGGTCATGTGGTCTGATGAGTCCAGATTGACCCTGTTCCAGAGTGATGGGGGCATCAGGGTAAGAAGAGAGGCAGATGAAGTGATGCAGCCATCATGCCTAGTGTCTACTGTACAAGCCTGTGCTATGGGGCAGTGCTATGATCTGGGTCTAGGTTCATTAGCTGACTACCTGAATATACTGAATGAGCAGCTTATTCCATCAATGGATCATTTTCCAAGATGACAATGTCAGGATTCATGGGGCTCAGATTGTCAAAGAGTGGTTCAGGGAGCATGAGATGGATTGTTCCACCACAGAGTCCAGACCTTAACCCCATTGAGAATCTTTGGGATGAGCTGGAGAAGCTTTGAGCAGTGGTCAGACTCTCCATCATCAACACAAGATCTTGGTGGACGTTTGAGAAGGTTTATAGAGAATAAATAAATACACAAGTGTAATATTTCAGTTTTATTTGTTTGACTGGCTGCTCTTGGTTGTTTTTCTTATGCTCTGTCCACTTTTCTCCCAAACAGCAGGTCTCTTCCTTAAAAAGAAAACACAGTGGAACAGGCTTAAAAATGGCAGCCGCTCTCCCACCGCTCTCCTGCCCCGCTGGGCGCCGACACACTACGGCAACCTGAGTAAATGTGATGTGTCGAGGGCACGCAGAGGACAAGCGCACCGCTCTGTGTTTCAACAGCGGCTCATGAAGAGCGTGCACAAACGGAAATTTAGAAACTCCCAACGCCGGCCTCCGCTGGTTCGTCTCAAGCGTTGGCGTGCAGCTCCTTCGGTGTTTTGCTCAATTTCATCAGCCCTGCGGTACTTTGTCCCCAGACAGGTGAGTTGAAAGGCACGCTGAAGGAAGGAAGGTATGTAATGGACACGTTTTAATGGGCTGCCGCTCCGTGGCGGAGACGAAGGAGGGGAAAATGCAATTATTCACTCGGCCCGCTCGTCCGTGAACACGCACGTCTGTGAGAGGCAGTTAGGAGGAACGTTCAGCCGTTCAGACGCACACTTATCATCCATCCCGTGGCTTTAGCTCGGTTCTTACCATCTGTAGCAGATCTCAAAGAGCTCTTAGTGACGTCCTGCAGGCATCTGAGATCATCAAATCACTGCATGTTAATGTAAGGGAACACATCTTAAGCTTTATAGAGTCAACTAGTCCTTTAATCTACACCTATCAGCCACAACATTAAGACCACTGAGAGGAGAAGTCAGTAACATCGACCATCTTGTGACAGTTCAGTGTTCTGCTGGGAAACTTCTGGACCTGGCATTCATTCATTCATTGGTGTGGACGTTACTTAGACATGTAGCACCCACCTAGACCAGACCAGGCACCCCCACCCCATAACAATGACACTCCTTGATGGCAGCAGCCATCCCCAGCAGGATGCAGACACAAAAACACTTTAGGAACAAGAACATCTCAAGGTGTTGACCTGGCCTCCACATTCACTAGATCCCAAACTGATCAAGTATCTGTGTGATGATCCACAGAGGCCCCTCCCCTCAAAGACCTCCCCAACTAAGAACAATCTGTCAATCAGTCACCACAGGACACCCTCAGAAGGTCCATGTCCATTCTCTGATGAGTCACCACAAGGGAGACCTGCACAATATTAGGAAGAAAGGTGGTCATAATGTTATGCCTGAGTCTAGCCACTGTATTTTATTTTATTTATGCTTCCATTAAAAAAAGAAGAGACCTGTTGTTTGGGAGTAAAGCTGACAGACTGACTAAGAACCGCACTCGTGTTTTTCTTCTTTCTTTGTCCAAACAGCAGAAAAGAACATTTTTCTTGCGCAGTCCAACGTGGAGGCGGCTTTTTAAAACTCATTCACCATTCATCTCACACCTCCTCCTCCTCCTCCTCCTCTTCCTCCTCCTTTGCCTTCTCTTCCTCCTCTTCACGGCTCGCCATGTCCCTGATAAGTGCTCTGCAGACAGCTCCTCTGCTGCAGTCAGCCGGAGACAGATGAGCTTCCTGTTCCTCTCTTTACCTCCACACATGCACAAACACACTGGGGCTTTCATTCATTCATTCATTCATTCATTCATTCATTCATTGTGTCAGTTGCACCAAATTATTCATGCTTCCTGCAGGGCTGAGGAGTCCATTGATCCGGCCCATGTTAACCAGCATTGATCTTTGCATTGTTAATAACATCACAAGAGCCTCAGTCAGTGCGAGGACAGGTCTCTGGACTTCTAATGACCCCCCCTCACCCCCCTGTGTGTGTTTTTGTTTCCCCCAGGGACACGATGGAACGTAATTAGTCTCAGCTTCACAAAATTTGCTCGCTGACGACCGTCGGCAGGCTCTGGGGGCGAGCGCGGCAGTAACACTTGTTGACATTTGCCCGAGCTGAGACGAGAACAACGTCTCCGTGTGTTGATGTGCATGTTCTGTCTGCACCTTTCTTGGCACTGAAACACGAAAGAACGAAGAAATAAAAAGTCAGACCTGGACACGTCTTCAAGTTCCTTCAGGCGTCAGAGGCAGAAACTGTAGGGAATCGACTGAATATCACAGGAAAGGACACAAACGGCTCCTAAATGGATTCCTGCAGCAGAAGGATGATGCATCCTACATGCAATGCTCTTTTCCCGAAGCCTTCTGGCGGGGGGGAAATTCAGTTTACCCTGCTCTTGAAAAATGGAACAAGCCTCACTTTAGACTCAGCCAGGGGCAAGACTTAATACTCCAAAACCAAAACCAGCCGAGGATATCATTAAGCGGCGCTGTCGTGATGCGCCCGTGTGATGTGTGCCAGTGTGCTGCTTCTCGCGGCTGGATAGAGTGAATCACACATCACACGACGGTCCCTGGCGACCGGCTGCTGAAAGAGATGCGTGCAGAGGAAGCTAACTCTTGAACACATGTTTGCCGATGAGTTTCGTTTGGGTTTTCAAAGCAGAAACGAGCTCTGGAAGCTCGCTCGAGGCTGCACGGACCGGCGTTTGAGTCGCAAAGCGTGCACATGTGATAAACAGCTGTTTGTTCTGTTCCAGGGGTCAAGCGCACCACTTTCTTTCTTCTTTTGTTCAGCCAACAATAAAAGGCCGCCGTTTGGATTTTCCATTAACGTCTGACCTTAGCCATCCAATCACAAGTGTCCTGCTTTAAGTACCTGTGTTTGCACCTGGCGCTTAAATGAGTCTCCACACGTGTCCCCAGCCGGTGCTTAAGTTTCCCAGCTTGTATCACACTAATCGAACTGTTTAGATTAAGAAAAAATGTATGTGTAGCTGTCCTTTACATACGTCCACCAATCTTTCACCAATTTACACGAAGGTATGCATAAACCTGAATCATCTTATTGGCAGAGGAGCAGCGTGTCACTTCTAAATCTTATTTAAAGATCAAACTTTAAACCCCAGTGTAGCTGACGCCTGCTCTGATTGGTTGTCAGAATTTCAAGCTGTGTGCATTTGCATAAATTCCAAATGGAGTGTTACTAGAATTATTTTTGAAATCTGCACCAGGCTAGGAGCTACTTGAGTATCCCTTAAAGTAAATTTTGTCTGAGATAATAGTTTTGAGAGTAATTAATTGTTGGATTTTCTGCACAAACGCAGATAAACAACATCTTAACTGAATTTTATTGCTTAATTGGTTAAACACTACCGTCCTCTTTTCCTAATATTGTGCAGGTCTCCCTTGTATGGACTCATCAGAGAATGGACATGGGCTTTCTGAGGGCGCCTGGCAACACAATGTTGTTAGTGGGGGGGCCTTTGAGGGGAGGGGCCTCTGTGGATCATCCCACAGATACTTGATCAGTTTGGGATCTAGTGAATTTGGAGGCCAGGTCAACACCTTGAGATGTTCTTCATGCTTTGTTTGAGATGTTCCTAAAGCGTTTTGTGTCTGCATCCTGCTGGGGATGTCTGCTGCCATCAAGGAGTGTCATTGCTATGGGGTGGGGGTGCCTGGTCTGGTCTAGGTGGGTGCTACATGTCTAAGTAACATCCACACCATTGAATGAATGAATGCCCGGTCCAGAAGTTTCCCAGCAGCACAATGAACTGTCTCAAGATGCTTTAAATGTTATTCACGTCTCCTCTCAGTGGTCCTAATGTTGTGGCTGATCAGTGCAGATTAAGATCTAATTATTTCGTGTAATGCCCTACTTCTTTCAAACTGGCACAGTCAGGGACCACACCTGCTCCGCGCTGAGAACATATTCTGCCGAATCTCAACGGAGAACTGACTGGCACGGAGAGAAATGAATGAAAACAGGGCGTCAGCAGAGTTTACCAGAATCACGTCGCTCTTCAGCAGACGCCGCGGGGAGGACGATGACTTCCATGAGATCACAGGGAGGCTGAAGACTCGCACGCCGTCTGTGATCGCTCTGCTCTCGCGTCGGATCAATCAAACAATCAGAGAGAACACGGTGTGTTCTTCGTAGAGAAAGTCTAATCATTCGTGCTCTTCACCCACATGGTGTTTTAGAGGGTGAGTTACACAACGTCACTTAGCGACGCTCTTGTGACTCTGTGGGACATGGCAACCACATACTGTATATATACGGTATTTTGCACTTTCCAGTTATTGAAGAACAAGATGAAGTCAAAGCTCTGACTTTAATCCGATAGAAATGTTGTGGACATCCATTAAATTCCTCCAAGGCACTTTAGACGACGGATCAGCTGTTACCGGAAACCGGATACTGAAAACAAGGGTTTGGGTACTTGTCTGGGTTCTCTCCAGGTTCCTCCCACCATCCAAAGACATGCTGGTTAGGTTCATCTGTGATTCTAAATTGGCCGTAGGTGTGAGTGTGAATAGTTGCCTGCCTCTTTCCCAATGACAGCTGGGATAGTCTCCAGCAGACTCCCGTGACCCTTAACAGGACTAAATGGGTATAGAAGATGAATGAATGAATATTTTATATTAAGTGTGTTTTTTATGTACAACTAAGCTACTGTGACCAAGCAGTTTCCCTTGTGGATCAATAAAATTACTCTAAGTCTAAGATGAATGACTGGGTAAAGTATTTGATTGTTTTGTTTGGGTTCTCTTTGTTTATTCTTAAAACCTGAGTGAGAATCCACTGATGTTTTCCAATCGTCTTTATGCAGAAATGCAGAAATCAAAATGTCATGTTAGTAATTTTACAAAACTAGCACGGGCACAGTCAGCGTGAGTTGTTGCTGGAATCCTTCCTGATTTCCTGCCTTTGACACAGACGTTACTAGATGAGCCTCGAAGGTATGCGTCTTTATCGACAAAAAACTGAATCATCTGATTGGCAGAGGAGCAGTGTGTCACTTCTAAATCTTATTTAAAGATCAAACTTTAAAACCTGTGTAGCTGATGCCTGCGCTGATTGGTTGTCAGGCTTTCCAGCTGTGTGCATTTGCATAAAATCCAAATGGAGTGTTACTAGAATAATTTTCTAAATCTGCACCAGGCTAGGAGCTACTTGAGTATATTTTCTCTAAGATAATAGTTTTGAGAGGAATTAATTGTTGGATTTTCTGCACAAATGCAGATTTACAACATCTTAACTGAATTTTATTACTTAATTGGTTAAAGACAAACACTGCCGTCCTCTGCAGGGTAGTGTTTTGTGTGCATGTGCGTGCACGCTGCGTGCCCGCCAAACATCAGGTGCATGAGCTGGGGTTGTGTTTTCTGAAAGTGGGCTAAGAGCGTCAGGTAGACACACACAGACTGCTGCTGCCCCACCGGCTGCGTGGAGAGGGTGTGTTTGTGGGAGATAAGATTTCCTCTGATGTCCTGATTTCTCTTATTCCTAAGCCAAATTGCCTCCCGCTCATCACAAACGCTCGCTCGCTTGCACGATTGCACGCTTGCACGCAACGCCTCACACGAGATCAGCACATTTCACACAATTCACGGCTCGAATAAAAGATTTTTGTACTACATAAGCAATAATGCGTCGAGGGAGGAAGAATAATACCTACAGTGGCTGCTCTGGGGCTTCTTTTAATTACATCAAATCCTTTTTTTTGTTACAAAAACCATAAATAAAAGAACAAGCTCATCATCTTGGGTTTACTAACTCTGCTTAATTATTCACACGGCATTAATTAGGCAATCAGCTGGCAATGTATTTAGCCCACCAGAGCCCGTGAAATATGAACAGACAGCACTTGTTTATTGTATGTCGTCTGCACTGGCTCTGGTCTAGGGCGTAGTTTTGGTGGAGGCGTTTGGTTCAGGAGATTTAGAAGTGTCATGGTAGAGGATAAAACTGGTATTTTGCTTTTGTGCAGCGTTATAATTCCAAACAATGTTCTACGGTGGCAACAAGAGCAGAAACCAGCTAAAAATAATAGATAAATTCAGCATGCATTCATCATTAAAAACACTTATATAAAAGCGTGAAAGTAAAATAATAAGAGTGGGAGAACAAAGCCTCATGGGAGGCTCCTCACAAGCAGTCTATTCCTGTTGCAGCGTTACTAAGGGACGGTTCAGGGACACGTGAGGCAGTCCTAACAGTATGCCTTATCAAAAGTTTAAAGCTTAATCTTTAAAGAGAGTGTCCTGAACCCAGACTGGGAGCTGGTTTCACACAGGAGATGACCCTGATAGCTGAAGCTGGTGCTAAGAGGTCTTTAAGATAAGATGGAGCAGGGCCTTGTGTGTGAGGAGGAAGGTTTTTGAATTACATTCTGGATTTTATGGGAAGTTAGTGACGAATTCCCTTCAGTGCTTTATACTGAAATACTATGTAAATGTGGTAAATTGTAAAAGCTGCGAATGTTGTCGCTTCAGACTATCGGATTAGCTCAGCGTGTTAAATGTGCACGTCTCTTCGTTTTCATCAGCAAAATAGCAAAGTGTGATTTTTCTCGATTGTGTGATTATCGTTGAATAAAATGAGAGAAAGCAGCACAAAAACTCTCGTTAAACATTCCCAGAGCTCAGTGTGATTTCTGCGGATGTGTTGTTTTGTCTAACTAGTAGTCCAAAACCCAAATATTCACTACTCAGTGCTAATAAACACTTTCCCTATTCAAACTAGGAGATTATCAGATGCTATCGGTTCATTTCTTATTTCTATTCTTATTTCACCCTAACTGTCTTGTCCTTATGTGCTATTTGCCGGTCAAACCTTTGTAATTTTGAGAAAAATAATTAATACTAATATTATAATAATTAAAATTATTATTTTCGTTATTATTTGATTGTTTGTTTGGTCTTTAAAGCACAAGGATAAATCACAGAAGCTAAAATATAATTTTTCAAAAGTTTTTTTTTTACTGTAACATCTAATATTAATATTTGCAATACAATGTTAATTCTGAAAGAAAAAAAATAACTTCTGAATTTAAATAATTAAAAATACATATGGATATGCTTCATTCATTCACATTTCCGGGTGAGAACTCCACTTCATTCCTTTCCATTCAAAAAAAAAAAAAAAAAAAAATCCTGTAAGAAACTGCGGTTTTAGAAATACCTTTATGGCGCCGCCTCTCCGCCATGTTGGCTCAAAACCCATTGACCTCTACGGGGAATCCTCTCCAACGGTTTTGCGCCAAAATGGAGGAGAGCGGGTCAGTTTCATAACTCCCCCCCAGTGTAGGAGGAGCTTCTGGAAGGAAGCTCCATGGAGCTGAACGTCCGGGCACACGGGCGACAGTGGGACGACTGATAATAATAAAAAAAAGAAAAAGGTAAACCAACGGCTGGAGAGTGTATCCGAGCCGAAAGGGGGTGAGAAACCGAAGGAGAGTGACGCCTCTGACCTGGACGTTGGAGACCGGGAAACGGTCATCAGTTTACACGACACTGGAGGACTGCGCGCGCGCGCGTGTGTGTGTGTCTGCGCGTCCCCGAAAACACGAAAGTAACCCGCGGCTGATCGGGATGTGGAGATCGGCGTGAGCCACCTGGATCAGCACCGTAACCTGAGCCCGTCCGCTGGCTCTGCTCGGGGCTTTTATTAAACCCCGACACCCCCGAACCGGGACGTTAGTCGACAGGAAGGAGGTAGAGGTAGAGGAGAAGAAGAAGAAGAAGAAGGAGGAGAAGGAGGAGGAGGAGGACAGACTCACCGGCGGAGGAGTTTACGAGAATGTTTGACAACCACGGACGGTTTGATTTCTGACACCGGGAGAGCCGTTGTGGAAAGGCGGGGCCCGAACCAAACCGGCGGACTCCACCAAACTGGATTACTCGATTCACCCACACTGAGACGCAGCGGGTTTTCTTATTTTTTATTTTTTTTGGTGGGGGGTAAACCGGGGGCGGGGGGGTCGACGAAAGAAGACAACAACTCGGATTTAATTTTTTTTTTTTTTTTTACAACTCTTTCTCCTTAAAACTACTAACGAGGCGGGCGGTGTTTGTCAGACATCTCTACGGAGCGGTCAGCTTTTTCCCCCCGTGGCCTTGCATTTAGGAACATAACCAGTTTGGGCTTAATTTTATTATTTTATTATTTTTTTTCGTGGAGGGAGGGGGTGTTAATTAGCCCCCCCACCCACCCAGCCGGGGTCGGACTATGGCGGACGACGACATTCTCTTTGAAGATGTGTACGAGCTCTGCGAGGTCATCGGCAAGTAAGTGTTGCATTGCCCGATCCGTCTGTGTCACCGTTTTTCCGGGGCTGGAGCTTTCTCAATTAACTCACCGTCCTGGAGGCGGTGCGTGCACGGTGCACGCTCACGCACAAGTTTGGATTGCACACGCACGCGAGACCTGTCGGGTTTATTTATTTGCATTTTCAGTGTGTCTTGACAGTTTTGCACGAATGCAAACACACCTAGTGGCAGTTGGCAACTTGCTGCAGAGATTAAAGGGCAGGGCACAGACCGTCATGACTCATGCACATCTGGTCATCGTTAGTGACTTGAATCCGGGCTGCAAGGGTGCAAGGGTGCACATTTAAGGGACCTTCTGCACACGTGATGAAGTATGCATTGCTATTTTTGCACTAAGCTATGAATTTGTCTTGAAATTTTATACATGTGGGGTGCTGCAGCTCAAGAGTTTTTAAGCTTTTACATTCTTAACGGCTGCAGACCCCACCGCACCACACCTGTGACTTTCCAACTTTGGACGGCGGCGGCTTCAGATGTGAAAATCTGTATCTGTGCTGCTGAATAATTGCCTCCCTGTGTCGTCTGTTCCTCTGGAGCGCTCCGTCGGGGCGTGCAAACAGAAGCTCTGTGTGAATCTGGCAGGCCTGACGGATGAAGTCAAGTCAGTCATAGTCGGCTGACTGGTTGTGGGACTTCTTCGGTGTGTCACAGAGATGGTTGGGTTGTCTGACGGGGCGATAAGACCTGCGACGAGACGTTGGTGCGTGTTTAGGCAAGCCTGGATGAAAGGCACAGTCACAAGCAATTTCTCCCTTTTCCGCTCGCTCAGTCGCTCTTACAATACAACAATCGGGATTTTAAAATATGTTCACGGAGCGAGGGAGACAACTCGTTGAGTCAGCCGCTCTTGAGTTTCTCTGAATCACAGCCTTGCTCATTGTGATTTCGACAGATAGTCTGTGATTTACAGTTTGCAGGAGGAGAGAGGAGCCTTTTATCAGCCAGACCCGCTGCTCTCTGTTTGCAGAGCTGCTGCAGCCACAGCTTCTTTTCAAGACTCCAAACGAAGCACCCATCGTGGCTCGTTACCCGCCCCCCCTCCTGAAAGACACTGGACAGGCCGGTGGAAAACCCCGCTGCAGACTTTAACAGCCTGATGTTGTGGTTCATTTCAAAGCGTGTGTGTGTGTTCGCCGGGGTTAGACTCGTCCAGATAGAGGCCCAAATGTAGGTCGTTCTGAACCGTGCTTGGGAGGCGTCGTCGTGAAAAGCAGAATAATACATCCTTTGACTGGACACAAGGAGGATTTTGCTCGTATTTTTAGAGCGCTGACCTCGGACAAAACCCACGGCGTGCGCGAGTGTGCCGTGTGTGCACGCGTCCTGCTGCTGTCAGATTGATCCCGGGCCGTTGTGCGACCGCGTCCAGAGGCGCAGTAAGAAAAAAAATAAATAAATAAAAGAGGATGTGGATGAGGTTGGGAGAAAGTAAATGGAAACGCAAAACGATGGGTTGAGAAAGGGATGAGGGGTCAGGGGCGCTGTGGAAGGAGGGAGTCCATTAGTTTGACTCGCACATTAAGAGACATCCTGTGCCTTGGGGCCGTGCTCTTTTCTAGTTCATCCTCGAAAAAAGAAAAAGGAGAAAAGTTTGCGTGCCCGTGTTTGCCACGGTCGAGAATATAACAGCGCTAGGATTAAAGAAACGCACGGCGACGAGCAGTTCTTCTCCATCTTGTGACGATTCAGTGTCCTGCTTGGAAACTTCTGGACCTGGCACCCAAACCCTATAACAAGGTGTTGACCTGGCCTCCAAAGTCACTAGATCCCAAACTGATCAAGCATCTGTGGGACGATCCACAGACAGAGCCCCCTCCCCTCACCCCACAGGTCACAGGACACCTTCAGAAGGCCCATGTCCATTCTTTCATGACCCCCACAACGGAAACCTGCACAATATTAGGAAGGCGGACGTACGTCACATGTCAGGATCGGTGTGCGTCTCAGTCTCTGCTCGAGCGCTGACGTCTTTGTTAATGAATCCAGCAACGGGAGTTAATATCACCCAGCTGAGTGGATCAGCCGCCTCCCCGTGCTGAATACTCGGGCTGGCTCGCTGCGGGTTCAGTAGAGGATACCGTCGCCGTAACGCTCGCCGCTGTAGTGCCGATCTGCTCCACTGTGAAATAAAATAAATTACCCTCCATTAGCACACCTCATGGCCTGGGAGGACACTCGGGGAGAGGAGGGGGGGAAGTGGGGGAGCGGTGGCTGTGCAAAGCCTGAATGTCATTATAACTCTCAGCCCAAAGGAGGTGTGATGCTAATGTGCTGCACGCTTTGCTTCTCGTGTGTTTGGCGTCATCAGAGCGATATCCATCCATCTCCATTTCCATCTCCTGCGTAAGATCTGTTCACCTCGTGGAGCGCGTTGACATTACCTGCAGGAGAACACCTGCAGCGCCGCTCCTTAGCTGCTCACTCTGTTTTTTAGCTTTCTGTGAAGGAGATAATATGTCAAAATCCCAGGCAAACCACATTTAGATGTCCTGTCCAACTGAGAAATCATAACAAAACCCCCCAGTCATGTGATATGACGCTTAACCTGCAATCTCAGTAAATTAAGTAAATGCTGCTGGCTTGTGTGGCCCGCTCAGCAGCAGACGCTAACTCAAACCTTGTGAACTGTAAGCTAACCAAGTGCTACTGGCTAGCTTAACCTAACATCTAGGTAAACAAACTAAATGCTGCTGGCTTGTAGGGCCACAGAGCAGCAGAGGATACTTCAAACCTTGTAAAATATGAGCTAACCTAACACTGCTGCCTTGTATGGCCCGCTCAGCAGCTAACCATAGCTACCAAGCAACATGAAGACATCAGGAACCTGGCCTAAATAATAAGTAGAGATGTCCCCAGGTTGATCCACACACTTTTAATTCACTTAATTCAGGTCTACCATAAACCAAAAGCACTTTTATTTTTCTTCTGGCAGAAGTACCAGCCAGTCGGATTGGGACGTCCCTAATAATCCTTTCACCCCTCCTCTATCCCTTATCGTTTTGTCTCGCTAACTTTCCGTTTTAGTAATTGCTATATTTTAAAGGAATGTGCTAGTTGGGGCGTTTGTTTGTCCTTTAATTAAACATGTGAAACGCCGACCTGATTCAGGACGGGCAGCTCCAGTCTCGGCCTCGGGGCTTTGCTTAGTTAACGGTAACAACGGCGGCTAGCTTCTTCCTGCTGCCCGATGCTCTGCGGCCCCGCCGCGTGTTTACTGAACCGGCCAGAGGTATTGTACTCCCACCCAGGACCCGTCGGCTGTGGGTCAGTAGGTGAACCGCTGCTTTGTTTACATGCTCGGGTGGAAGTGTGTTTTAAAAGGCAGCCTGCCCAGCGCTGGGTTTAACGTTGCTCCGCTTCACTGCAGATCTTCTCGCACTAGAAAAGCTTTAACAATCTCTTTTTCAGCGGTTGTTGATACGACCTGGATGTCCCGTCTCTGATTTCTCTTCATCGCCCGTTCTAATAAATCCACTTTAATTGGGGGCGGCTGCGGCGGTTACCGAATAACATCCAGCTAAGTAAAGAGGGGTTTTTCTTTAATGCGTCACCACAATGGTTGTGACTGAATGGGGGCTGTAGCCAAATGGGAATACACAGTGTACGTGATGTTATCTCTAGGGCCCACTCCTGCATGTGTGTGTGTGTGTGTGTGTGCAGGCAGCTTGTACTGTATAATGTTAGCCTCTCTGTTGGGGTTTGAGGCAGCAAATCTGCTGAAAGGCTGCTTCCCGCACGCACAATTACACATGATATAGAGGAGAAATCTTACACTGGGCCACTGAAATATTTATCATCCTCATCAAGCGGGAGAACGCACCCCTAGCAGAGCCTGTGCAAGAATCTGCGTCGGTTTAACCGCTCGGTTTGCTCGCGTCGTTGCTGTCCATTTTTTATTATTTGTTTTTTTGATTTGGCATTTAATTGTTGTCCATCTGATGCTCTTTTAAAGCCGCTGACCTAATTTAATTCCGTGCCGGTGCAGTCCACTGGTGCTAGCAGCCTCTCAGCCAGTGATATGGAGATCACCTGAGTGCACTGAATGCATCTCAAGTGGCTGAGGGATAAAGACACCTGTGTGTGGGAGGGTGCGTTCGCTGGTTAATCAGTATTCCCGAGGACGGTTGCGTAAGTCAGTCCAAGAAAAGGTTATTGAAAAGTAAATGAGATGAAAAAAAATCTCTGATCGCACCCTGGAGTTCAGTAAAGTCCATCACAAGGAAAGTAAAGAAACATGTGTAAATCTGCTTAAAGCTAAGGCCTGGTTCATATCCATCCTGGGTAATCTTGTGAATTTGGACATTTGGAATCGGTCCAGGACACATTTGGCCTCATTCCTCCTGTAGTGTGAACACACAGTGAGTCCTGGGTCACATTAAAGACTTGGGATGCACCAAAAATTTCAGGCCGAAAACCGAAAATGCACCTTTGGCCAATTTTCAGCTGAAAAATCCCTATTAAAGACTCAACACGGTGCTCTTATGTAAGCTTTGCCTCATTAGAAAGACCTGATTAAATTGGCCGTGATTCCATTTATAAAAGCAATAAAAGGTGTATGAATACCATATACATCCACTTCTGTTGCTTCAAATGAATCGCAGTTTTGTCTATAAATGCTTAAACAACCTAAAATAATTCCCACGTCAAGTTACAACACAGATTCCCTACCACGGTGTGACAGACATTCACGAGCGCTGCCAGTCACGGCTTCGTTTTCTAATTAAATATAGATATTTTTCACCTCCTCGGGCTGTTGTGCATGCACAGCGGGGCTTTCAGAGAGCGTAAACAGAGCCGTTACCCAGGGAGCTCCCCTCGTTTCAATTTTAACGTTTGCATAGCGGGGAAGGAAGAAAAAAAAAACACCTGACCTTTTTGCTAACAGAGCTATCGGTCACGTTCTCCAGGTGATGGATCGAGAGGCTCGTCTAATGCGCTCTGATTCTCTGCAGTCAGATTGGCCAAGCGGGTTAAATATTTCATTCGCGGCAGCTCCTCCGTGACTTCCTCTGCTAGAGCTGGAATATGGTGTGAAACTCTGAGAAATCAGAGCTGCTGGAGAGCATTAAAAGTGACGGCTATCTTTAATGAGAGCACGGCTCTGTCTGGAAACGGAAAACTGAACGTGCTGTCAGCAGACGCTTAATTTGCTTGGCTGCAAAAGCCTGGATAATTTCCTTAGGATAGAGAAAGAAACTCGTCTCTGTTTAATATCTCAGAAGGGTGACTGATGGTTTTTAAGTGCAGTGCGTATGATCTTTTTTTGTGGTTTATCGAAAGCTGTTAGCTGCTATTTGATTATTTTAAGTGTTTTCTCTGTCTCCTGTTTGAATAAAGTGCCCCGTCTTCAGGCTCTGTCAATAACAGTATTACAACAATATGGTTTAACATACTGTTATCTGGTATCGGCTGATTTCCGATCTCATGAATTTCAGCCAAGTCACGTAACGGAAACGCAACAGAGAAATGAAAGTGTCTTCACATGCTAAACGTACTAGCTCACAGATTACAGGATGGTGTTTTAGCAGCTCGTATAAACGCGGACTCAACAAACTGATTTCATGCTGATCAGTTGGTATACAGTCTATTAATTCTGGATGTTTTTTGCGGAAATATTTGTAGATTTCAAAGTTCAAGTGTTTGGTCCAACTGGTGCCAAGTGCACGTCACACCAGAAAAACTAGTTTGACAGATGCAACGGTTCAGACTTTTACCTTGAAAGGAATTACCAGAGATTTCAAAACTGCTGGTTTGCTTCCATAAGACATCACATATGCCTGCACAAACGACATGCAGTAATAATCAGTAGCTCAGGACACCAATAGTCACCATGTACATACGTAGCATAGGCTGTAAGAAAAGTGGATGCCATGACAGCTTCTCAAAAGTGAAGACAGACTTTGGGACGTTGGAGATGTTCTTTAACTGACAACCTACAATCAATCAGGGCATCCCGATCAGCCAATCAGATTCAAACTGTGCATGCTGCTTCTTAGCAGATGCCTCAATCGTTGTACATCCTCGAATCTTACTTTGCTTTCTTTTAACGCTTATATAAAATTTCGAAATTTTTTGGTGCATCCCTTGTTGCAAAAAATTGCTGCCACATCGTGTTTCAGCTGTGTTGTTTCGGCGATACATGTTCGGAATTGTATTGCCAAAACAACACATACCAGCAACATCCGCAGCAATTTTTGAAAAATCTAAATCCTAAAAACAAAAAAAACAAAAATGCACTTCAGGGCATTTTTCGGTCGAAATATTTCGGTGCATGCCTTGTTAGAAAAAATTGCTGTGGTTGTTGCTTTCATCATCACAACATCATGTTTCTGCCTTGTTGTTTTGGCGATACATTTTTGGAATTTTATTGCCTAAACAACACATACAATCAACAGTTCGTCACAGTAATTTTCGTCTGAAAATGGCCTGAAATGCATTTTCTGTTTTCAGCCAAAAAAAATTTGGTGCATCCCTATTTACAACAGTGGAATCTAAACATGCTGCTACTTAGAGGGCAGCCGTTTTGCTGCTGAGACAACCTCTATGATACTTCTGTTACTCTTCTGTTCATTGCTGTATAAAGCCCCGCCCAGATGACATGATTGTCTCGGTAGATCTTCACAAAACGAATCCTCCAGACCAAAATTACCCCGCTAAACTGTTGTGGCCAGGGCAACTTGATGAAGAGCTCTGTGGAGTTACTAGAAGTTCACATGCCGCGTTTTAAGCGTCTATGGATAAATATGATATCACTGCAGCGTGCAGACATAATGAATACCTTTTCTTTTTTTGGTGGTTTCTGGTTTGTCCATGTCAGAGGATTAAGTTGCCACATTCGAGACATTTTAGTGCTATTTCTTACTCTGTCCTCCTCGCTCTTGTTTCCAGTTTATTTTCTTTGCCTTTAGTCTTCGTTCAGTCGGGGCCTTTTCAGCCTAAACCAATTTCCATGCTGCATGCCAAAGCACACACTGTCACCTGGGTTACAGCTGGGCCTCCTGGAAAAACAGCGCCCAGCATGTAACACACGGGGAAAAGCCATTTCCTCGCAGAGCATCAGGACTTTAGACTGCCACCAACGACAAAACAGGAGGGGTGGGCGTCTGCGTCGGAGAAGCGATCGGGCTTAATGTTGGACGTGTTGTGCTTCCAGTGGCAGTCGGACCTATTTGTTCAGCGGAGGGAGGAGAGAGCGCTTAGAGTTACGGCCTCGGAGCAAGAACCCTCCTGTGCTGAAGATGGTTTGCAGATGTCGAGAGGCTTTGCAGTGATTTTTATCTGTTTTCATTGCACTAAACCTTTATTGCGGCGTGTTTCGTATACTGCGTGAAAACTCGTAGACCAAAGCCCGATGTCAACTTTAGGTCAAGTTCTAGTTCGTTTAATGTGCAGTTAAAGATGAAACGCAGCTGGAAGGTTATAGGCTTCCTTAGAAACCCAAGAACTGGAACATGTGTGGTCTGGGTTTAAAGTCAGTCTCCATTTTAACAATATGATATGATACACTCAAAACTGTCTGAGGAGTATCCTTTGATTCCCCACTAGATAATATACTGAATTAAACTTTTAAGATGTATTATATCTCTGCTCATGGTTGTCTCCACCCATCTTGAGCTTACCTTTAATAGAAATCTAACTTTTATAGGACTGTATGTGCTGAAGCAAACCATTAGCATCACCATTAGCATCAACATTAGCATCACCAGGGTTGGGCGGTATGAGCAAAATCTTATATCACGGTATGAGTAATTTCATATCATGGTATGGTTTTTTTTTTTCCCCCTTGTAAATTCAATTAATGACGCATTTGATCATTTTTCTCTTTTATTTTTATTTGTTCACAGCAGCATAACATTATTTTAAAGAAAATATCTTTTGGCTTTCATAATACTGCTTCACATGTTTTATCTTTAAGTGGTGGAAGAGGTTACTGGTGTTTCCACCTCCAGCAGCAACAGTCACGTGTCACTCTTTGCAGAGCATCACTTTTTGTTCGTCGTCGGATTTTCAATATCCGAAAAAGTTCCGCACAACAGACGTAGCGCCCCTTTTCAGAAAGACTTCCTCTTCCTCTTCGTCACGAGTGGGTCGGGCTGCCTTCGTTTCCTCGTGACGTTCACTCTCCGCCTCCGCCATGATTTTTATCACTCAGGTGAAGCTGTTTCTTCTTCATCGTGCTCATGCAACCACGCCAAGTAGTCTGCTGCAATGCCTGCAGTGCCCCGTGTGTCGAGGCGGTGTAATTACAGCGACTCAGAGAGATGCTGCAGACATCTGCTCTTTCTACGGTATAAACGGTATCACAAAATCTCTACCGGTGCAGTTTTCATTTTAGCAATTGTGCAAATTCTTCTTCGTATCTTTTGGTATTTTGGCTATCTTAAGCTAATGGTTGTATTTCTGGTGAACAAACGGATTCGTCATTCAACATTGAAACTCGTTGACATGTTCCACTCACATTGGCATATTTACGTTGCAGCAATAGTAATCTTTGCATAAACCTCTTTGTTTCGTCTCGTACGGCTCGAGGAAGCCGATCCAGCACAAACTTAACACCATAAAAGAAGCGATAACATAAATAAACACACAGCAAGAATAAAAAAATCTAGGATAAACGCTATAGAGGCTCTATAGTAGAACATGGTTGAAATTAGTTTTGGTATAATGCACGCTGAGCTCTATAAAATGAATAGAAGAAGTGAAACCGTTTCCTGCCTCAAGGCCTCTTTTTCACAGCGGCGGGCCCATTGTTAGTGGCGGCAGGCACGAAGGCCTGCAGGTTTACTGGCGTAATAGATGACATTTTTATCACTCCATTCAGCTGCCATTGTAAAGCTGTTTCTATAGAGCTCCGTCTCTGGACGCACTCGTCACGCCTGTTGTTGGAGGTTTTTGCTTTCTGTCTCTTGCAGCTTTCTCCTCGCTGCTCTCACTCTCTCTCTCTCTGTCTCCGATGGATGTATGGCTTTTATTTAATTAAACTCTATTTAACGAGGAAAGTCGATTAAGAACAAATTTATATTTACACGTATAAAGGTACAGCGAGGCAGCTGGAGGCTGTTTCATAGGAGACGGCTGCATGTCTGGTCTTGATTTGCTTTACTGGTGCTTTCCGGTCTTTTTAAAGTCTGAACACTTAACATCTGCTGCGTGTACGCTATATTTTTGACTTAACAAGTCATAAAATATCTTTATACTCGCGCAGGCTGCCATGTCTTTTAGAAATTGCTGCTCCTTGTATTGCTTGTTTCTTTTTTTTTTGCATCTGCAGGACTCATCGATTGGCTCTTCAACTGCTGCTATAAATTAATGTACATAAGTCGAAAATGCTAAACGGCTGAATTGTAAACAAGGGCGTCGTATTTGGTGCAGATCCAAAGCCTGGTTGGCTTTTTTTTATTCCATTGTTTCTGGTCGAGGTCTAAGCTCTGACATTCTGCCTAACTAGACTAATTGCCGACCTTTATAGATCAGAAAATTATACAATCTCCCAAAAAGGCCTCCAGCCTCAGATGCGTGCTCTGCCTTTGTGACGTCCCAGACGCCAGGCTGGAGCGGCGTCCGGGCCCCCGTCCTCCCCGGAGGAAGCACCACCACCACCACCGACCGGCTCCTCGCGTGTGCTGACGTCAGCAGCCGAGCGTCCTCAGAGATGAGCATCTACCGACCGGAGCCAGCCGTCCCTCGGAGTGGAAAGACAAAAGGCTCGAACGAGTCTGAGCACGAGACAAGATGGAGAGGGACTGTTCGGTCGTATCGCTGTAGACGAGGAGGAGACGGATTTGGGTTCTTTTTTTAGCTGACTAAAATTTAATTAAGGAGTAAATTAATAAAGATTCTCTTTTATCCTTTCCATCAGTCATGCTGGAATTTAGAGGAGGATAACCGGCAGAACATTATGACCACCTTCCCTCCTAATATTGTGCAGGTCTCCCTTGTGGTGACTCATCAATGAATGGACATGGACCTTCTGAGGGTGTCCTGTGGTGTTAGTGGGGGGCCTTGGAGGGGAGGGGCCTCTGTGGATCATCCCACAGACACTTGATCAGTTTGGGATCTAGTGAATTTGGAGGCCAGGTCAACACCTTGTGCTGTTCTTCTTCCTAAAGTGTTTTTGTGGCTGCATCCTGCTGGGGATGTCTGCTGCCATCAAGGAGTGTCATTGCTATGGGGTGGGGGTGCCTGGTCTGGTCTAGGTGGGTGCTACATGTAACATCCACACCAATAAATGAATGAATGCCAGGTCCAGAAGTTTCCCAGCAGAACACTGAACTGTCACAAGATGGTTTAGATGTTAATCACTTCTCCTGTCATAATGTTGTGGCTGATTGGTGTAGATAACACTGGAATTTCTCTTGGAGGCCTCAGTATATTTCAGCTTACAGTCAAACGTAGCCTCCCTAGTCAGCAGGTACTCACTACGTCAGGACAGAGATGAGGGTTAAAGTATTTGAATCTGTTTCCATTTCTTCCTGCAGCTCTTTCATTCTGGACTCTGTTGTTTTGCCAGTTATTGTTATTTACAAACCTATAAAGACTTCTAACGAGGTACTAGTCCATTAAAACTTATTGCCCGTTAATAGCAGGGCCACCGGTTGCTCCTTGCTTTGTTGCACCTTTGGGGATGTTTGGTGTCAGATGAAGAGCGGCTGCTTTAAAGACGTTTGCTTCCATCACTGTCACGTGCATTATCCAGGTGCTGATATTTAATTCCGTTAGCTACTCGGCGTCTCTGCATGCGTTCACGTGACTCTGATGTATCATGATGGCGGCCGCTAGTGTAAACCAGAGCAGATGCATTTCATTTGTCGTCATTGTTTCTGTGTTTTCCTCTGATTGGTAATAATGAGCTCCTGAGAGACAGAGAGAGACAAAGAGAGAGACAGAGACAGAGAGGACATGATCTGATCACTCTCTATCCAGCCTGCCAAACAAACAATGGATGCTATTGATTAAATGAAGGGACGCCTCGGTGTGTTGAGCGAAAGGGGAAATGTTCAGACCTGAGGGGCCCGTCAGGACGGTCGGACACGTTCGTAAACCGTTCGTAAAGACTTCTATAGCTCACGACATTCAGCTTTATTTATCCAGAGGTAAAGACGAGGGCTGAACGACATGGACAAAATTTCATATCTCTATAATTATGTCTCCATCACGTTAACCAACAGTCAAACTGACTCCCGAATTGCGTCCTGAAAAGTTATCCCCCTCTATTCTGCACCGGCGCCGGCTGCATTATCTTCCACGCTCACTTTACTTTCTTTCTTTTTAAATTCCCCGCTGTGTTTGTAGCGTGTGTCTCCGTCAGTCCCGCCCTCATATGTTTGTCATTGGTCTATATCCTTTATATCGTCGCTTTTTTGATATTAATATCTTGAATGTTCATATCTAGATACGATAACGATATATCATTCAGGCCTAGTAAAGAATGAACAGCTGGTTGACGTGGACGCCGTCTTCTTCCTTTATTATCCTCCAATTTAATCAAAATCCTCTGCATCTATCCTGGCCACGGGCAGTAATTATAATCAGATTCATTCACACGGCAACGTCGACTCCAACCAGATTCTGATGCTCCCACCGCTCTCAGTCAAACCCTTCAACACCAGCCCTTTCTCTTCTCAGTGGACAGTGGACATCAGCTTGACCCTGTTGGGTATTTATCACAAGTCTGCAGCTCCCTCTGGGTTTAAATCACTTCTAGCAGCTGGAGATGAGAGTCAGGGCTTATTTCAGCGATGCCCGTTTCTACGCTGACTTCTGTCGTTAAGAGCTGATCTGAAAAGATCAGAAAAGTCACGAGAATTAAATTGATGTGGCGGAGTGAGACAATGGAGAGATTACATCAAGAAGGCGAATACTCAGAGGAGCGTCGATGCAGGCCGCCGCCGCCGCCGCATTTAGCCCGGGGTATTACGGCCGCGCTGACATATTGCCTGACAGATGGGAGACACATGCTCTCCATCCCGGCCCCGTTGTAGGTGCGACTGGGGCTCGCCCTGGCGAACTGGGCGGAAAACCACATCGTCTAACGTCAAGCTGCCACAGCCTCACAGTACGATGCACAATACCCCCTTTACTTCAGCCTTTATATGCTCCACTCCCTGCTCTCTGCCCCGCTTCACACCAGCATATAAAGGCTTTGGTTATATTTAAAATCAACCACGAGGAGGAAAGTACGCAAAAGCCCGCTCTGTTCATTCAATCATTTTAATTGTTTACGCTTAGGAAAGATGATATTCCACTTCGGGTTGGGTTTAAAAAAATCTTTAAACCTCAACAGGGAGGCGCCCGGGAGGTAAATCCTAACCCGGATGCCTGAACCATCTCACCCTCCTTAAATGTTTTACGTCTGCTGATGGATTTTTAGCGCTGCTCTCTGGAAGTCGCAGCTCAAATTGGCATCAGAGTCAAAAGAGATAATCAGCCCCGAGGTGGAGTTGTAGCTGATATGACTCAGCTCCCCCGAGTCTTTCTATTGTGTCCCACTCAGCGCGGCGACGACAGCGGCGACGCCCTCACGCCTCGGCCCGTGCCACGCTCGTACGGGCCGCTGCGAATCCTCGTGCGTGCGTGCGTGCGTGCGTGCGGCGTCTCCGCTCGCGTTTGTTCTCCTTCTTTTCTCAGTCTGTCAGGAGCTCAAATGGAGCTGTCGTTCCTCGTCCCTTAATCTCCGGCGTTCACGTAACCCCTCACCAAGGCGCTGTGCGAGCAGCAGGAGGAGAGAGAGCGAGGCGGTGAATGAAGGAGCGGTGGCTCTGGCACTTCTTGGCCTCCTCTGCTCTGCCATCTGGAGCATTATGGGGAGCTGACGGCCTTCAGACTGCATTCTCTCTGCGCGGGGGCGTGGTGGTGGGGAAATATGCTCAAAAATAATACCCCGCGTCTAAATCTGTCTGCTAATGACTCTCACGTGTGCAGCAGCACGACTTAAATAAAAAAAAAAAACACCTTCTCCCAGACTGCTGAAGTGTTAAATCACTGACTTCTCTCTGCTGTGGCCAAACAATCAGATGCTGCAGACATGAAAGTGTGTTTGTGAACGTCTGTACTGTAACGACAACGCTCCAGCCCCGTCAGAGATTTGCTCTCTCCTCTACCAATCTTGTGGATACACCTCTTTGGCTGTTTGCTGCCGGGGGGGGAGGCGGACGAACGGGAGGAGGATGAGAGGATGAGATGAGATCAGGTGCGCTCTGAAAGAATGAGTCACTGAGAGGAGGAGGAGGAGGAAGAGGATGAGGAGGAGGAAAGGATGAGTTACTTCTCTTAGATTTCACTCATTCTATTTGAACAAACTGCCATGGCTAACATGCTAACATGCTGAGCTACAGCTCGCTAACGTAACCAGAGTTGCTAGTTTTTTCACCTGTCCGAATTCAATTTGGGCCTCAGTTGTATTTAAACCTAAACTAGCGAGGGTAGCCACTCTTAACAAACTTAAAACACTGAACAGCACTCAGTAGTAGACAGCCATGACATGCATTTTGGAGCTAACGAGCTAACTAGCTCACTTTCGTATGGATTTCAGAATAACTCTGCAAGTGTTGCTTCAAGTTCGTTGTGTTTTTACCGGTGATAGTAGGTCCACGTGGTTTGCAACGTGTCTTGTTTTCAGTGATGGTAAACTGGAGATGAGTCCATATATCTGGCCTCTGTTTTCTCCCTGGCTGTGACATGTCGCTGTGTTTATAAAAAGCTGCGAGTGCATCGTAGGAGTCTACCGACCATCAATGAGCGCCATACCGCTCTCCAGAGTTTGTTCTGATTGGTTGTCTTTCCAAGTCGTCCAGCTTCACTATCTAAAGTTGTTCTGATTGGATTTCCTTGTCCTTGTCAAATATTTTAGCCTTGTTTTTATTCGTTGACGAAAATGTCAATAACTTTCGTCATATTTAGTCAGAGAAAAAAAGGTCGTTGACAAAAGCTGATGAAAAATTTTAATCAACAACATTAACACTGCTGCAGAGGTGACAAAAAGCTTGTCTTTATTGTTTAGTTTTTTAGGAAAGATGGAATCATAATAAAAATGATTGTAAAATACTGTAATAGTAATACTGGAAGTTTAAGTAATCCTTGTGAATTTGAATTGAATCAGTTTAGGAGATGAACAACGACATCCAGCCTTTTAACTATAACCGGTAGGGATGCACCCAAAATTGCATTTTCGTTTTTTTGGCCAAATATTTTCGATGCATCCCTAATTTTTTAAAGTAGTCAGAGTAGTGTCTGATGACGTCACTAATAGAAACCCAGTAGAAAGTAAATCTATATTCTTGACCTGAATATATACGCTGAGAACACACAGCTCCAGATGTATAGCCTGTATAAATACATGCAGCACCTCAGCACCATCATTAGCATATAATAGCACTCCAGATGGGATAGCGTAGCGGCTAAAGGTCTAATAACTTTATCAAATAGTTGATGTGCAGCCTCCTTCTCTCTGTTACCTCAGGATGACTGCTGTCCAGAGGATTTGGACCGTTCCTCTGCTAGCGTTAGCGTTAGCAAATGTCTTTGCAGTAGTACTTTGTAGAAATAAAGACTGTTTTTATTATAATTAGTTTGTTTATTAGGGTTAGTTTGTAGATAGTTTGGATTCGCGGGGTCATATTTAAAGAGAAAAAGATGTGAGTGTTCAGCGTGCTGAGGTTTGGCGTGGACGGAGCTGAAATGTGCTTTAGTCAGTGTTGTTTTCCGGCGTTTTTATGCTGCCGTTAAGTGCTCGCATGCAGCATATTTACACAAACACACACACACACACACTGACTCCTCCACGATAACGGCAGCGCTCAGCAGTTTCCCCGAGGCTTCCGTTAAAAGCCCCCGGGCTCACCTCAGCCAAAGCGTCTGACCGAGCCAAGCCCCTCGGCTCCAGAGGACAAGAGCGTCCACGAGCCGCTCTGGCTCTTTACATTCAGACGTGAAGCCGTCCTGCTGTCTGTGGGGATCATGTAAACACGCTGAAAGCCTTCGCTTCTTCACCGGTCCTGTGTTTGACACAAAGCCCGTGTGGCTGCCCAGACAGTGGCACCTTTGCTGCCATATATGTGTGTGTGTGTGTTTGCTAAAGCACCCGAGGAGATAGAGAAAGTGTGTGTTTGTGTAGTCTGGTATCTGGAGCTTAGGCTTGTCCCCAGTCGTGCCCACTGTGCGATGGGTGTTTATACATAATGAGCCAACATGAGTAATTGGAGCTAAATAGCATCCAGCTATATTCTCATCGCCGGGTAAATGTGTTGACGCCCCGGGCCCACAACTTATGGGGAAAGCCCACGCTTTTGTGCAGACTGTGACCTTCGAGGTTCTGTGCAATTATACGCATTAAAATAAAACCGTTGAGAGAAGGAGAGAGAGAAAGAAAACGCATTTCCTTACGCAGCCTCACAGCGAGCGCGACATTACTTAGTACAAATTAAATGTGGACCTAAAGCGGTGTCCACGCTGTCTCTGTCTCCTTTTTCTCCTTCCTTTGCTCTCGCTGCATTAGGAAAATAAAACGCGATAGTAAATGATGTAATGATGATGTGTAGCCTGAAATGAAAGTGAAAGTTTTCTGCCGCCGCTGATAAAATGGAGGGCGATGAACTGATTATGTCGGCGAAGTAGACGCACTGAAAAGAAGATGCTGCAGTGATCTGTTTCTTTTTTTTATGTCGCTGTAAAATCATGGGACCTTTGGAACCAGCAGATAGTGGCGCCTTATCACCCAGCACTCCCTTACTCTTGCCCCGCTCAGAGTTTGCGTTCCTGTGTTCACACCACATGCGTCCACAGCCGGTCTCAGTTTTAAAGATGGATGCAAATATGGCGTACAACATCTCTCCAATACAAGACGATCCGATATAAATCTCAACACGGGAATGATTTGAAATGATTTACTTCGATTTGATACGGGACAGTTCAGTTAGAGGGGGTACGATGTAATCTGACGCCGTGTTGAACGCACATATGTCCATGTCAGTGATATAAATGTGGAATTTCCTTCAAAAAAATCCATCAAATCGTAATTTTTGTCATGTTTATTAGTGTTTATCTGGCTGAAAGAGCAAACAACGTTCAAGTCTCGTTGGCACAAATGAATAAAGTCCAAGAAACAACTAGGAGAGAGGTCTGCGCCAGCTGTGCTAGCCTCATCCTCATGACGTCTTACCAGGTGAGACTGGAGATTTGTCGTACTACCGGTGTGCTTTAGCGCAGTTTTACACTCTTTTATCCAGCGCTCCATTCTTCACGTAAAATCCAAATTTCTTACCGGTGTATTGTAAACAGTGTCAGAGTCAGACATTTTTAACTTTCCCTCACAAACTCGCGACGCAATCTGACGTGATCTGGAAGGGGACGATAGGGAGTAACCCTAATCCGGTTCAAGCTAGTACATTGAGACAGATTCAAGAGTCCATGTACCGGTACACTCACATCCTTTCAATCAAAACTGAGTCAAATCAGTCATTCCTTACACCCCTAGTAATTATGGTGATCCAAAATGTGCTTTAAAGGATTTAATAAACAAAACGTCCTCCCCTGTGTCTTCCTAAAGTCTGTCCTTGTCTTCCTTGTCTTCTCCTAGAGTTGGTCTCCTGTGTCTTCCTAAAGTCTGTCCTTGTCCTCCTTGTCTTCTCCTAGAGTTGGTCTCCTGTGTCTTCCTAAAGTCTGTCCTTGTCCTCCTTGTCTTCTCCTAGAGTTGGTCTCCTGTGTCTTCCTAAAGTCTGTCCTTGTCCTCCTTGTCTTCTCCTAGGGTTGGTCTCCTGTGTCTTCTTTCTCTCTCTTCTTTTCTCTTCTTTTAAACGTTCGGTCTTTGTCCTTTGTCCTTTGATGCTAGCCAACCACTATTAGATTACGTCACACATCGGTGCCTGATGTCGATCATTTTAAAAATGCCTGCTTCAGTCCTGATACTGATCGGGACATCCCTTACTCTCAAACACTTGAAATATACCCCAGACTAACTGCCAGCTACAAAGAGACGGGCGAGGATCGAATGTCTTCATATGCCTTTATCGCTGATGTAAAGTGAAAACATAGGCGAATAGATGCTTTTCAGTTTTAAGACATAACCAACGTTGGTCCTCATTGGTCGTCCAGCCGTGTGATCCGTGTGCGCGCTCAGTCGCGTTGATTAAGTGTCGACGCTAACAACTCCTTCTCACTAAAGTAGCTGCAGAAAATAAATAAAGTGTTTGTGTGTAATCATGTGTGCGTAAGCTGTGTCGGCCTGTTTATGCAAGGTGTTATGTGATCTCTTGGTTTGTGTGCGTGGGGTCTGTGTGTGTGACCCTTGTGTGTGTGTGTATGTGGGCTAATCTTAGCTTTAGCTTTGGATTAAGAGACATAAGCACATGACCAATGCTGCTGGATAGAGCTCAACAACAAGCCATACGCCAAAAGGTAGACCCCCTAAAAACTAATTTAAGTTAAGCACAAACTAAAAAATATGGCACATAATACTGTAAGACACCATTTGGTTTAATATTTAATTTTATTGCAGGTAGATGTTTGAAAGTTTCCTGACTGAGGCTGACTGACGATTTGACGCCTGCCAGGTTTCTTTGATGGATTTTTATGATTTTATTTCAACATTTCTGTTTTAATTCTTATCTTAAATCGTAGTTGGACCAGTTTTTAGATGGATAGAGTTTAGGGATGCACAGAAATGTTTTTGTCCGAAAACCGAAAATGCACTTTTGGGCCACTTTCGGACGAAATATTTCCGCCGAAACAACACGGCTGAAACAACATGGCCGAAATTTTTTTGGTGCATCCCTAATAGATTTAATTATGTCATATTTTTGTCCATTCTTCTTCTGCAGTGATGTAGAGAACCACAAAATAGTCTTTATGTGCAGAAACAAACTGCCTACTATGTGTAAACTCACTGAAAAGCAGCGCTGCCATGCTAGCCGTTAGCAACTTCATTAGCATCCGCTCTTCTCTCAAAAACATAACGACATCTCCCAGGCTCTGACCACCAACCAACCATCAGACTAAATTCACCGTCCAGATATTCAACGGCTCATCTACAGTAGGGAGTAGTTTCAGTGGTATTAAGTGTGGAACCACTTCGTCCTCTTTTGAGTTGAGTTACCCTGCAGGATAAAAGTATTAATAACAACAAATTGCTGCATTTTCATAGCTGATGTCGATGAGTCGTTGCAGCCCTAAAAGAAATACACATTCATTTGCATTTTCTGACTTTCTAGACGGTTCAAACTTCTGCTGCAGTTAGATGGAAACCAGACTAATGATGTTTTCCTGCTGAAAAAACGCCGAATTAATTAAAACAAATGTATAAAAACAAGGATGCCTGTACTTCCCTAACAGAAAGTGTGCTATAAACTCTAATTAATTTGAAACCGGCCTGTTATTGTCACCGACACCTTCCCCTGCTGTCATTAAGCTATTTTCTGGCTGCTCTGCCGCCGACGTGCAGCGCCGTTGGTGATTAATGACAAGCGGAAACAAAAGTGCTCTCCACCAAAAATACATTTTCAGCTTCGAGTGGGAGATATCCGCGTTAATGTCCGACCATACGTCTCCGCCGGCAGCCAAAACAAGGGACTAAGCGAGGGATAATTATTAATTTGAAATGAGCAGCGAGAGATGAGCGGTGACATTTAGGGGAAAAAGGGAAAAAAAAACAAAAAAACAAGAGACAGATGGCAGGTCCATACTCTTAGCCAATAACAAATGGAGCGTTCGCCAGAAATACAGAACGCAAAAAGCCGACCGTCCAAGGTAGGAGACTGGATTCACAGCCAGAGAGATGATGTCACTTCAGAGTGTTAGAAAATGGTGACAGCTCAAAAGTGTTGTCCAACAAAGGCGTCGAGGGAGAAACATTTTCCAGAAAAGATTAAATCTGTCAATCCCATTTGTATTGCACGTTTTATGGAGGAGAAACCCCAGATTGAAGGTGGTGGAATGGAAGAAGCCACTTGGATGAGTGAGGAAACGTCTTCAAGTGTAGTTCAGTTTTTTGGGACTCGGGATTGAAAGATACTTCTGAGCCTCAACGATCACAGCCGAACTAAAACTCATCTCCTCTCGCCGTCACCACGCCGCCGCTGAGCGTAGCTTTGACGGGTGAGTGGGCTCAGGCCTGCACCGGCACTTTCAGACTCCGGCGAATGTTGAAACGACAAAGGCAGCAGACAAGGTAAAGGTCAGAGCTTTTCTTTTCGCTCCGAGCTCCTGCTGAGGTGGTCGGCGACTCAGCCACTCTATAGCACCAGGACCCGCACTGCACTTAGGATCAGAGATGGCCTTTACAAGCACACAGGAACTTATTGTGGGCAAGAGAAAGGCTTTGCTCAAAGCTTTCTGCTGAGTATTGAGTTCCTCAAACACACACACACACAGTTTCTCTCCCAGACAATTGACTGTGTGGCATGGATTTTGTGTATTCTGCGTGGAGAGCTGATTGGGGCCCGGGCTCTGGAGAAGCAACGCTGGCATGTAGATCAATTGCAGACTAGCATGAGAAATCAGATACAGCCCGATGGTGCTTTGCTGTGGCTTTGCCTTTGACTGTGAGAGGGAGACCGGGAGTTGGAAGTGAACAGTGTTGAAGTTCCGCTGTGTACCAGGAGGGGAGGGCTAGTTTTAGACGGAAACCAGAGCCCTTCAGAGCAGCTTTGCTTTATTGTTTTTTATTTTTTTTGTCACTTGAATCCAAACCTCTCTGACCTTCTCCTTGAGCTTTAATCTGGAATCAGGCGACTGGGAAGATGAATGGGAGGTCATCACTTTTAGATATGAAACACTTTGATGCTCTTTTCTTTTCTTCTCAAGGTTAACCTTATCCCGGACTCAAATCTTATCAGAATATGGCTCTGGTAACACATCATTATTTCATGACTTCATTATGGGGCATGTTTCAGCTGATACAGAGGAAAAAAAATGGATAATAAATGGATTGTCCTGATCCGTATCAGGGGGAAATGGGTGTATTTAAAGGCATTTTTTAAAACGATCGGTATCAGGCTTCAGCCAAGCCCACTCTTTGTAGTTATTTATTTCAAGTCTGCTATAAACCAAAACAACATCCCTGTAGCGTCATTGTTGCTTCCTCTTTGTTAGCTAGCGTCAAAGCTGCCAAGAAGAAGAAGAACATTAATCAGCCGACTAAACATGTCTGTTGAGTTGAAATACTACTAAATGTGCATGTGCATATCGATAATTATTGATTTGTTTATTTATTCTACTCAGACTTCTCATCTGTGATAAGCTGCATCCGTTATTTCTTTATGTCGCTTTGATGTTTTGTCGTGTGGCTCTGCTTGTCACTCAGCAGAGAAACTAAACGTACGACCAGACTGGACCAGCAAACAATACGCAGAGAAACCAAACTTAACCGACTCATAACCGCTGCTCGTGGATCCCTGATTAACCGAGTCAGCAGCAACTCACTCGGCCGCAGAGAAACCAAACTTAACCGACTCTTACACGACTAATCAAGAGAGACAAGAGCCAGTTAATATGCTCACTCACCACCAAGTTAGAGACAACATCGGTCTGACTCATGTCTGACTGAAAATAACCTAAATATTAACAAACTAGTAACGTGATCTTTAATTTTTTATCTACAATTTCCTCTCACGCTGTCACCGTTCTTTTGTTGTTGTTGGCTTAGCTGGGCCGTGATAGGTCGAGAGGCTAAAGCCCTTCCTCTGCCTACATCCCCCAGAATGCCTTGCAGTTGTGTCTCTGGGTTTTCTTCCTATTTTTCTCTAACAGAGTTCAAGTGAAATTATCAAACATTCTATTGAACGTATTTTTTATTGATGTCGATCACTTGTCTATCGCAATATTGCCGAAAGATTTTTATCACCGAAAAAAAACACAGCTGAAACAGGATGTTGTGATGACGCATGCAAAAACCCGCTGCCAGCACGGACATGTCTGCTGTGTGGACGTATTTCAGTGTATAGAAATATCCGTTTTCGGTTTTCGGGTTCGGCCAAGAATTTTCATTCATTATCATCAATTTCATCAATTTTCAAGACAAGGACAGACTTTAGGAAGACACAGGAGACCAACTCTAGGAGAAGACAAGGAAGACAAGGACGGACTTTAGGAAGACACAGGAGACCAACTCTAGGAGAAGACAAGGACAGACTTTAGGAAGACACAGGAGACCAACTCTAGGAGAAGACAAGGACAGACTTTAGGAAGACACAGGAGACCAACTCTAGGAGAAGACAAGGACAGACTTTAGGAAGACACAGGAGACCAACTCTAGGAGAAGACAAGGACAGACTTTAGGAAGACACAGGAGACCAACTCTAGGAGAAGACAAGGACAGACTTTAGGAAGACACAGGAGACCAACTCTAGGAGAAGACAAGGACAGACTTTAGGAAGACACAGGAGACCAACTCTAGGAGAAGACAAGGACAGACTTTAGGAAGACACAGGAGACCAACTCTAGGAGAAGACAAGGAAGACAAGGACAGACTTTAGGAAGACACAGGAGACCAACTCTAGGAGAAGACAAGGAAGACAAGGACGGACTTTAGGAAGACACAGGAGACCAACTCTAGGAGAAGACAAGGACAGACTTTAGGAAGACACAGGAGACCAACTCTAGGAGAAGACAAGGACAGACTTTAGGAAGACACAGGAGACCAACTCTAGGAGAAGACAAGGACAGACTTTAGGAAGACACAGGAGACCAACTCTAGGAGAAGACAAGGACAGACTTTAGGAAGACACAGGAGACCAACTCTAGGAGAAGACAAGGACAGACTTTAGGAAGACACAGGAGACCAACTCTAGGAGAAGACAAGGACAGACTTTAGGAAGACACAGGAGACCAACTCTAGGAGAAGACAAGGACAGACTTTAGGAAGACATTACTGGATTGATTCTAGTTGACTCTATATATTAATAGATCAGGATCGTCATCGTCGCCACATAAAGCTTTAACTATGTGATTGTTCCCTTCCAGAGCATAATGAGTTCCTAATGGAGAGACTCCAGACAAACTCTCCACCACATAATCTTGCATTTTTCTTCACCATGCCCCGTCTAATCGTCCCTCCTCTCCATCTCCGTCTCTTTCTTTCCGGCCTTGTCCTGTTTCTCTAGGAGGAGGACATAAATGTCCGCTCGCTTCCTTTCAGGCCCGTGTGAGAACTTGGCAGAAAGTGGCAGACTGGTTTTCTCTCTCCTTGGCAGAGCTGCCGAGTCCCGCAGAACTTGTGGAGCTGGCAGAAAGCGGCGCTCAGGAAAAGGCCGACGCTGTTCTCGGCGTAATGATAATACTTTGGCTCCGTCTGCCTCAGAAAGCCGAGCCAGAGCCTTCACTCTCAGGATGTACTGTAGCCGGTATTTAGGTTATGGCCCTGTGTGGTTCTTAAATGAAAGTGCTCGTCGTTCTTCTTTTTTTCTTTCTACCAAAAACCTTGATACTATTCTCAAATAAAATTGCACGGTGGGAATGTTTCCACGTACAAATTAATATTATTTCATGTGAGCAGACGGACTTATTACAGGCCTGAGTGAGTTTCAGTAGACGCTGCTGCGCGGAAATAGGTTTTAAGTCGGCCACCGTGTTGTTAGAAAACCCATCGTGTTCACAACGCAACACAACACGCTGCAGACTGCACTTTAACCTCAAGTTGTAGGTGCTGATGTTTTCATTATTGATTAGACTGCTCATTCCTCAAGCTCTAAAATGTCAAATCCAAACGCTTTACAAGTTAGAAAAACTTGCAGCTTGAGCAAAATCTCCAGAGCTTTTTGGTCTTTAAACCGTTTTATCATCATTTATTGTGACATTTTTTTTAAACCTATTTCAGTCCTCACTTATTACGGTTAAAAGCAGTGGTGTAAAACCCAGCCAACAGCCAATCAGATGCAAGAATTTCTAGATCGTTTCTCGGACTGTTCTCGACTGTATTGATTCGCTTTTTAACTTATTCTACTGCATCCGTTATTTCTTTATATCGTTTTTATCCGTCATTTTATTTTTATTTTTATTTTTTTAAATGATAACAATGACATATTCAATAGCATTTAAATATCATTCATTTTTAATTAATATTCAGTAGCAGTGGAAAAAACAATTCGTTTCATATAACCGGCCATCAAAGACGACTCATGAATCATGAATCTAGAGTCTAAACGTACGACCAGACTGGACCAGCAAACAATACGCAGAGAAACCAAACTTAACCGACTCTTACACGACTAATCAAGAGAGACAAGAGACAGTTAATATGCTCACTCACCACCAAGTTAGAGACAACATCGGTCTGACTCATGTCTGACTGAAAATAACTAAAATATTAACAAACTGGTAACGTGAGCTTTAATTTTTATCTACAATTTCCTCTCATGCTGTCGCTCTCATATTCTCCTTTCACTGCACGTTGTTCTTTTATTTTGTTGTTGTTGTCTTAGCTGGGCCACGATAGGTCGAGAGGCTAAAGCCCTTCCTCTGCCTACATCCCCCAGAATGCCTTGCAGTTGTGTCTCTGGGTTTTCTTCCTATTTGTCTCTAACAAGAGTTCAAGTGAAATTATAGAACATTATATCAAACGTATTTTTTATTGATATCGACCACGTGTTTATCGCGATATTTATCGTTATCGTTTTATCGCCCAGCCCTATGGCATAATAAACCTTTCAGTGCAAAGAAGTACAAGAGATAATCATGAAAATGTTTGCATTTAATGAACTGTCCTTTTACTAAACCTTAGTTGAGACTGTTTTCCTTCTTTCTGTCAACCTTTTTTTCCTAAAAAATAGCAGCACTTTCCGTTATCGACTGCAAAAACGCCGATCCTAGCCCCTCTACTGCTTCTCCTCATCTCTTCCTTTAGCCTCCCCTCTTGGTTGTAATTTTAAATCTGCAAACATTTACTGAACGTGTCCTGTTAGTGTATTTTTATATATTTGGCCTCCCATGTCTTCTTGCTGTCTCGTACGAGCAGCACAGAGACTTGAGTTGAGGACAGCGACTGTGGTGCAGCTCAGTGACCAGTGAACTGATCCTCATGGCCCAGTGAATCACACACACACTCAAAAATAAATAAAAAATACATCTCTGGCAGCTCAGCGTTACGTAAGGAGGCTTACAACTGAAGTGTGTGTGAAATTTGAGGAGACAGTGAAGAAACCTCCTCCTCCCCCCTCCTCCTCCCCCCTCCTCCTCCCCCCTCTCCCTCCCTTCCTTCCGACCCGACTCGTCTGAGCCCTGAGAGCCTGGACTGCTAGGCTCTGTTTATTTACAGGAGGGTGGATTATAGCGGCGCTTGTGCGCATTTATGCCTCAGCCTTGATATAAAACCACAGATTTGTGCATTTACTCTATTAGTTGGAGGACTTCAAGAATACAGTAGAAAATAATGCTGTACAACAGTTAACCCTCTGAGGTCTGTAGTGTAATTGTCTGTTTTTGACTACTTTAGGTTTTACCTTTATATTTCATCTTAAAAACAGTTTACCTTGCCTTGTTGGGTATCATTCTTTTCAGCACAACCTCACATGTGTGATCCTAAAGTTATTTTTTCATTCTGACATACTGTATTAACACAGTGGACCTAAAACCACACTAAAAACAGAAAATACGAGTAGAAAAAAACAAGAATTTTTAACTGTGAAAACCACAAACCATTTTTATAACTTAGAATGCAAATCTAAACTGTAAATTTCAAAAGCTTATATAAAAAAAGTTATTTACAAGTATTTACATTGAAATGCAGGAAATGCATCAGGAGTTTTCTGCAACTATTTACAACCATTTGCAAAACTATCAGGCGTCACAATAAGTAATGTCTTATAAGCAGGTATAATATGAAAGAGGGTTTCATGTTTTGTTTTTTGTTTTATTTTGCTTTCTATCACCTGAAGCCGACTAGTGATCTCCGCTTGCTAGCGTTTTCCGTTTTGCCGAATCCTCCTGCAGGAAAAAGCAAGTCGTATGTTTTAATAAGTCCAGTTTTACTATCAACACGATTTAAAAACTGGTACATAGTTTGAAGTTAGCACTTTCTATACAAATTGAAACGGAGTCGCAGTGAGACTTTGTCTTGCTGCTACATCGTCTTGTAGCTTGTCATGTGATTTGGACGCGCCGGCACGTCCATCGACTCCAGAGGGTCAAATCTATATTCTTGATTAATGTGAACACATATCTGAGCTGCAGATATGTATAGCCTGTATAAAAACATGCAGCACCTCAGCACCATCAGTAGCATTGCTGTTAGATGGGATAGCATAGCAGCTAAAGGTCTAATAACTTTATCAAACAGTTGATGTGCAGCCTCCTTCTCTCTGTCTCTGTGTTTGGTGAAGTTAACTGCCTGCTAGCGTTAGCGTTAGCCTTTTCAGATGCATTGCAGTAGTACTTTAGTTGTATTTCAGGACTGACATGTCACTGTAGTACGGTCTTTATGTCCATGTTGTCATTGTTCGGCGTCGCGTCACAGCAGCGACACACTGACTCATCCGGGTCGTTAGCTTTTATAGACTGCAGCCTGAGCTCAGAGGAAATGGCCGAGCCAATACGCTGACCCCGTGCGCGGCTTCCCCTCCTTTTCTCCTCGACGTGATTAATCGCTCAGAGAGAATAAATCCGGACTCCTCATCAGCGGAGAAGACAAATTCACGGGCGCTTTGGCTGGTGAAGCTCCAGCAGCGTTTCTGTTGCACTTACCTCACCCTTTCATCATTTAAATGCGCCGCAGTGTTAATCAAAAGTACGATTGATTTCATCGATTCCTCTGTGCCCGAGCGCTGCAGTGCGAGCCGTGTTCTGGAGTGGTGCTGGAGTGAGGAGGAGGAGGAGGAGGAGGAGGAGGAGGCCAGGGATCTCATTTCTGAGGATCTCTACGGTTTGTGGTCGGCTGAGTGCGTCTGAGCGGCCGTGGTGGGATTCCCAGTAGAGGAGCGATGGGCTTGTGTGGAACAGCCCGTTAGAAATGTATGTTTCTCCTCTGAGCGGGAGGCTGTGGTGATGGACACTGTTTGAATATAGAGACCAGACTAACACATGATGCAGAATCCAACCTGAACATGAACCCACAGAGAGAGGAGGAGGAGGAGGAGGAGGAGGAGGAGGAGGAGGAGGAGGAGGAGGAGGAGGAGGAGGAGGGCTTTGAGACAAATGAGGAGAATCAGAAGAAGAAACAGGAGGAGGAGGAAAAGAAGTAGAAAGACAAGGGCATCGAGAAGAAGGAGAAGATAAAAAAGGAGGAGTGGATGACATTGACTAGGAGAAATAGAAGGTGGACAATGGAGAGGAGGAGAAGGAGGAAAAAAGGAGAAGAGCATGGAGAAGAAACGAGTGAAACAATGAAAATGAGGAGAAGAAGAAAAGGGAGGAGGGCAATGTGTGGGGAACAAGAACGAGAAGATTAGAAGAGTGGGAGAGAAGGAAGGAGGAGAAAATAAGGAACGAGGGAGGAGGAGGAAGGAAGGAAGAAAGGGTGGAAGAAGAGGAGGAGGAGGAGAAAGAAGGGAGGGAGGGAGGAGAAACAGGAAGGATAGGAGGATGAGAAATAGAAGATAGAAGGGTGGAGGAAGAGGAGAAGTAGGAGTAGAAGGAGGAAGGGAGGAGGAGCAGGACGGAAAGGAGGAGGAAGAAAGGGAGAAAGAGCAGGAAGGAGATGATGATGAGGAGGAGTAGTAGAAGAAGGAAAGGTGGAGGATCAGGAAGGAGAGGATGAGCAGGAGAAGGAAGAAAGGGAGGAGGAGGAGCAGGAAGGTGGTGGAGAAGAAGGAAGGGAGAAGGAAAAGGAGGAACAGGGAGCAGGAAGGAGGAAGAAATGGAGGAAGAGCAGGAAGGAGACAACGAGGAGGAGTAGAAGAAGGAAAGGTGGAGGAGCAGGGAGGAGAGGAGGGGAAGGAGAAGGAAGGTGGTGGAGAAGAAGGAAGTAAGGAAGGGAGGAGGAGGAGGAGCAGGGAGGAGGAGTTGAGTAGTGCCCACAGATTGTATAAAGTTTTATCTGTTTCTGGTTCCTAATCTTCAGGTATCTCTACGTCCTCTAGAGCCGTTCATTATTGGCATCGTTTATTATTTCCCTCCTCTTTGCTCTTGATGCAGAACTAGTGAGTTGTGGGAGCGGAGGCTGAGAGCTCTAAGATTAGAGAGAACACAGAGGAGATAATCTGTCCTTCTGCTTTTTATTAATGAGCAAACGCTGCTCCGCTGCCACGCAGTCGATGAAACAAACATTAGTAGTTTGCTCTTAAACGTAACGCGGAATAAAACAGTTTCTGATGATAAATCCAATTAGCTTCATCCAAACAGTCAGGACCCCGCAGAAGAAGTTAGTGAGTCACCATAAATTCCTCAGCTTCCTGTGATTAAGACGCCTCCTCCTCCTCCTCTTCCTCCTCCTCCTCCTCCTCCTCCTCAGCTAACAGTTCCCACTTTGTTCCACTGTAGAGGGTAAATATTTCACTAATTATCTTTCCATCAGTTTCTCACAGCTACAATCTGTCACACAGATATAAAAGCTCTCCAAAACAATTACCAGCGTCTTTTATTTATTAGCTCGTTTAGTTTTCAGCGTTGTGACGTCTGCCAGCATCGAGAGACGCTCGCTCACTCGTGGAGCATTTTCCACAAACACAAACCTACGATTTGGTCCAGTAGCACGTGGAACGTTTTATTATTTTATGCTCGGATAGAGGTGATGTCTTATATATATATCCAAAACATTAAGACGTGCTTCCATCAGCATTTCTGCAGCTGATCACGGGAACGCTTCGGGGTTGTACAGGCTAGCATTGCGTCAATTAGTCGCTAATCATGTGACAGTAACAACATGGACGCCTCCTAGAAGACAGGATCATTCATCAAGTGTTTGGAAATACTTCATTAAAGTTGACATGTCAGTCCTGAAAAGGCTAACGCTAAAGCTAGCAGAGGAGCGGTCAGCTAACAACTTCCTGTGGTAACAGAGAGAAGGAGGCTACACATCAACTATTTGATAAAGTTATTAGACCTTTAGCTGCTATGCTATCCCATCTAACAACACACTGTGGATTACTATTATATGCTAATGGTGGTGCTGCATGTTTTTATACAGGCTATACATATCTGCAGCTAACAGCATGTAGCATATGAACTGTCCGGTCTTAGCAGATGTATTCAGCCCAAACTACCGTGACAATACAACTAAAGTAGTACCGCAATGCACCTAAAAAGGCTAATGCTAATGCTAGCAGAAGAGTGGACCAAATCCGCGAGGCTGCACATCAACTATTTCATAAAGTTATTAGACCTTTAGCTGCTACGCTATCCCATCTAACAACACACTGCGGAATACTATTAAATGCTAATGGTGGTGCTGAGGTGCTGCATGTTTTTATACAGGCTATAAATATCTGCAGCTAACAGCATGTAGCACATGAGCTGTCTGCTCTCAGTGTACTTAATCATCCCATACTACTGTTAGTCCTGAAATACAACTAAAGTACTTATGCAATGCATCTAAAAAAAGGCTAATGCTAACGCTAGCAGAAGAGCAGTCCAAAACAGAGAGAAGGAGGCTGCACATTAACTATTTGATAAAATACGCTATCCTACACTATTATATGCTAATGATGGTGCTGCATGTTTTTATACAGGCTATACATACCTGCAGCTACAGAACATTTCATAACTCTCTGCTGTTTCCATTAGTGACGTCGTCAGAGACTAGTCGGTGTCCACTCGTCTTTCATTACATAACAGTCGACTTTTAAAAAATCTGAACTCGTGCAGCCTCTAGTAGTCGATGCTCATTTCCTGCATTGATTCGATCTGATTTCTTTATCGCTGTGTCAGTTTTAAAACTATTTCAGCGTCGTCGTGAAAGTGATTGTGACAAACCTGATGTTGTTGTTTGCTCCGTGTTATATCCACAGTATTTATGCATAATGGTTTTGCTTTTTGAATGCGTTTCTCCCGTTTCTCTCTCTCTCTCTCTTTCCATCTCGACTGCTTTCGCTTTGTGACGCTCTGGCCTTAATTACCTCCAGTGCGCTGTAAAGAATGGGCATTTCTCACTCCGCTGATGGGGTGCTTACTCAAAGTTAGGCAACAAATCAGCCAGTTAATCCAGAGAGTGCCTCCTCTCTGTCTGCAGGCCGCCTCCAAAAGAAAAAGCATCCGGCAGCAAATCTCACACTTGGCTCACGACCCAAAACACTCAGGGGATTGGACAGGAGGATTCTTTCTTGTTTTTTATCATTTCTGCTTATTGCTCTATATTTTCTCCCATCCGCCTCCACCGCCGCCGTCCTCCTCTCTGTTCACTTCTTAATTTGTCGTCTGCTCTGTCTTCTAGCTGTTAATACTCCCTCCTGACGTGTGTTTTTCGGAGGCCTCATTAAGACCTGTTAGCTTAAACGGAAAATATGTTTACTCTCAGGAAGCACAAAGCAGCGTGAACGGCTGATACGGCTGCAGATCTGACGGCGGTGGCTTCAGGCTACGCTGCAGAGCTACACCTTAGATTAAACGCTGGGACATTTAGAAACCAGCGCAGGAGAAATATAGCATTTCAGTAAAAAGCAGGTAGAGATTATGTCCTTCAGACGTGAACTTGTCTTTCAGCGTCTTTCCTGCTCGTCTTTCTGGCGGCTGCGAGCGTCTTGAGCGTGCATCGTCCACAATTTGGGCTTTTATCTTTATCTCCTCAAAGTCTAGAGATGAATCTGCTGGTTCATGTGTTTGTCTCAGAGTAAATTAGTTTCTTACTGTCTTTATAACAAATGACACCATATGCTCTGAATACGGTAACATACGCTGTGCCATTGTTTTCTGATATTTAAATGAGCGACGTCCTGATCACGTTTCCAGCTCGAAGACGAGCGTTCATTCATTTTCTGAAACTGCTTGTTCCTGTGGAGGGTCATGGGGTAAGAGACGGGGTCCACCCTGGACATGTCTCCAGTCTGTTAGTCTACTGGACGGTAGTAGGAAGCTGGAGAACTTTTAGAGAACCCACACAGACACAGGGAGAACATGCAGACAGAGAGGAACCAGTCAATGGATTAGAACCTAGAACCTTCTGGCAGTGAGGTCTGTCCTTGTCTTCCTTGTCTTCTCCTAGAGTTGGTCTCCCGTGTCTTCCTAAAGTCTGTCCTTGTCTTCTCCTAGAGTTGGTCTCCTGTGTCTTCCTAAAGTCTGTCCTTGTCTTCCTTGTCTTCTCCTAGAGTTGGTCTCCTGTGTCTTCCTAAAGTCTGTCCTTGTCTTCCTTGTCTTCTCCTAGAGTTGGTCTCCTGTGTCTTCCTAAAGTCTGTCCTTGTCTTCCTAGTCTTCTCCTAGAGTTGGTCTCCTGTGTCTTCCTAAAGTCCGTCCTTGTCTTCTCCTAGAGTTGGTCTCCTGTGTCTTCCTAAAGTCTGTCCTTGTCTTCCTCGTCTTCTCCTAGACTTGGTCTCCTGTGTCTTCCTAAAGTCTGTCCTCGTCTTCCTTGTCTTCTGGAAGACGTTTCTCCTTGACTCCGTCGTATTGAATGATGATCAACTACTACCATCTCACCAAACGTCCACACTAGTCACATGACGTTGCTTCTTTTTCTTCTTCTACTTAAATTATTTGGCAGCTTTGACGTTAGCCACCGTTAAAACAGATTTGAAGAAGAACACGTTGAAGAGACGTTGTTGGTTTATAGCAGAGCTACAGTAAATAACTACTAAAGATCAGGTTTGCACAGATCGGACGCCTCCTGCTTATATGTTTGTCTTTCCTCGCTCACATGAGCCTGAGTGTCAGAGCAGAGACGTAAAAGAATGGAGGCTAAAGAGGAACCTCAGTGGAACGTCCTGTCACAACGAATCACTCTTTGTCTTTCTCTCTCATGCTCTCCTCCTCCTCCTCTGTTCTCTCTTCCTCTGGGTCAGAGAGCAGGTAACGCGTTCATGTTTGAATGTGTCTTCATCTTCACCACCAACCCACCGCGTCTGTGAACACATATTTAGTTTTTGGACGACGGCCACGCGGCATGTGGCGGCCCCCTGTTCCACCACGATCCGGCTGCAGCCTCGGCCCTCGCTGGGGGCGTCGGGACGGGGACCAGACCAGATCGGATTAGGACACGAAAAGAAAGAAAGAATGAGGGCTGGATGGAGACTGTAGAGAGAATCACACGTCTGTGAATACCTCCACAGATACTGTCTGGGTTATATTTGGAGAAAAACAACTTCACCGTCTTATAAATTCCTCACGAAACGGTGAAAGATGTAAGAGCAGAGGAGCGGTGACTCAGACAGAATTCTAATATATGTTTTCATCCCTCCACCACCTCCACCACCAACTCCTCCGCCTCGTTTTTTTTATTCATCTCGTCTGTCGGTTCCTGTGATCCTACATTAACACATCAGAGCCGAGAGGTTTCATAAACTCCTCCGAGTCAATCTGCCGACGGACCTGGGGATTAATGAGGGCGAGCTTTGATTGGCAGCCAGCGATGACAAAGACATGTCTGGTTTCAGGAGCTCACACTGCCCTGACGTACGCTGTGAAGCTGCTTTAGCTTTAAGTGGTGGAAGAGGTTACCGGTGTTTCCACCTCCAGCAGCTAAATCTGAAAAAGTTCCACGCAACACACGTAGTGTCCCTTTTCCAACAGAGTGGAATGCTAGCGTTTCCGCTTTTCCGCATTAACCACGCCCACTTCCAGTTTCTGACCAATCGCTGAATAGTCACCGGACACCACATGAGAAGAAAATTCTGCCCGGTTGATGTGTCAAGAACAAGCTGAGAGAACTCCCAAACAAGAACAAACTTCTTGCTTCTCGTGGAGTACGTTCCAGCCTTGCACCAAGATATTTTTAGCATTTTAACTTCACCCTCCGAAATGATCGTCCAGTTGAATTTACCACCGTACTGACGCTCATTCAACACCGACCGATTCTGATTCAGAAGTTTACGACTCCACATGACTTCAGAATGTCTCTTCTCTTTTCTTTGGTGCGTTTGAAGCGTTGTTCCTTCCTCAAAGAGCAGCAAAGAGGCGAGGCCCCTTTTCGGAACGAGTTCCTCCTCCTCTTCGGTCATGGGTGGGTCGGGCCATAGACATATATACATAGACGCTGCATTGACTGTGGAGGGACGTGTCTAAAGCGCCGCCATCTTGGTACAGGGCTAGCAGAGGCAGCGGTGCTTGAACATACGAAGGAAAGAGGTACTCCTCAATCTCAAAGTAGAATTATTCACTGGATTTTGGACCGATTTCCAAATGTATTGATCTGTTAAAAACGTCACACATGTAGCTATGATTAAAATATGGTTTTACTACCCAAATACAAATTCTACTTAATGTTATCAGCAGACTAGCTTCTGACAGAGGATTGTAAAGAAAACTGAGTGATTTTTGATGACTGTTATTGTGTAGAAACACCATTCCTCCATAGATGTAACGCACAGTAGGAGCGAGTGGCCCTGTTCCAAGATGGCCGCCCTGTAGGCAGCGCTCAATGAGGCGTCTATGTATATATGTCTATGGGTCGGGCTGCCTCCGTTTCCTGGTGATGTTCACTCTTCGCCTCTGCCATGATTGTTGTCACTCAGGTGAAGCTGTTTCTTCGTCGTCGTGCTTATGCAACTACGCCAAGCAGTCTGCTGCAATGCCTGCAGTGCCCCCTGTGTCGAGGCGGTGTAATTACAGAGAGATGCTGCAGACGTCTAGGCCACATTTTTGACCGGATTGCTGCTGTTGTTGCTAGCATCATCACAACATCCTGTTTCGGGCCACGTTGTTTCTGCGATAAATTTCTGGCCGAATATTTTCGGTGCATCCCTAATTTGAATCCGTTGCAAATCGTCCATGTCGTGTTCTTTTCCCTTCGTTTCATCTGCTTCCTGTTTATCCGTTTCTTTTCACTCAAGAATTACGAAGGCTGCCAAGCACGCGGGCCTTTTTTTCAAACTCTGAACCATCAGAAGACCTAAATTGAGAAGGATGATTAGATGGATGGCGGGTGCGGCGGCAGATTTTGACGCGTCGGAATTTATTTTACTGATGCATTAGCGTGCTCCTCACATCAGTAAAGGTGGAGACGATTTAAACAGTGACAGGCAGTTTGTTAAAGCTGTCAAAACGTGTAGATGTAGAAAAGGTGTGATATTAACTCTGGCGTGTTGAAGGAGTTGAAGCAGAAAGTCGAAGAAACGTAAAAAGTGGAGTTTATTTATCTGACGAAACTAAGACGATCAGACTAAACGTTGTGAAGCTGCTGACTCGTTGTTTTGAGGTCAGAAAGTTTGAGGTTCTTCTCCGTTGAGATGCTCCAGCTTCAGCTTGTTTGTTTGTTCTGCAAGAACAAGAACAAAGTTTGTTCTTCGCTGATGCTTCACGAGAAACTCAAGCGCCGAACTCCGGGAGAAGGCCACTCCCACTGCAGCACACGTCGCACACGCTAAGCATTGTGGGAAATAGTCATTCACCGTGCACTCACTTCTACCCGGGTGAGATTAGCGGTCACACTGCTAATATTAGCATCTGGGAGCTAACAAATGCTAGCGATTCCGCTTTTCCATATTAACCACGCCCACTTTCAGTTTCTGACCAATCGCTGAATAGTTGTCGGACAACACACAAGAAGAAAGTTCTGCAGGGTTGATGTGTCAAGAACAAGCTGAGAGAACTCCCAAACAAGAACAAACTTCTTGCTTCTTGTGGAGTACGTTACAGCCCTTAGACGTCATGCTAGCTTTTTCGGGCATTATGATGTCGTAATCCAGGATGAACGACATTGTATTTACAAGATCGACTCCTCCAAGTACGGGGACGTGTTTGACGTCAGGTCAAGAAGACATTTTTAGCATTTTAACTTCACCCTCTGACATGATCGTCCAACCGACTGATTCTGATTCTGAAGTTTATGACTTCAGATTGTCTCTTCTCTTTTCTTCGGTGCTTTTGAAGCGTTGTTCCTTCCTCAAAGAGCAGCAGTAGCCACTAATTTGAAGATCAGCACCCTCCCCTCACAGAAAGCCTTTCACAGCAAACCGTAGCTGCAGCTGATACTGCAAGACTACCGAGTTAATTAACAGGAGTGGAAATAAAAATCCTAATGAAGTGCCAGGGCTGACGTGTGACAGGGTTGGAAAGGAACTGATGAATTATCTTTTTTTTTTTAAAAAAGAGGATACAGGAAGTAGAGGGAGGGAGGAGGAGGAGGGGGGAGATGCAGTGGCTGTACTTCAGGGAGCTGATTTTGACTCGTGCTATTTTGTCGCTCTGATATTTTATTTCTTTTACCAAGAATGAAAACGCCCCCCCCCCCCCCACGAGATTCGTATTTCATGTCCTGTCCCCCCCGTGTTCCTCCACAGTTTGTCAGGCAGCGTGAAGCAGAGCCTTGTCATTCCTTGACGCCGCTCGGGACGCCTTGGTTTGATTCAGCAGATCTTTACTGATGCCGTCCCAGTTCCCCTAATCGCGTCTGGTGTTCCTCTCTTTTCTCCGCATCTCGTCCTCTCCCGCGGATCCTATCAGCTTTTTGACTTTTTATTCTCTTTTATTAATTAATGATTTAATTTTACATTATTAATGCGTTGATTGGAATTTCATTTTTTTATATTTAGTGTGAGAGAAAGGGATTTTTATTCAGATATGTATGACCTCCAGCTGTGGTTATAGCCTTACAGTCACTTTCTTCGTCTTTATCTGTGTTTGCACGGGAGACGTCAGAGGTGGCAAGTAACAAAGTACAAATACTTTGTTATTGTACGCAAGTAGATTTTTCAGGTATCTGTACTTTACTTTTACTGCATTTGAACATATATATCTGTACTTTCTACTCCTTACGTTAGAAAAACTTGTTACTTTTTTAACCTCCACGGATGACAAGACATAAAAGACGTGACATGATCGACTAGAACATCGGATTAGAGAAGGAAAGTCAACGATGCGCTTCCTGTTTTCTTCTTCTACTGTTTTGAACAGGCAGCCTGTTGATCAGTTTGAGCTCTGCCGCCCCCTAGTGACTGAAAGCTTGTTTATCGTTCAAGCATCAATAGAGACGTTAAAACTGAAAGTTCACCTGACCCCATTATTAGAGATCTACTGGTCTAATGTGATAAATGGTGTGGTTTCTGTTGCTGTCATTAACTTTTTGACGATTTCTAGTTTACAACGTTAGCAATGCTACAGGAACACACTGTTTGATAGTTTATAGCTAACACTAGCTAGCAGTTTAAAAACAACTCAATTTATTATTAAAAATGATCCAGATGCTTATGCAGGACATTTGGTCAATTAAGTCTAGATTATTCTGGTAGAACGTTTTCATTTTGCAAAATTATCAATGACGGATGAATTGAAGTTTTATTTATGGCAAAATTATTTGTACTTTTTACTTACGTACATTTCAGAACCTGTACTTTCTTACTTTTACTTGAGTAAAGGAGTTGAATCAGTACTTTTACTTTTACCAGAGTATTTTTTTTACACAAGTATCCATATTTTTACTTAAGTACAGAATGTCAGTATTCATAAAATGATTCATTCATTTTCACGATTTCTTTCATCTTAATGGTTTTGACTTTGATTTACAGCACATCCTTTATAATTCTTAAATGAAACGAGCCACAAATCAAACAAAAGCACAGCCCCGAGTCACAGAGACGCTGATTCACACCGGATTAGTTTTACCACAGGACCTGTGTGCTAGCTGCACTTCGTTGACGGACGGTAAATAGCAGTAATTTAACAGTGTTGAGAGGATCGCCTCGGCTTATTTATTCATTATTCATATTTTGTTTTCCACCCGTGTGCGTGTCAATGTGCTCAAACGGATGATTGTTTGGTGCTGAAACACGTTTTTTATCTGGACAGGAAACCGATTTGTGTTCTGACTCGACGATAAAGAATCGGTTTGAGAAGCTGCAGAACTGACAACGACGCTAACATTGATAAAACCTAATCAGAAGCCATTGTTTTTACACGGCCTGAAATAACAGAGTGCTGAAGTTAGCGGCTAGCATGCTAACTCTTCTTTCCAGTGCACATATAGAGCTATAAAAACAAAACGACGCGGATTTGCATTAATGTAGCGCTCAGAGAGCATAAAACACCTAGAGTGCCGTAAAAATATAGAGCTTTAAGGAATATTTGTTAATCTGGGCTCGATTAATTTGCATCTGTTTGTGCAGCGAGGTCCTCGTCCTGTCGTGGTAGCGCGCACACACACACCAGAGAGCCATCTTTTGATGTATGTTCCTCTCAAACGCAGTTTATCCTCCTAAGCCCAGTGGCCTAACTCCTGCTACCGCTGCGTGAGCACATCAAAGTGTATCTCAAACTCTGACTGGCTTCTCTGCACTGAGGCCGGGGGGGGGGGTTGGAGGGCGGAGGACGGGGGGGTTTACGGGAAAAGCCTGTCAACTGTGCTGCAGTGCCTCCTGTGTTTGTGTATTTATGGACCGTCGGCGAGCGGTGCAGGTGCTGGCATGTCCAGGCTTCTTCCTAATCCTCATGGGAGCGTAAATAAGCCGCGCAGCTCTGCCTCCTTACATAATCACCCAGGAGGAGGAGGAGGAGGAGGAGGAGGAGGAGGAGGTGGTGACGACATGGATGCAGAGTGGACCAGTGGCGAGAAAAGAGGAGGTTGAAGTTAGGGATATGTCGCACGTATACCACAGTTTTCCAGAGTATAGAGTACAGAGATCAAGAACAGACATTTCATCTTGAAAGGCAAGTTATAGTAATAACAATAGAACAGAGAACGATAGGTTGAATAGATGCTATGTTAACATATTCAGTAGGAATGTCCGATATTATCGGCCGATATTGAGTCTGCATGAACGCAGCATGGGATGTTAACAGGCGCGTGCTTGATGACGTATAACAACAACAACACGCTAGCCTCGTAGGTTGCTAAATAAGTTATTTTGTAGTTATTTATTTGAGCTCCGCCATAAACCAAAACCACGTCCTTGTTGCGTCAAAACGTCTTCTTCCTCCTCGGTTTTAACGGTGGTTTACCAGCCCCCAGAAAAACGGAAGAAGACGACTTCTTCTTCTGTTTTAATGGCGGTTCAGAGAGAGTTAGGGAGTTTATGGCAGCGTTGGATGAGCAGAACATTTCTGGAGGAGAGAACACAAGGTACCAGCTACCCTCTCCACACTACATTAACTTTGACTGGAAGATTTATTGGACTGAATCCAGTCCACTCTAGGAGAAGACAAGGAAGACAAGGACAGACTTTAGGAAGACACAGGAGACCAACTCTAGGAGAAGACAAGGAGGACAAGGACAGACTTTAGGAAGACGCAGGAGACCAACTCTAGGAGAAGACAAGGACAGACTTTAGGAAGACACAGGAGACCAACTCTAGGAGAAGACAAGGAAGACAAGGACAGACTTTAGGAAGACACAGAAGACCAACTCTAGGAGAAGACAAGGACAGACTTTGTCCTCGCACTAGATGATCTGTACCAATCTCCATGTTAGACCCTAAAGTCCATTTAGTTTGACTTGTGCGATCGCTCCATCTCCTGGACTCATTGCTCAGTTTCCAGCATTAAACCCACCGTCTCTCGTCTCAGGTCGTCTCGTTCCTCCTGTGTTTGTGTTCAGCCTGCTAATCTGTCTTCTCTTTTGTGTTGTGCTCGCCTGGGGAGAGGTAGAGTCTGGTATTTTTCTTTTAATGTTTGCTGTGTCTCTGCTTTGTTCACTTCATAAACTGCACACTCATGAATTTTCATTGCACACCTCCTGAGCCTGTGTTCTCTGCGTCTACATCCCTAATGTGCCGAGCCGCCTCTGTCTCGGGTGTACGCCGTTTTTTACTTTTTTTTTTTTTTGTATTATTAGAGTCAAAAGCTCCCAGACGGCAGTTGATTGATGGCTGATTGAGGCTTTACTGTCAGCGGCTGAATCGATGTGTGAGCCTCTACATGAGTGAGCAAAAGACAGAAAGGAAGAACACGTCTTAGAAAGTCAAAGACGTCTGAAACCTGTCAATTATGTTCTGTTTAACAATTCAAAGACCACAGCGCTGCCTTGTCTGGGGTGTCAGGATGGTGAGATCAGTCGATGGGGCCAGGCAGGCTGTTATCACACCCTGCTGTCCAGACCGAGATCTCAGTATCTGATGGCGTGATTGACATGAATACCAGTCGAAATATTCATGTTCCTCAGAGGATTAACTCTTTACCTTTTGCAATATTTCCTCTTGAGAAATGGGTTTATTCACACTTTGATTCTTAGAAAGAAAAAAAAATCATAAAGTGGTTATGTTTTCCTGTTCATGTTCCTCAGAGGATGATCTCTAGTAACCTTCAGCACTTTGCCCTTCACACTTCACGGCCTCGCTTCTTAGAAAGAAAAATAATATAAATATTCGGTTTCCTCTTGAGAAACTAGTTTATTCAAGACCAAGTTTCTCAAAAACAAAAATATTCTGTAGTGGTCATGTTCCTCAGAGGATGATCTCTAGTAACCTTTCAACTTTCACTGTATTGGTGTCATATTAAGAAACTAGTTATTTCACGACCTCGCTTCTTAGAAAGAAAAAAAAAAATATATGAAGTGGTCATCTTTTCCTGTTCATGTTCCTCAGAGGATTATTTATAGTAACCTTCAGTTCTTTCACCCATTGTTACATTTCCTCTTGAGAAACTAGTTTATTCAAGACGTTTCTCAAAAACATAAATATGTTGTAGTGGTCATGTTTCAATGTCTATTCATGTTCCTCAGAGGACGTTCTTTCACTGAATTTGAGTCATATTTTCCTCTTAAGAAACAAGTTTATTCACGGCCTTGCTTCTTAGAAAGAAAAAAATTAAAAGTTGTCATCTTTTCCTGTTCCTGTTCCTCAGAGGATTATTTCTAGTAACCGTCAGCTCTTTCACTCTTTCCTATTTCCTCTCAAAAGTTTCTCAAAATATTTTGTAGTAGTCATATTTTTCAGTCTCTATTCATCTTCCTCAGATGATGATCTCTAGTAACCGCCGTCTCTTTCAGCTTTCACTATATTTATGTCAGATTTTCCTCCTGACAAACACGTTAATAAGTTTATCAGAGAGAAAATATACTTATCTTGGCCATGTTTTACACTTCCTGTTTGTGTTCCTCAGAGGATGATCTCTAGAAAACTTTCACCTGTCACCATATTCAAACATGTTTATTCTTGACTAAGTCTCTTAAGAGACAAAAAAAAGATATAAATATATATAGGGGTTGTTTTTTTCAGTTCCTCTTCCTCAGAGGATGATCTTTAGTAGGCTTCAGCTCCTTCAACGTTCACTACATTTATGTCAGATTATCCTCTTGGGAACTAACTAACTAACTCAGAGGATAATGTCAAGTTACCTGTAGCTCTGTCACCCTTAGTTATATTCTCCTTTACAAGTTTGCAAGTTTATTTGTGGCCTAGTGCAGTAGAGAGGAACAGTATGTACACAGTGGTCGTGGTTTTCAGTTCCTGTTCCATGTTCCTCAGACGATTATTTCAAGTACTAATCTTCAGCTCTTTCGCCCTTTGCTTTATTTCCTTTTGAGAAACATGTTGAAAACTACGTACAGTGGTTGTGTTTTTCAGTTCCTGTTCATGTTCCTCAGAGGGTGAAATCTCTTTCTCCCCATTCGACCGCAAAAACAACCAAATTTTACAGCGATCACAATTTAAATCAGTTATATTTTGCATCAACGCTGAAGGGGCTGGTGTTGCCGTTTCACATCCAACCGATGTGAATCTCTGTGTAAATTTAACAGGCTTAATTCCAGAGGAGGACCTTAACCTTGGACGCCTTCACACCCCCCCTCCCTCTCACTTATCACCCCAGCTTTCCCGAGGCCTCCACGGACATGTCAACACATTAACGATGTCCGTTTAGTGTCGATTCTCTTTAAAGTTTCCCGCAGGCTGACGGTTTATTACGTCCTCTGTAGTTCCTGTTCATTCTTCTCCTATCAGTCTTCCACCGATGAGAGTAAAGGTGTGATTATTTCGACACCGTGCGCTTATCTGCGTAGGAATGCATTGACTTATTGAGTTTTTTGTGTGTGTGTGTGTGTGTGTGTGTGTGGGCTGTTAATGCTGGTACTTGGAGCAATGAGCACGGATTGACTTTCTCGGAATGGCAGTCTAATCTAATAACTAAGAGAATGTGACCGAGCGGTTGAGAACAGCAGCCTGGTGTAAAGCAGCTTAGCGCCGTTTCCTCTTTTGTCGGCTGACATGCGTGTGTGCGAACGCCCTGGACTTGTGCGTGTGTTGTAAAAAAAAAAAAAAACTAGGGGAATAAGTGATTGATGCACTGTGAAGTCGAGAAGGAGAGCGGCCTGCAAATCACCTTTTACTGCAGCAGTACACACAGAAAGATGCAGATAGACGGCCTGCGATATAGGGCAGCCTATCTTTTTGATGCTGCAGTAAATTCCCCGTGGTTACCCTGACATGGAATGCAGCAAATCCTTTTTCTCTCACTCTCTCAAGCCTTTTGCCAGGTCCTCTCTCGGGAGCAGGCAGGGGGGGTTATTGTATCAGCAGACTCCCCCGGCTGCTGAAACACCTCGTACCTGTGAGGTCGGCTGGAGTGCAGAGGGTAAAGGTCAGGAGTTGTTACTCGCTTATTGCGGTGAACTGCCGGACTAAAGGTCGCGCGTGTTTACTTTTAACACGGGAGCCGAGTCTGTTCGCTCCAGCTGTGTTTAACACAGGCGTGCAGCCATAAGCAGCAAATTAACCCTAATTGGCTTTAAAAAGTGTCGGACAAAACCTTGTTTTCGCCGTGAAAGGGGCCGCTGAGACCTGAGTCATCTCTAAGTACCTGTGCTCACACCTGGTGTTAAAATGCATCCCCAGCTAACGTGACTGAGCTCAGATCTCCATTTAGCATCATCTTGACCTTTGTTTGTTGTGTATGCGTCATGATTTAGGGAAATGGCTCATATTGTAGAACAAGCTGTAAAGGCTTTGAAATCACACGTTAAAGGGGAACTACTGTTTTTTTACAACCTGGATCTTATTTCTGGCATAAAATACGACTGTTTACTCACCCATAAAACTTCAATGTTATTTTGTGTCGTTTGACAGATATTTAGATCCGTATATATCCATATAAGCCTCTAAATTACACATTATCTGCTGTTCATTTCACCAATATTTTGTTACGATACACTGGTGCTATTCCCCGTTGAGTCCAGAGTTAAATGTTATGTATTCACGGACGTGCAGAGGTTTGTTGTTTGTCTTTTAGACCCGGTGAGCACTTTGATTAAATTATGAGGCTAATATTGTGTCATTAGTCGGCAAACTGCGAGAGATTACTGAGCAGCAGAAGCAGAGGAAAACAACTTGCTTCTTATCGCGCGGTGATAAGACGTTTTATAACGCAGGCGTAAAAGACGAGATAAAAGATGGCGGAAAAAATGTGGAGCAGATGAAACGGATAATGTCCGTTTTTTATTGGCAGGACGGAAATGAATTCATGGAGAGTATTTTTGGACCTTAAAGCGCCGGGGAACTAATGTGGTTTTGGATTAAGCCAGCTGTTAATGAATAAAGCTCTTACCAGAAGAAACAGCTGAATTCAAGGGACGCTGGAAAATGTGGGCGAGCTTTGTGATATCTTAAAATCTGTTCAGTAAGAAGAAGAATTAAAAAAAATAAAATAAAAGAGCGAGATGAAGCTTGTTACTCTAACCAAAGCCGAGAGCAATTACTGAAGAAGTGTCTGTATCGCTATGAATTAATAATGGCAGCTGCTTCAGAGCCTGTTATCACTGCTTTACTTAAAACTCCAAAGACTCCCCATCAAACGCAGAACGTGTCTTATAGAAAACAACAAAACAAAACCACTTGTTGTTTTCTATAAGGCGATGAACCCGTGGCTCTGGGGCCGGGCAGCGCTACAGCTTCTACAAGTCAGGGGTCACGTTAACCGAATGTTTTCCATCGAAATGTGACGGAAAAATCTTAAGGCCATCTGTCATTGTGACAGATTGCAGTTCACACCCTGACCACTTGGTGGCGAGTGAGTATATTAATTGGCTCTTGTCTCTCATCGCAGTTTGTGTTCCAAACATGGTGGAACTTTTGTCGGTGCACGATTTCCTGGTACACCGATTATACTGATGCACACGTCAGAGATCGGCTAAGCGGCTAACTATATGTCTAGAATATACAGTCAATGGTCTATGTCTATGCAGCTAACGGCTAGCAAAATGGAATTTGAGAGCTTACGCTAGCAGTCCCGTTCCGAGTACGAACAAGACATGTCAGCAGCCGAAACTTTTGCTGTTGTTGTTTTTTAAATGCTGTTGAATATGTATTTATTATCAATTTATGACCCCTTTTTATGACAGACAACGAAAAAGTCTAGCGCAACCTCTGCTACATGTGTAATCACTTTTTAAGGCGCACTATGAAAGCAGTGATGAAGCGGACGTCCAATGAAGAGGTTTGATCTTAAAAAGGTTAAAGCAGCAGCGTTTAACTGTGACGCGATCGGCGCTTTAATCTAATAACTCAATGACACAGACGGGACTTTACAGCAGCGCGTTGTGACCTCGTGTCATTACTAGATGACGAGATAAAAGATAAAACACCAGATTGATATGTAATGAGATCAGCTTCATTTTTGAGTAATCTTGCTTTTAATACATGATTCCATCCAAAGACCGGCACAACATTATGACCACCTTCCTATTATCGTGCAGGTCTCCCTTGTGGTGACTCATCAGAGAATGGACATGGGTCTTCTGGGGGTGTCTTGTGGTGTTAGTGGGGAGTCTTTGAGGGGAGGGGCCTCTGTGGATCATCCCACAGATACTTGATCAGTTTGTGATCTAGTGAATTTGGAGGCCAGGTCAACACCTTGAGATGTTCTTCATGTTTTTTTGAGTTGTTCCTCTGCTGCCATCAAGGAGTGTCATTGCTATGGGGGGGGGTCTGGTCTGGTCGAGTCTGGTCTGGTCTAGGTGGGTGCTACATGTCTAAGTAACATCCACACCAATGAATGAATGAATGCCAGGACCAGAACTTTCCCAGCTAATGATCGAATTGTCACAAGATGTTCGGTGTTATTCAACTTTTCCTGTCAGTGGTCATAATGTTGTGGCTGATCGGTGCAAATCCACAGATACTTTCACAAAAACATCTAGAATAATTAAGCTCCTCTTAGCTTCCTTGCAGCACTTCCTGTTTCCATTTTTGACTGAAGACACTTTCCCACTGCCCCCTGCTGGTGTGGAGGGTTATTTCCTCTCTCGTATCTACCAGCTGGTGGTCAGCTGCAGAGATCAAGTGCAGCTGTTTCCAGATGTCACTTTAATTCGTCCGGGTCCTCACTAATCAGGATACTGCGGCGCATCTCTCCCTCTATGAACGCACTTCAAATTACTTGAAGAAGCTGCGCTGTAAAGGAATAAAGGAGGCGTGTCGTTATGAATGGGACTCCCCCCTGTCACTTCTATGCCCCTTCTCCCCACTCTCCCTCACCCTCTTCCTGTTATTTCAGTGAGGGTGGCTAAAGTGGAGGACTCATCAGAACAGCCCGTGTGCAGCTGACTTCCATTCAGAGCCACAATGGCTGACTCCGAGCGCAGCTGAGGCCCATTCAGAGCCCGGATACCTCCTCCACGTGCAGTCGACTCCTTCTGAGACGCCCAGTTCCGCCACTCGAGCCGTCTGCCGTTCAAAGCCCTCGTCTTCCTTCGCCTCCTCTGACAGACGACCTCTTAATATTTCCTCCTTTAGCCGTATTGGGATTGTTGGAGTGAGATGCCTCTTAATTCCCGTTCTAGACGCTGTGAATGAGCCGCTCGCTGCAAATGCAAAAATAGTTTGGATTTAGAGGAAGCCGATAACAAATGAAATGCACATTTAAAATGCCTTCGTGAGTGGGTTTCGAAAGCCGGGGAGCGGTCCGACTGAAGCGGGCCTGCGGGTAGGATGATGATGCTTGCTAGTTGCAGAGGAGGACGTAGATGCAGGCGGGTGGTCGGGTTGCACGCCGCGCTCGTGGTTGGCGGGCAGTTGGTTTAAATGAGCCAAAACCCTGGTGACCTACGCTCTGTGCTGCACATGAATGCATCCCCTGTAGATTCAGATAGAGATATTCTTGCACATATAATGCCAGATCCCGTCCAGAGTGAGATTTTTGCGATTTTTTTGATTATTAGATTGAATAATGCTTCACTCACTGTAAAAAAATGATTTCTAATCTTTATTTATCTTCTAAATTAGCTCTCTATTGGTCCAGTTACCATGTTGTCAAGTTTCATTCCTTCCTTTTCTGCCCCTGGTCTCCTTCGGACGTTTCTCTCCCGTTTTTTAACTTTTCCACGTATTATTTCTTTCACATCACTTCTCCTGTCTTTCCTCCGTTTGTCCCGGCTCCTCCGGGGCCTCGTGCTCGTCGCTGTTTCGAAGCGCAGCCGCGAGCCAGGCCTGACATTTGCTGCGCTCTGAAGAGGGCGAGGGGGTTTGCGGTAGGGTGGAGGTGGGGCTGCAGAGGTGAAGCGAGCGGACTGTAGCGCGGAGGCCGATAACGCAGCAGTGGAGGACTGCAGCGCATCGCTAATGAGAGCTCCTCCTGACCCCCACGTAGCTCCTCACACAAAGCTGAGGCTTGAAACATTTTCCTGCTGGAGTCTGACTTTAATTTCAGATAGACTTTTCATTTGGCTGCAAAGTGGCGACTTCCTGAAATTGACAAATTCATTGTTTGTGCTCTGGTGTTATCTTTCAGATGGAAAGGGTACATTTCCCCACAGAGACGCTGTTTGCCTTTAAAAGACTCCAGAAAAAAAAGATAGGATAAGATTTATGTTCTAAACTTTCTTTCTAGACACAGTGCAGGGAGTAACACGGTTCAGCCACAACATTAAAACCACTGACATGGTGAAGTCAGATCCAATTATGTTGTAGGAAACTGTGGTCCTGGTGTTTATGTTTCTTTGATACGTACCTCCACCATGAACATTGACGTAGGAGGGTGTTCCTTGCGTCCAGGTCCCATATGTTCCCTATGTTCTCTAAACTTTTCTCTTCTTTTAAACATTTGTCGTTGTTGTCGTGACTCTGGCCGTCACAGTTTGGTCCTCGTCAGAGTGACTTGAACATTTTTCCTGCTTCTTCGAAGCAGTTGCCTAAGTTTTCGGAAAACAAGAAATTTTAACGTTCATATTTTAACATTTTCAGAAAACAAGAAATTTTAACGTTTTCAGAAAACAAGAAATCTTAACGTTCATATTTTAACATTTTCGGAAAACAAGAAATTTCAACGTTCATATTTTAACATTTTCAGAAAACAAGAAATTTTAACGTTTTTGGAAAACAAGAAATTTCAACCTTCATTGTTTTTGCAAAACAAGAAATATTAACCTTCATATTTTAACGTTTTTGTAAAACAAGAAATTTTAATGTTAATATTTTAACGTTTTCGGAAAACAGGAAACGCCTACAGACCAGCAGCAGTTACGTAGTTCATTTAGTTTGTAGGTTACGCGTCATATCACCTGACTGTAGGTTTTGATCGTGTTTCCCAGTTGGACAGGGCGTCTAAATGTGTCTTGCCTGGGATTTTGGCACAAGGGGTCCTAACATCTAATCCTGTGTTTTAATGAACATTTTCAGAAATTCTTTTTAGCAAGCACATTGGTATTTTTTTATTGATGGTAGATAATAGATAGGTTTTTATTTGTCACATGCACAGTTATACATAGTACAATGCACAGTGAAATGTATTTTTGTACCTGCAGCCAGTAGTAAAAAAGGAATGTAAGTACTACAGTAAACAGTAGTAATATAAGTGTAATGTACACCAATAGACAACTAACACCAATAGAGAAATAAAATTTAGCAGCTATTTTTAACATGAATAAAGTGCAGATATTTAAGTCCGATTAAGGCTCAGAGTTGAGCAGGCGGATGGCGTGGGGGTAAAAACTCTTCTTCAGCCTCTCAGTCTTTGTCCTCAGGCATCGGAAAACGCCGGCCTGATGGCAGTAGAGAGAAGAGAGAGAAAGACCCATGGTGCTCAAAGCGCTTTACAGTCACAGATCTGGGAGGTGAATGTGGAATTTATCGCCTCTCTCTGTCTCTGTTTCTCTGTCTCTGTCTCTCTGTCTCTGTCTCTCGTCTCTCTGTCTCTCTGTCTCTCTGTCTCTCTGTCTCTGTCTCTGTCTCTCTGTCTCTGTCTCTCTGTCTCTGTCTCTGTCTCTCTGTCTCTGTCTCTCTGTCTCTTTTCTAATTGCACTCTGTAAAATAAATACCTTTAATGAGACGGTGAGGAGATAAAAACGATGATGGATTCTTAATGTGTGCGGCCTTGGTTTTTATGAAGCTAAACTCTTGTGGCGTACTGATCTTTTTGTCTTTTTGAGGATTGTCTTTTTTTCTGCACCCTGCTCGTTTTTTTTATGTTGATTTGAGGTTAAGGGTTATTAGTAAATAATGATATTAATGTGTTAATTAGATACGGGTTAAGGGCTAGGGAAGGTGTTATGTCAGTGGCAGAAATAGAAAGTTTCTGTGTGAGTATGAGCGAGACAAGGCTGCCCCACAAAGTGACAGTTTACCTCACAGCTCTGTTCCTCGTGTTTATTCCAGCCTGATCCACATTTCTAACACTTGTGTGCATGGGAATCGTGTAAAAGTTGTGTGTGTGATTGTGTGTCCTGCATGTTTTGGCCGCTGTGCTGTTCCACCTCACCCCTCTGACGCTAAGCAGCTTTAGCTTGATCACCATCTGTTCATCCAGTCTGTGTTTGTGCACACTCACCCACACAGACCTCAGCCAGTCGTTACGCTGCTTCTCTGCTGTCTGTCTCGCTTAGGTGTGAAACGGGAGGGCTTTTTTTTTTTTTTTCTCCTCGCGTTGAGCGATGCAGTGCACCGTCTCCCTCCGCTCTCCTCGCCCTGTCTTTATCTCTGCTAGCTAAGAGCCGACGCACCAGGCCGACTCAGAGTATGAAGAGCTGAAACTAAAACTAACCAGGGTTAGTGTGTGTGTGTGTTATTTTGGGTCAGCTCGACATCCTCACACTCATCAGAGATGGAGTTAGAGGGACTGTAACCACGGTAACAGACTGTGGATGCACCAAATGGCAAATAAATAAATAAAAGATCGTCTCTTTCAAATAAAGATTGATTTGAATTCCGATGAAGGAGCCGCTGTAACGAGTGTGTTGACTCGAGCTGGACGACTTTAACCGAGGCAGCGTCTCTGACCCGAGCCGTGGCGGCCGGTTCCACTCTGACTGTTGATGAGAGCGAATGTAGCTGGAAGCTGCTTATTTTCAGGGTGTTTCAGGTTATTTATGGCTTATTATGTCACACACTGGTGACACGGCACGCTTGACATCAAACTGGACCGTACGTGGCCTCCTGAACTAAAAAGAGTCTGATGCTCCTGATCTGGAATGAATAATGTGAGCATGATTATACGATAGTTTGCAGGACTTCCTAGCCTCCGAATGACGAATACAGACTACTAGCCTTCTGATTTAGAGAGGATAATTCAGGCTTTTATCCCAGTCAGAGTTTCCTGCTTCTTGGAAGACGAAATGTTCACTTGCTGCCGCACATATCGTTAGCCTCATGGCATAGTTGCCAAAGTTTTCGTAAAAAAAGAAATTTTAACGTTCATATTTTAATGTTTTAGGAAAACAAGAAATTTTAACATTCAGATTTTAACAGTTTCGTAAAACAAGAAATTTAATGTTCATATTTTAACGTTTTCGGAAAACAAGAAATTGTAATGTTCATATTTTAACAGTTTTGGAAACAATACATTTTAACGTTCATATTTTAATGTTTTCGTAAAACAATAAATTTTAACGTTCATATTTTAACATTTTCAAAAAACAAGCAATTTTAACGTTCATATTTTAATGTTTTAGGAAAACAAGAAATTTTAACATTCAGATTTTAACAGTTTCGTAAAACAAGAAATTTAATGTTCATATTTTAACGTTTTCGGAAAACAAGAAATTGTAACGTTCATATTTTAACAGTTTTGGAAACAATACATTTTAACGTTCATATTTTAATGTTTTCGTAAAACAATAAATTTTAACGTTCATATTTTAACATTTTCAAAAAACAAGCAATTTTAACGTTCATATTTTAACGTTTTCGGAAAACAATACATTTTAACGTTCATATTTTAACAGTTTCGGAAAACAATATATTTTAACGTTCATATTTGAACATTTTCAAAAAACAAGAAATTTTAACGTTCGTATTTTAATGTTTTCGTAAAACAATACATTTTAACGTTCATATTTTAACGTTGACTTGACTACTGCCACCTGCTGGTGTGGAGCGGTAACTCCTTCCATGCAGGTCTGCGCCTTTAAAGACACACACACACACACAACCCAGATTATTAGAACTCTTAACCTAATGAGAGTTAAACAGGGAGCTAAAACGATCTCCTGCCATATTATACATCAGATATGATCGCCGTGTCCCGTTCATGGCGTTCCTAGGTTGTTTTCTTGATTTCTCCCAATGCATTATGGGATCGGCTCCAGAAATAAGCATGTGTAGAAAGGATGGGACAGAATAAGAATAGATGGGATTATGTGTCTTCCTCTGCCAGCGCCTTGACCTGTGTGTCTATTCTTATACAAACGCCATCCTGCTGTTAAACCTCATCCACCGTACACCTTTCTCTCTCTCACACACACACACATATATATCAGCGCACATTATTCTAGAGTGTGCGTCCGTTTAAGCCCATTGCCCCAGCGTTGTGGCTGCAGCCAGGAGCTTTATTTAGTCGCCGTCTTCCTGCTGCTGTAACCGTGACCTGCCGACTTGTTAAGTCTAACCCCGCGGCCCGTGAGCGGT